>JACEFZ010026752.1:132500-236449 GCA_014155875.1 Cepaea nemoralis
AGGACTCACCAACAACACTGCCTCTAAACCACAGACTCCAGCTAGTGAGTACATGGTGCTACCCGAGGACTCGCCAACAACACTGCCTCTAAACCACAGACTCCAGCTAGTGAGTATACGGGCGTGCAGATGGTACGGTGTCACAATGAAGATATTGGCTGATCAGGATGCATTTCTCAACCAAACGGCGCGTCTGAAGAATGCAAGTTTGGCTTGATCTGTGTCATGTGAGTGTGCACCTGCGGTGAAGTCAGCGAGCAAGAATGCCATGTTCTAGACAACGTACGTGCGTGCGTGCGTGCGTGCGTGCGTGCCAGCGTGCGTGTGTGTGTGTGTGTGTGTGTGTGTGTGTGTGTGTGTGTGTGTTCATATGTGTGAACAGTCTCGTAATAAACAAAATTAATAAAAGTCTGGTGGAAAAGAAATAAAAAGTAATCAATATCAATCATAATAGGCTGAAATTGCGTAGTTTATTTTGAATATTTGGGTCAAACTCTTAAGAATGTGTTTTAAATACAGACCTATCACTATCATCATTATCATCATCATCATCATCATTATCATCATCATTATCATCATCATCATCAAATGTCATCGCCACTGAATTGAGCGCCAACACAATCTGTCCAGCTTATTCATAGTGTCCTCATTTCATACAGTGGTAATTCAGTCTTCATACAATCATCATACAGTGTTTAAACAGTCTTCATACAATCATCATACAGTGTTTAAACAGTCTTCATACAATCGTCATACAGTGTTTAAACAGTCTTCATACAATCATCATACAGTGTTTAAACAATCTTCATACAATCGTCATACTGTGTTTAAACAATCTTCATACAATCGTCATACAGTGTTTAAACAATCTTCATACAATCATCATACAGTGTTTAAACAATCTTCATCCAATCATCATACAGTGTTTAAACAATCTTCATACAATCATCATACAGTGTTTAAACAGTCTTCATACAATCATCATACAGTGTTTAAACAATCTTCATACAATCATCATACAGTGTTTAAACAATCTTCATACAATCATCATACTGTGTTTAAACAGTCTTCATCTATTCTTCATACAGTCATCATACAGTCTTGATACAGTCCTTCATGCAGTCTTTAACTAGTCTTCATATAGTCTTCATACAGTCTTCATACTGTCTTCATGCAGTCTGCATACAGTCTTCATACTGTCTTCATGCAGTATTCATACAGTTTTCATCTAGGCTTCATACAGTCTTCATGCAGTCTTTAACTAGTCTTCATATAGTCTTCATACAGTCTTCATCTAGGCTTCATACAGTCCTTCATGCAGTCTTTAACTAGTCTTCATATAGTCTGCATACAGTCTTCATACTGTCTTCATGCAGTATTCATACAGTTTTCATCTAGGCTTCATACAGTCTTCATGCAGTCTTTAACTAGTCTTCATATAGTCTTCATACAGTTTTCATCTAGGCTTCATACAGTCCTTCATGCAGTCTTTAACTAGTCTTCATATAGTCTTCATATAGTCTTCATAGAGTCTTCATACTGTCTTCATGCAGTCTGCATACAGTCTTCATACTGTCTTCATGCAGTATTCATACAGTCTTCATCTAGGCTTCATGCAGTATTCATACAGTCTTCATCCAATTTTCATGCAGTGTTCATACAGTCTTCATGCTGTCTTCATACAGTTTTCATACAGTCTTCATAAGTCTGTATGCAGTCTTTACATAGTCTTCATGCGATCTTCATCTAGTCTTCCTTCAGTTTAATGCAGTCTTCATACAGTCTTCATATAGTCTTCATCCAGTCTTTATCATTGCGTGTGTGTGTGTGTGTGTGTGTGTGTGTGTGTGTGTGTGTGTGTGTGTTGCATATCCCTTACAGGACGTTGCAGTCAACACCAGCATTTTTCAGCTGCTAATGATGTACTAGGCAAGATTACGCTCAGTAGTTTACCATTGCTTTCTGAACTATCGGCTCACATATCCCCGTAAGTTACCAGGGCGGCACGAACCGCTGCCGATTCTCACAGCTGCTGTTTTCCGCACGTGGATATGCGGGATTACGAACAATGTCGTTAACTCCTTGGCCAGGGAAACCAGCATTACTCTTTATGTAATCCACCCGCCTGTATTTTCGTCTTCCTCTTGCACGCTTCCCCTAAACGTTTTCTATAAAATACCCTTGAACAAATTACTGACACTGAATGTGTCCGTAGTAAATGTATTGTCTCACCTTGATCTATTAACAATCATAATGGGAAGACTTCGTAAGAAAATGGAAGAAGAAATTAAAGTGGTTCAAGCTGGATTTAGACAGAAAGAGGAACAAGAGATCGATCACATTCTCAACATGCATCTAATACTAGAGAAGTGCAGAGAATTTAATGTAAACCTATTCTCATGTTTTGTGGATTATTCAAAGGCATTTGACTGTACAACATCATAAACTTTGGGATATCATGAGGAATATGGGCTTTCCATCACATGTAATACAACCCATAAGAATGCTCTATCTAGACCAACAAGCAGCGGTTAGAATAGATGGCGAGACATCAAATTGGTTTGACATCAAATAAGGAGTCCGTCAGAGATGTGTGCTGTCCCTCTATTTATTTAACCTGTACGCCGAAAATATAATGAGAAATGTAAGAGATAATATAAACAGGGAGCTATATGAAGCCCTAAATATCGGTAGTCATGACATACCAGAGATTCGGTGTGCTGATCATCCAGTATTGCTATCCACAACACAGAATATTATAGAAAACCAAATAGCCTCAACCCAATTGAATAGTGAACATCACAACTTATATCTTAACATAGACAAAAACAAAGATAATGCATACAGATAAAGCTACTATAGAGAAAGAAATATATGTTAATGAGCACAAATTGGAGGTGGTGGAAAATTTTGAATATCTTGGGTCATTGATTACCAACAACGGTGACACAATTAAAGAAATTAAACCACGACTATCAACTGCTCTTCAAAGACTAAAACAAATGAATAAATTATGGAGTGGGACAGACATAACTACAAAAATTTGATTTTTGAGAGCATGCATCTTTCCCATTGCAACATACGCCGGTGAGCCCTGGACACTTACTAAACAAGCTGAACAGCGCATAAATGCCTTTGAATATGAATGTTACAGACGAGTTCTAAGAATATCTTGGATAAAGAAAAGAACAAATGCATCCATACTTCAAGAGCTGTATATTGAAGAAGGCTGGCTATTAAAGACGATAAAACAAAGAAAATTGAAATATTTTGGTCACTTGAAACGTCACGAAAGTTTGGAGAGAACAATAATGGAGGGGTATTTGCCTGGGAAGAGAGGAAGAGGAAGGCCAAAGAGAAGATGGGTGCAGGATGTGGCGGATGATCTCCAGATGGGTGTATCGGACGCAGGACGCCTTGCTTATGATCGAGAGGTTTTCCAGAAGGTTATGGGAGCGAGGTTCTGCAAAGGACATGCTACTAAGGGAATGAATGAAACTTGATCTCATCCAGTCATGTCTTCTGTAGTCCAGGTGTTGTAATATGTCCCCGTTTTCTCTCCTGTTGTGATACTGATCCCACAAAATACTCAAGACGAGCGGGGTGACTTTATTGCACCAGGTTGTACCCCATTTGGTCCTGTCTCTTTCTGCAGAACGGCAAAATGCTTGCCGAAAACATCACACATGCTCGAACCCCGCAGCTCCGGCCATAACTCTCAAGAGCGTCCGTTCCGAATAACGAACCTACGACCTTCAGACAGCGAGGCAGACGGCTTAATCACTTGACCACGGTGAGTCCCAGTCCATCCTATTTATTTATATAACCACATTTCTCTATATAACAACATTTATCTATGTAACCACATTTATCTATATAACCACATTTATCTATGTAACCACATTTATCTATGTAACCACATTTATCTATGTAACGACATTTGTCTATATAACCACATTTATCTATGTAACCACATTTATCTATATAACCACATTTATCTATATAACCACATTTATCTATATAACCACATTTATCTATATAACCACATGTATCTATATAACCACATGTATCTATATAACCACATTTGTCTATATAACCACATTTATCTATATAACCACATTTATCTATATAACCACATTTATCTATATAACCACATTTATCTATATAACCACATTTATCTATATAACCACATTTATCTATATAACCACATGTATCTATATAACCACATCTATCTATATAACTACATGTATCTATATAACCACATGTATCTATATAACCACATTTATCTATGTAACCACATTTATCTATATAACCACATATATCTATATAACCACATTTATCTATATAACCACATTTATCTATGTAACCACATTTATCTATGTAACCACATTTATCTATATAACCACATGTATCTATATAACCACATTTATCTATATAACCACATTTATCTATATAACCACATGTATCTATATAACCACATCTATCTATATAACCACATGTATCTATATAACCACATGTATCTATATAACCACATGTATCTATATAACCACATTTATCTATATAACCACATTTATCTATATAACCACATTTATCTATATAACCACATGTATCTATATAACCACATGTATCTATATAACCACATTTATCTATATAACCACATTTATCTATGTAACCACATGTATCTATATAACCACATTTATCTATGTAACCACATTTATCTATGTAACCACATGTATCTATATAACCACATTTATCTATGTAACCACATTTATCTATGTAACCACATGTATCTATTAACCACATTTATCTATGTAACCACATGTATCTATATAACCACATGTATCTATATAACCACATTTATCTATGTAACCACATGTATCTATATAACCACATGTATCTATATAACCACATGTATCTATATAACCACATGTATCTATGTAACCACATGTATCTATATAACCACATTTATCTATGTAACCACATTTATCTATGTAACCACATGTATCTATATAACCACATTTATCTATGTAACCACATGTATCTATATAACCACATGTATCTATGTAACCACATGTATCTATATAACCACATTTATCTATGTAACCACATGTATCTATATAACCACATGTATCTATATAACCACATGTATCTATATAACCACATGTATCTATATAACCACATTTATCTATGTAACCACATTTATCTATGTAACCACATTATCTATATAACCACATTTATCTATGTAACCACATGTATCTATATAACCACATTTATCTATGTAACCACATGTATCTATATAACCACATTTATCTATGTAACCACATGTATCTATGTAACCACATTATATCTATGTAACCACATTTATCTATATAACCACATTTATCTATATAACCACATTTATCTATATAACCACATTATCTATTAACCACATTATCTATATAACCACATTAATCTATAGTAACCACATGTATCTATATAACCACATTATCTATATAACCCACATTATCTATATAACCACATTTATCTATGTAACCACATTTATCTATATAACCACATGTATCTATATAACCACATTTATCTATATAACCACATTTATCTATATAACCACATGTATCTATATAACCACATCTATCTATATAACCACATGTATCTATATAACCACATTTATCTATATAACCACATTTATCTATGTAACCACATGTATCTATATAACCACATTTATCTATATAACCACATTTATCTATATAACCACATGTATCTATATAACCACATTTATCTATATAACCACATTTATCTATATAACCACATGTATCTATATAACCACATTTATCTATGTAACCACATGTATCTATGTAACCACATTTATCTATAGTAACCACATTTACATATAACCACATGTATCTATATAACCACATTTATCTATGTAACCACATTTATCTATGTAACCACATTTATCTATGTAACCACATTTATCTATGTAACCTCATTTATCTATGTAACCACATGTATCTATATAACCACATGTATCTATGTAACCACATGTATCTATATAACCACATGTATCTATATAACCACATGTATCTATATAACCACATGTATCTATATAACCACATGTATCTATATAACCACATGTATCTATGTAACCACATTTATCTATGTAACAACATTTATCTATGTAACCACATGTATCTATATAACCACATGTATCTATATAACCACATTTATCTATGTAACCACATGTATCTATATAACCATCATTTATCTATATAACCACATTTATCTATATAACCACATTTATCTATATAACCAATTTATCTATGTAACCACATGTAGTCTATGTACCCCATTTATATCTATATAACCACATTTATCTATATAACCACATGTATCTATATAACCACATTTATCTATATAACCACATTTATCTATGTAACCACATTTATCTATATAACCACATTTATCTATATAACCACATGTATCTATATACCCACATTTGTCTATATAACCACATTTGTCTATATAACCACATTTATCTATATAACCACATGTATCTATATAACCACATTTATCTATATAACCACATTTATCTATATAACCACATTTATCTATATAACCACATTTATCTATGTAACCACATTTATCTATATAACCACATGTATCTATATAACCACATTTATCTATATAACCACATTTATCTATGTAACCACATTTATCTATATAACCACATGTATTTATATAACCACATTTATCTATATAACCACATTTATCTATGTAACCACATTTATCTTTATAACCACATGTATCTATATAACCACATGTATCTATATAACCACATTTATCTATATAACCACATGTATCTATAAAACCGCATGTATCTATGTAACCACATTTATCTATGTAACCACATTTATCTATGTAACCAAATGTATCTATATAACCACATGTATCTATATAACCACATTTATCTATATAACCACATGTATCTATATAACCACATTTATCTATATAACCACATGTATCTATATAACCACATTTATCTATATAACCACATTTATCTATATAACCACATTTATCTATATAACCACATGTATCTATATAACCACATTTATCTATATAACCACATGTATCTATATAACGACATGTATCTATATAACCACATGTATCTATATAACCACATTTATCTATATAACCACATGTATCTATATAACCACATTTATCTATATAACCACATTTATCTATATAACCACATTTATCTATATAACCACATTTATCTATATAACCACATTTATCTATATAACCACATTTATCTATATAACCACATTTATCTATATAACCACATGTATCTATATAACCACATTTATCTATGTAACCACATTTATCTATATAACCACATTTATCTATATAACCACATGTATCTATATAACCACATTTGTCTATATAACCACATTTATCTATGTAACCACATTTATCTATATAACCACATGTATCTATATAACCACATTTATCTATGTAACCACATTTATCTATATAACCACATTTATCTATGTAACCACATTTATCTATATAACCACATGTATCTATATAACCACATTTGTCTATATAACCACATTTGTCTATATAACCACATCTATATAACCACATGTGTCTATATAACCACATTTATCTATGTAACCACATTTATCTATGTAACCACATTTGTCTATATAACCACATCTATCTATATAACCACATTTATCTATATAACCACATTTGTCTATGTAACCACATTTATCTATATAACCACATGTATCTATATAACCACATTTGTCTATATAACCACATCTATCTATGTAACCACATTTGTCTATATAACCTATATAACCACATTTGTCTATATAACCACATTTATCTATATAACCACATTTATCTATATAACCACATTTATCTATATAACCACATGTATCTATGTAACCACATGTATCTATATAACCACATTTATCTATATAACCACATTTATCTATATAACCACATGTATCTATATAACCACATTTATCTATATAACCACATTTATCTATATAACCACATGTCGAAAGCTTCAATTCCACACTCACAATGTTCGTTCATTCTCCGTGTTTCTGTGCTACACTACGATGTAAGACTTCCGGTCGCCAACATGACGGTTAGGCGTTGAACCGTTAAGGCCTGTGGCGTGTTTATGCTTGCAGCTACTGTTTGCAATCGCATTTTCCTCATTTTTGGGCTGGTAGTGCATGGTTCGGTCGCCCTGCTACTGAGTGAGTGCGTGGGCGACACTGTGAGCAGTGAAATTCGCGTGGAATGCTTTTACATCTGTCCTGTACAGTGACCTGCATGTTCGGAACAATGGCTACCGGTTGTTGCTGTTGCTAAATTGACTGAGATGCCTTTTCGGTTTACGAGTGCATTTTTCAGGAGACTCCCGGGAGTCGGCGCTGAAGCCTCGGAGTTCGTGCTTTATGCTACACTTTCGCGGGTCGCCCTGCGGTAAAAGACCGAGCCATGTGAGAAAACCCGGATCAATGCGATCTTTCTGGTGACTGCCGAGTCCATCGACGAGGAACTGTGGTTTTCGTGGATTAATTTTGTATTGACATTTTGCCGGCGGCATTATGCACAGTGTGCCTATGCGGGCTGTTGGATTGCCGAGACTCCTGCCTATTCCACTTTTCACATTGGACAGTGGGGAGCATTTTGTCTGATATTCACTGGCACAGGAACGGAGCATAATGGAGACGACCCGGTACCGTGAAGTTGGAACATCGACTAACTAACTAACTAACTAACAACGATGTAAATGAATGTTAAATTTGATCATTCTAATTCGTAACTTTGATGTTTAAATGAGAGAGGCTGTTCATTATGGTTGATCTGTTCACTTATTTTTCCTGCCTCACATTTGCCATCCTGTGTTATGTATTGTCCTAGCAAGAAAAACTATTGCTTTCTTCGTGTATCTTTTGCGTTCACTTTAATTTTCAACATTGGTTTGGAACTTTACTCCCATTTTTAATAATCATTGTTTTCTTTATATTTATGGTTTAGTTATTGTCTTTACTTAGTGTTTGTGCTTGGTTTGCTAACTATATGACATCTTGTTCTCTTTGAGTTAACAACATTGTATCAAGTGCATATTTGAAGCTGTTTATTGATATTCTTTCAGTGTGGCCCCCTGACCTTCTCTCTATCAGTTTGACCATAGTCTCTGTATAAATACAGCTCCTGCATTACCTATCCCTAGTTCCATTTTAGCCGGTCTCCCTGGCTTAGGAGTTAGTGACTTTCTCCGTAATCCCGTATACTCTCGTGAGTAGCGTGACGACGGCGAGAATCGGTAGCGGTTCTAACCGCGTCTGTAACTTACGCCGAATGTGAGCCGGTCACTCAGAAAGCAATGGCAAACTACTGAGCGTAATCTTGCCAAGAAATCAACAATCAGGCGTAATCTTGCCAAGAAATCAACAATCAACTGAACGATGCTGATGTTGACAGCGATGTCCTGTAAAGGATATGCAAACATTTTAATTTAGTTCCAACACATGGGTGCTCCAATATCCCTGACTTTAGCTTTGTTTACCAGAATATTACGATTCTCATAAATGTAATGTTTTATAGGTTTATTATAGCTTATGACTTTCAGCTACGGGACACCCTTGGGCAAGGAGGCGTATCCCTTTAGCCCCTCCATCAGGATTATGTCTAAAGTTCAAGATGTATTCTCCGTGCCGAGAAACTGCATGTCTGTAGGAACACATTCGCTAACAGAAGCAACCAAGTTGTTGAAGGGGCGGCGCTTGGCTGATGGACATCTTGTCCCGGGCCCTTTCCCCAGCATGAGGGCGCTACTGGGGTGACCGTGTATGAACCCTCACTTACACTATATTACATATGGCCTTAACTTGTGTTCCTCAGAATCATCGCAGAAGGTATGGAGTACGTGCTCGCGCGAGATATCGTCTTCAGCAGTCAGTGTAGATGGAGTGACGAGGAAAAGGCCAGGGAATGGAGAGAGAAGAAGGCATAGAAATAGAAGGGTGGGGGTCAGGAGAGTAAGGATGTAAATATATAAGAGTGGGCTATTCGAATTGTCGCAGTGCCAGAAAGAGGGGCTGTAATAGAGAAACTGATTACGTCATCATGCGGCAAGTATTGAATGGAGATGATTACCAGTGCCATGTATATGGCAGCCACAGTAATCCGACTGGACAGGGAAGACATGGGTAGGATCTGTTTGTGAAGAAGGGATTAAAATATGAGGTTCTAGACCTCAGTCAGTGGAATAACAATGCCAGAGAGGTGCAGGGTATAAATTTAGATATTCGGGGTCTGAGCTGGAACTGAATATATATATATATTGGATTCTTTTGTCACAGAGGAAAGATGGGATAGATTAAGGAGCTGGGGGAGATCCCGAGCTTCTAATTTGTGGGGATTTTAACGCACGACGCAGAGAGTGGAACAATAGTTAGTTAGTTAGTTAGTTAGTTATCAGTTGGGGTATCTTCGTTGCACTCCGGACATGTCCATAGGTGCTCAGATCCTCCCCCCAGCATATGCATCAGCGTCCGGTGGCTAATAGTGCCAGTTCTGTGTTGGTTGACGAGGCGCTTTCTTTTCCCGATGTACCTCTCGCGTCTGGCTGTGCCGATTCTTACTCCCAGGTCTTTCATCCTGGAAAGCGATGTGGAATCACTGGCGTCAAAATCCTCTGTTCTCGCCATATCTTTAAGGGCGTTAATAACATCCGCACGATCCATGGGCTGGCCATCTACAGGGGGTGCAGAGCCAGCCAATTTATCAGCTCGTTCATTTCCCTCGACTCCCGCATGTCCCGGGACGAAGATGAAGGTGACTTTGCGGACAACAGACTTCCGCAGCGACTCAGTCCACTGTCTACGTACAGATCCAGCTTCGACCTTCTGAGTGGAACAATACTGGGGAAAACCGACAGTGAAGTGCCCTTGTGGAAGCCATGGTGAATTCAGAAGTAGTCTGCATTAACGATGGGAGGCCAAACAAGAATAGGTTTGAGGCCTGGTGATGCAGACACGGCTATTGACCTGGCATTTGTTACCAAATGTAAAATGGACAGTCCTGGCAGATTACGGAAGTGACAGTCTTGTATTCAGTATTGATTTCAGTATTGATTTCTAAGTCCAGCAAGACCAAGACTGTGAGAGCACATAAGCCCTTTAAATATGAGAAGGAAAACTCTATTCTGGAACGCCCCAGACAGAGGACATGCAATCCCATTTATTTACACCCTCCATAGTGGACGTCCGAGGTTGAACGATCATGTATACCAAATAGAGCGGCGGTTAAACAGTTACAGAAAGTGCTGCGGACACCCCAAAGTTCCAATGAGGAAATGGAGAAAGCTTCGAAAGGGGTGGAAAAGGGGGGGGGGGGGGAATCAAACACTGTGCAGCAGAGGCCAAAGGGGCTACATGGGAACATTCTATGAGTGAAATTGGAGGAGATAAGGCACAGGGAAAGTTCTGGAAAGTGCACAGGCAGATGCAAGGGAAAAATCGTCCTGCCACAGTGGGTACAATATATAGAGATAGCGATTCGCCATTGACAACAGATAGAGAGAGCGGGAAATCTTTCCTGCAAATATGTGTAGCACGGACAAATCGGAACAATGGAGCCATCAGAGACTTAGTTAGAGAGGATCTATCAGGTACCATTAAAGACAAGTACTATGAAGATACCATACAGCTGGAAGATATCAAACATGTATAGCAAGAAAGCAAAAGACACACCATCAGGGCCCCATGTGGTTAGGTATGCCCACGTGAGGGATATGAGTAATGGATAACTTAGGATGTGGCGTTTATTTCAATAGTATGAGCGTCATTCAGAAAGCATTTGCAAACTTCTTTAGTTGCATATTCTTTACAGGGCGTGGCAGTCAAATCCAGCATTTTTTTTTACTGTTTGTGATGCCTGGGCAAGGTTACGTTCAGTATTTTGACATTTCTTTCTAAAACTACTTTGGCAAACTACTGAAAGTAACAATTGCCTAGTAAATCACAAATAATCAATAAATGGCCTGGGAAATTGCATCGTCCTTGACAAGTGCATGCTAATAAATAAAGTACATGACTATTAGTTTCCACTCACTGACTATACGATAAACATTGGTACATGAATTTGGAGATCAACAAACATCAACGTGACGATCCAATACATTCTTCTATCGTGACGCAATCCATTGGCTTGATCAATCAATCACCATCTGTTTCAAAGTAAGATATGTGTCTGTGTATGTGTGTGTGTGTGTGTGTGTGTATGTATGGAGCGGGGAGGGGTATATATGTGTGTTAACACAACTTATAACCCACATACTTGCACGAAGCTAACTTACACATGTAGGCATGTGTATTTGTATGTCTTTGTATGTGTGATTGTGTGTGTGTATGTGATTGTGTGTGTGTATGCGCGGGCGGGCGCACACGCACGCGTAACATAAACATTGCAAAGAGTCTTCAAATACTTAGACAACTAATACTGGCGAACGAGTCTCTTGATGGCTGGTGTCGTTATGGCCATATTGATCAACGTCTAATGCTGATATCCTCTCCTTGTCATTACTGCACTGACTGCTAAGTTGCTTTTCTTTCTATCGTCCTCTTTATTGCAATTTGCTGGGTTTTCTTCTTCTTCTTCTCTTCTTCTTCTTCTTCTTCTTCTTCTTCTTCTTCTTCTTCTTCTTCTTCTACTACTTCTCGCGAAGTTACCAAAGCACACATGAACTATTACCGTCTGAATGCCTGTAATGTTTCTTTTGCGCTCTATGAAAACAGTTCAACTGCTCAGTCTGACTGTCCGTGGTGTTTGTAACATACTTTTGTAACAAGACGTGTCAATGGCTGTAGTACCTTTGGTGCCGGCCATCCCAAGGAGTACGCTAAGTAAGGTGGAGAAAGGAATGTTTCGTGTGGAATGGCTATCCTCGCTTCAGAGGTCACATATTGTGAGAAGTGTATGTATTGTTGGCCCTGGCTATGCGGGCGTGCAGGGGAATGAACAGGCTGATAGGCTGGCAGGGAATGCACCTCTTGTTAGTAGATAACTTATGGACAAGGGAGAGGTGGTCCAGCGCCTGTGGGACCAGCTGGAGAAGGCGGGGGAAACAGATTGAGAACCCGTATGTGGAAAGAATGATATTGCGGGAGATCGGCAGGTGTTCTGAACGAATATTAAAACTGAGAGGGAAGACAAGGAGAACTTTCAATCAGCGCGTATGGGAATGTCCTGAGTGCAGTGATGTCGGTTATTAGCTCAGATCAACTCAACTCTTGCTGGCCAATAATCTAACCTGTTGAAATACTGAGACCTATTACTTCCATAACAGCCGTTGTAGCGAATTGGCTTGCACAGCCGCCAGCTGATCCAGTGGCCATGTGTTCGAATCCCCATCAAGGGAGAATTCCTTTTTAATTGGCCTGGGTTCCCAGCTCGACCCAGTCTAATCCCAGTACCAGAATATGTTTTGTAAAGTGCGGGCGGCCATCGTGATACTGCCACATTATGAATCGGGTATCGATTAGTTTATTACACTTTATGGCTATTACCGTATAACCAGTTCATCTCAAGGGGTGGCACTAGGTCTTTTATTTATTACTTTACTATACTCCGACCATAGTCAGTATTTATGGGACAAATTGACAACTCTGCAAATGAGCACGACAAAGCAATCACTCTGAAAGTCGGAAATTGCTGTCAATTCACAGGTAACATACCCCTATGTGATGTGAAAGGAAAGAAGAAATCATTACGTTATCTTCTCAAGTATTCATGCTGTGAAGTTGGAACTGCGACTAACTAACTAACTAACTAACTAACATATTTCAAAGTCAACTACGTTAATGGCTATCCTGAGACATCCTAGTTCTGTAGGGACTGTCATGGGCCACACGTGACACCAGAAGCTAATCCACACACAAAACTCCAGTACAGTGCAATAGAAAAGTAGCACATGTATGGACTACGCTTGAGTAAAATGCAAGCGAACTCAAAAAACAAAAGAATAATAATGCAGAAATATCTGGACATTAGCAAATATCGAAAAACTAGATCATGTCGTAGAATGAAATGAAAAAGATGCGATATACCAAAAGGGTTTCCGCTGTAGGATAATATCAAGACAAAGTGAAGATCAAGAGTGCACAATGTGTTTGACAACAATCTCTGACACACGAAAACACGCAGTAGTCTTGATTCCACGTCATTTACGCTAGTTAGTTAGTTAGTCGCGGTTCCAACTTCACAGCAACGGGTCGTCCCCATTATGCTCCGTTCCTGTGTCAGTGAATATCACATAAAACGCTCCCCGCTGCCCAATGTGAAAAATGGAAAAGACAGGAGTCTCGACAAACAACAGCCCGCACAAATACACTGTGCATAATGCCGCCGCCAGAATGTCAACACAATAGTCCCACACGAAACATCCAGTTTATCTCTGATGGAATCGGCAGTCATTTTCTCATCTGGATGTTTCCTACATGTTCACCCAGACAGTCCACGAAAATACAGTTCATCGTCGATGGCAGTGGCAGTCAACCAGAAGCCCAGCAGCCACGCATTTCTGCATAAGGCAAAAACCGGTCAACTCTGGGACATAGCCAGCTGCCATCGCTCCGAACACGCAGTCACGTTCCAAAAAACTCGGGCAGATTCAAAAGCATTTCACACGAAACTCACAGCTCACAGTGTCGCGCCACGCACTCACTCAGTAGCAGGGCGACGGAACCATAGTTACGCTGTTATGACAAAAACCTAGCAGACTTTCGGATATAGGCAACTTTCGATACGGAAAAAGACATATTTTTAAATTATTCAATGGTAAACTAACAGTAAGATGGACACAACGTGATACGCAATCAAGCAAACACGTATTTTAATGTAAATTTGTGTTCATTGCGCATTGAATTTGCGGAAGATACCAAGAAACAGAACAAACGACAGGGCGGCCCTAGTATGGCGATATATCGTCTTTCTTTACAGATGGGTGGTCACATTTGGCGATATGTTTTCCTTTAGCACTGAATCAGTTCAATACTCGAGTATTATGCGCAGCCGAGTTTTAAAGGGTAAAAATGCGTAAAAGATTATGCGTATTATACTCGAGAGTTTAAAGTATGTGCATCAACAACAAGCAGTAGTGAAGAAGAGGTAGAAGAATGTTATGATAAAATAGAACTGGACATCTCTCAAACCAAATCACAAATCAAACTAGTCCTTGTAGATTCTAATACAAATGTAGACAAGGACAGAATAGAAGATGTAGTATAATGGTGACAATAGTTTAGGAAAAGAAACGAAAGATGATGATTGGTTTTTTTTTAATGATAGAGATGATCAAAAATAAGATGCGATGTCTGGGAACACCTATATAAGAGATGAATTTACACATGTGAAAGCTTTAATAAGAGTACTAATCAATACAAGATTTAGGAATGATGGATAAGTATGAAGGCTGATTGTCTGCCGCGAGCCGATAGATAAGCGCAATGGAACGGTGCTGGTCTGCAGAAGCCGATACTTCGATTTGGTATAGACTGCGCGTCATTTGTTTCATTTCTCTTATTTTCCGCAAGTTTAGTGCCCGGAAATGACGATTTACACACATAAAAGATTTCCCTTCGACCAGTGTCAGACAAGACGCGTGGATTCATTTTTTTTTAGGTGAAAACGAGTGTTTAAGTAGTTTGTTTTGATTATTTTAGAAATGGCAACGCTTTCTGGTTTGCGACCTCGTAGATTGACATCAGATCAAGCAAGATTGTTGTTTTAAACGGTTTTAGACGATAGTGATGCCGATATGAACGATTGTGTGGAAGATTCTGATAGTGAGTCTAGTTTTTCAGCACGTGGTGATAGGGGAAACAACAATGACAGTGGAAGTTTGTCATCAAATAAGGTTTCTGACAATGAATATTAGGATGTCAGAATTACTACTATACTCGGGCTGCACTAATTGACCACACCTGTGCCCCACATTTTACTTTGTAGCCTATCACAAATAAGCTTAACAGTATTGTAAATAATAATAAACAAATATGTGTATGTATTAATTCTCATTCTATTGAGAACAAATCTGACAAGTGCTTTCATGATTTTCTCAATTTTGTGTGAAAATGACATGCCTCAAAGTATGCAGTTATAATTATTTTTGGATGGTTTTAACCAACAATTCTAATGATATTTGTGAACAAAAGTGGTGTGTTTATCATAATGCAGTGAATTTAACAGGATTATATTCAAAGGATAAGAAATAACGCCTCGGCAAGTCGAAATTTGTAATAATTGTCACTCCTTTTATTTACGTTGCTGTTAAAAACATATCAATATTGTTATCATTTTTAAACATCTCACATAATTGTTAACACTGTCATGTTCCCTGTGCAATCTCCTTTAATTTGACATGTCATGCAATATATTTGCTACAATTGTAACCGTTTTCGAATCATTTTTGTCACATACCTCTTCTTCCCATTTTCTACCATGAATTTCAGTTTGGTCAGGACCCATTTTTTGTTTGTTTGGCAGTGAATCAGTTAATAAATGTAACCTAAGAGCGGAAACATACCTAAAATATCAAACATAAATGATCAACTTAAAATGCTGAACGAAAACAAGACCAAAAATGCTATATGAAAAACGGACGACTCAAGAAATCTGAAAGTCTATGGACAAAAGAAAATTAAGTAAATATGGAAAAAATATAACATAAGTTGTCAAAATGAGACAATTTTGTGTCGTTTAAGAGATAAGGAAACATCCTACAGATTACCAGCACACATTTCAATAATCCAAGTGCAGATTAAGGTGAGGTGAATTGTACAGATGCGTCACACAATATCGACATTTGTGGATGTCGATATCACAGCTTAATCGCGACTACATGCATCATCATCAAGTACCTTGCAAAGTGGCATAGGTGTTCATGTCTCTGTACAGATCTTGTCTTTGATGTTCTAAATCTATTCTATTGATGGTATTCCTGAACGTCATTGTCTTATACCATCAAGCATCATGTCTCTCCACAGATCTCGTCCTTGATGTTCTAGATCTGCTCAATTGATGATGTTCCCGAACGTCATGATCTTATACCATCAAGTATCATATCTCTCAATATACCTCTACATCTTCTACTACTGATGTTTTCAATCGAGGAGAAACGTGGGTCTCTGTTCACTACACGACCAATGAACATTGCTTTCCTCTTTCCTATATGTGTATATAACATTCTACTGGCATCCGCCTCTTCCAGTCAATCGTTGTTGGTTACTCTGGTCGTCCAAGGTATTTTCAACTTTATCATAGAAATCTTATCTCTGTTGCCTCCAGGTCTTCTTAAATTTTTTCTATCACATTCCAAGATTTACTGTCAAAGTATTCTCCTTCAGGCAGTTAATGAAAGTGACCTATTATTAGTCATTGTCCTTGAAAGTTAGAAAAAGAGTTCTTGCTTTTTACATAGAACCAGATTTAACATACGGCTACGAATGCTGGACAATTGGTAAAATCCCTGGAGGCCTTGGAGATGTTATTTTATAGAAGAATGCTGAAAATTAATTGGACAACCAAAATGAGCAATCTGGACGTTTTAAGGGTAGCTGAGTTGTAAAGACAACTTATCACAAACATCACAAAGAGGTAGTCGTCGTTTTATGACCACGTTGTGAGAAGACAAAAACTGGAACATGTTGTGACAATCGGAAAGATTTGCTGAAAGAGAGATAGAGGAAGACAGCATGAGGAGATTTTTGATAATCTTGTGTCATGGCACGGAAAGGATTTAAAACACGAATTGATCCATGACGTCAGAGATCGTAATCTGTGGAGTAGCATGATCGCCCACTCCAGCCGGCAAGGCACTGGATGATTCTGCTCTTAATGTCTGTCATACATGTTTCATCTGATGTTATGAGTGTCCTTAGATATTTAAATTTATTGACTTGGTTAATTGGAAAGTGCAACAATTTGTTATGTCAATTCGCGCACTGGTGATGTAATCATCTACACAGATGTCTCTGTGTTAAGAGGTAAAAGAAGTGCCTTTGGGTTCTTGTCGAAGATTAACGGATGGTGTTTAGTACAGGAGAGCCTGGTGTATAATACCACGGCATCTAATCTAAGAATGGAAGTGGAGGAAGCCACAGCGGCGTTCCTCTGGCTGGATGACAAACAGCACAGACATGTTATTATTGTAACGGATTCGCGGAGCGTGATGAGAAATGCGAAGACCGGCATGCTTTGTAAAGAGTGGCATGCTTCAGTATTTAAAACAACAACAAGAAAGCTTTAGCTTTAGGTAAGGATGACTGTCACGCTCTTTTCTGGGCCCATCCCCAACTGGTCTAAGCTTGACGTCCATCCCAAGCCTGTGGCTCCTAGTAGCTGTTATCATGCGACAGCAGGTACCCCCCGGGCAACAGCTGTGACAGGTTGGCTAAACCAGGCACGGGTAGCCGATTTGGTGTCAAACCAATAGGTGAACTAGGGTATGCCTACTCAGCATGTGAAGACGGGACTCGGCAGACTGCGCAGAAGAAATCATTGTTGATTCAACGGGCAAGACGGCGTTTACCTGCAAAGCGTTGTGGAACGTAATGAGCACGGCAAGGCACGTAGAGCACCCTGGTCATCCATTGCACCTGTATTCGTCTCCAGTCGTCTTGACTTGTCTTGCCACTGGATTCAGATGGACTCAGACGAGAGAGTGAGGTCGACGAATTGCGCAACTCTTCCTCACTTTAATCCAAGTCATCGCGCAAGTCATTCTTCATCCAACTTCATATATCACCTTCAAGCCCTGTGACGATGGGCGAGCAGCGAAGCGGCAGGCGTGGGTTCCCTGGCTGCCGTAGCAGCAGACATACACATAGGCGGCTCAGGCCATACGGTCGTCTTCTACTGACCGGCGCAGCAGTGGGATTCGGCAGCCCCCTGAGCGACTGAGCAGCCCTCTTTAGGAAAGCACTGCTCACCTCCATAGCATGAGGAATTGGCTAGAAAAGGTGCCCTAAACATTGTCTGCTCCATCATTACCTAACCAGTTAGCCGAGGTTGGTGGGTACCCTATACTGCGGTTGACATACAAACAAAGAAAAAAACAGGTAAAGCTAAATGAGCAAAAGATATTCCCTTGGTAATCGGACCTTGGAATGTACGCACCCTACTTGATAGAGACTTGTAGAACAAGGCCAAATCTGTGAAGTAGGTGCCGAAGAAAAAGCGAGGAAAGACGCCAATCCGGTGTGGGATTTGCCATTAAGTTAGGCAAACCTGGTTGGCAAACTAGCTGACTTTCCGAAGAATATACATGACATGTCGGCTCCGTGGCTAAAGGCTTGCGAACGCGGTTCGTGAGCCGGATACCAGGGCATTCGAAGCTCAGCTGCGACCGATTTATGCAGCAGGCCGTGTCGCGATGTGTTATAACGTGCTGGTATGGGAGCCGGTCGTTCAGAAAGCAATGGCAAACTACTGAACGTAACACTTGCCTAGTACATCAACAGCAGTTGAAAATGCTGGTGTTTACTGCAACGTCCCGTAAGGGATACGCAACTTTTAAAAATAAAAAACAAATGCATGACAGGCTAATGACCATTAAGTTACCCCTGCTGAAAGGAAAGAGGCATGCAACCATCGTGAGTGTCTACGCACCGACCATGACCAATGAAGATGACGTCAAAAAAAAGTTCTATGAGAACCTGCACAACGTATTAACATCTGTTCCCAAAGGAGACACACTTACACTCCTTGGGGACTTCAATGCCAGAGTAGGCAAAGACACCGCTTCTTGGAGTGGCATCATTGGAAAGTACGGAGTCGGAAATTGTAATAGCAATGGACTCCTCCTCCTTCAGACCTTTGCCGAACACGATCTCCTGATCACCAACATAATTTTCCGTCTTCCAACGAGAAATAGGACATCGTGGATGCACCCTCGCTCGAAACACTGGCACCTCGTTGACTATGTCATCGTCAGGAGGAGTGACAGACAAAAAGTTCAGGTGACAAAATCCATGTGTGGTGCCGAATGTTGGACAGACCATCGTCTCATTATCTCGAAAATAAACATACACACGAAACCATCACGGCTTTCTCGAGGGGTAAAAATGCTCACCGAAAAAAAAAAGCAAAAACAACAACTAAATGTCACCAGCCTAAACAATATGCTGGAAGACAGCCTCAAGTCTAATGCTGCAGCTAAACAGGATGCGGAAATAGAGTGGAGAGCCTTAAGTTAAAGGACATAATTTACAACACTGCTATGGAAATCCTGCGTCCAGCGCACCCAAAAGCATAAAGACTGGTTTGATGAAAATTCCGAAGACATCAACAAATTGCGTGAAAAGAAACATTTTCTCCTCAAGGCACATTTGGATGACCCGAAGTCAATATCAAAAACGATGCTTTCGAGAACATTCAGAGAGTAGTGCAGCAGAAACTTTGGCACATGCGGGACTCCTGGCTGAGCAACAACGCTGATGAAATTCAAGGCTTTGCTGACAGACATGATATGAAAAACTTCTACGACTCACTGAAAGCGGTCTATAGTCCTACATCACCAGGCATAGTTCCCTTCCTAAATGCAGATGGGGGAACAGTGGTCACCGATAAGAAAGAAATCCTACAACGCTGGGCAGAGCATTTCAGCAACATCTTAAATGCAAATTCATTTCTTCGATGATGAAACCATCAACTTCCTTGCTCAGGTTCCCACTAATGATATACTTGATGACCTGCCAACCATAGTGGAAGTAAACAAAGCCATCCAGCAACTTTCCAGCGGCAAGGGACCTGGTCCTGACTCCATCCCAGCAGAGATATATAAGACAGGTAGGCCGGTCCTAATAGAGCAGCTTCGCCAAGTCTTTACAAACAAATAGGTGAACGAGACCATGCCACAATATTTCAAGAACGCGTCAATAGTCCACCTTTACAAACGTGAAGGAAAATGCCAATCCTATGACAACCACCGAGACATCTCCTTGCTCTCAATTGCAGGGAAGATATTCGCCAGAATTCTTCTGAATCGCCTCACGGCCCATCTCGATCAATGTCTTCTTCCTGAGAGTCAATGTGGCTACAAAAAAGAACGAGGAACTGTTGACATGATTTTCGCTGCAAGGCAGCTGCAAGAGAAATGTCAGGAGCAGAACTCCGAAATGTTCTCCACTTTCAATGACATTACCAAGGCTTTTGATACAGTCAGCAGAGAATGTCTGTGGAAGGTTATGGCGAGATATGGCTGTCCACGAAAGTTTGTCCAAATAGTGCGACTATTTCGTGAAGGTGGTATGTAGGCAAGAGTACAGGAAAGTGGTGAACTGTGTGAGCCTTTCCTGTCACCAATGGAGTGAAGCAAGGATGTTTCTTGGCACCAACACTGTTCAGCCTCATGTTTTCATCGAGAACAGTAGAGCGAGACAAACCGAGATAAACACACTACCAAGACCAGTCACACGTGTGACAGCAAATGTTACAAAATCTTGCGCGGCTAACGGTAGTGTGTTGACAGCTTACGGAGATCTGCCAGGTAAACTAGACAATTACAATTGGAGGCAAACCTCCTGACTGATTAAATCAGACACGCAGAAAAGAGGCTACTGATGCAACGGTTCAGGGGTTCAGTACAATACATAGGTAAGGTAGGGTGCGGGTAGTTGTGAGCTGTCAACAGGTATGCATGCCCACGGATCAATATTTGGGAAGCAGCTGCGATGAAAGATTGTGGTTGGTATATTGTGGATGTTGTGTATATATAGTTTGTGTATATATACAATATCGGAGCAATACTCATGCGGGATGAGTAGCTATGGCCTGTAGTCGACAAGTGAAATTTGTTCATAAACAAATTCACATGTGTTGTTTGGCGCTCACAGAAGTATGAGGAGAGACCAGAGGACCCATTAGACAACATACAACTGAAAGCTATATTGGAAGCTATTTAATCCCCCGGCGGGATTCGAACCTGTAGTCACCAAAGGATGACAGCACCTCCCTGCAGGAACAAGTGTACTTCCATGAATGACCAGCTAGACACCCTTAAACAATAGGTATCTTCATTAGCCAGGTTTCAGATCTATTGGGCCCGTGCCCCACTTCACCATATTTTCAGACCGTCATTCCGCCCCCCCCCCCTTTCGTATTTCCTACCTAAAAACTTGGCCCGTGCACCCTTCACCCTATTTTCAGAACGCATTCCCCCTTTCGTATTTCCTACCTAAAAATCCCGCCCCTACACAGTATACGTAATAATGAAAGCTAAATTTAATAGCACATCTTGCGAACGCGGTTTGTGAGCCCGTATACCCGGGTTCGAAACACGGCGGTGCTGATTTTTTCGAAAAAGGTATAGGAGCCGTCGTTCAGAAAGCAATGGCAAACCACTGAACGTAAAATTTGCCCAGGACTCACGATCAGAGAAAAATCCTGGGGTTGATTGCTCCGTCCTATGAAGGACATGCAACTTTACAAAAATACTAAAACAAGTCTAGACGTCAGTAGTACGGCTTGCATGTTTCAGAGAGGACTTGGTGGACACTCCACCGATGACCTTAAGAGCGCCCATGCCCATCGGCTGATTTCCACTCCTCCTCGGTCTTGCAGTTAGGTGGGTAAGGGGTGATAACTAGGTTATATCTAAGGGAGGCAATTCTAAGAATTATGTTGCTAAGGGCAGATAAATATTAAGTGGATGTATAATATTTTAATTAATTTAAAAGAAAATAAATAAATAAAAATAAATATCAACCAGGTGCGGGGTGGGGGGACCGGGGCTAGGGAAGTGTGTGTGTGCAAGCGCGTTAGGTGGGGCTAGGCGATTCGGGATTAAACACTATCATCATAGGGTTACAAATGAAAACCTTAAAAAAGTACAGATGGCCGGTATTATCGGTCGTAGTGGATATGGCGTAGTGAAAATAGTTGTTAAGGGGTGGGTAGCGGTTATTAGTAATACATAGAGGGATGTAATGGCCTATACACTATCATCAACGAGTTACAAATGAAAACCTTTAAAGGTAAAGATGGCTGGTATTATTGATTGTAGTGGGTATGGCTTAGTGAATCTCGGAGTTAAGGGGTGGATACCGGTTATTAGTGATATGTAGAGGGATTAATTAGCCTATACACTATCATCATAGGTTACAAATAAAAACTATAAAATGTACAGATGGCAGGTACTATTGGTTGCTGTGGGTATGGCTTGGTGTAAATCGTTGATAAAGAGTGGGTAGCGATTATTAGTGCTCTGTAGAGGGTCGTAGTGGTATATACACTATTATCATACGGGTTACAAATGAAAACCTCAAAAAGTAAAGATGGTCGGTATTATTGCTAGTAGTGGGTATGATATAGTGTTATTCGTTGTCAAGGGGTGGATAGTGGTTATTAGTGACATGTAGAGGGTCGTAGTGGTATAAACACTATTAGCATACGGGTACAAATGAAAACCTTAAAAAAAGTAAAGATGACCTGTATTATTGCTTGTAGTGGGTATGGCTTGTGAAATTAGATGGTAAGGTGTGTGTGAGTGGATGTGTAGCTAGATAAGTGCCCCAACACAAACATCATAAGATTTCAGATCGTTAAATGAAAACCTCAAATCTCTCTCTTCTCTCTGTTTCTCTCTCTCTCCTTTTATACTCGTTAGGGTGGTCCAGCAAGTGTATTTACAAATTCATTATCTCTCCTTGTGTTTATATGGGCTTTTTCATCGTTCCCCATAAACCTATTTCCAAGAACAATATACGTTCTCAGACTTGTCTGCTCAGTGCCACACTTCAAAGTCAGATTCTATGTACCACTTCAACATTCAAATAAGAAAATATGTTAACCAAAATGGAAACAAATAGCAGTCAAACTTATAAATATCTCGGCCAAATGTATGAAAAGTAGGAAACATTGTTAACCAAATGGGAAAAAAATATCGTCGAAATACAGAAATATTTCAACTAAACTTATAAATAGATCACCCAAACTTATGAAAAGTAGGAACATCTGTCAACCAAATGGGAAAATGTTAGGCCAAATACAGAAATATCTCATCCAAATCTTATAAAAATGAGGGAAAAGGTCGACCAAATACAGAAATATCTCACCCAAACTTATGAAAAGTAGAAAACTTTGTTAGCCAAAGGGGAAAAACCTATATCAAGTAGGAAAACTTGTTAGCCAAATGTGAATAAATGTCGGCCAAATACAGAAAATCTCAACCAAACGTATAAAAAGTAGCAAAATTGTTAACCAAACGTGAAAGATATTGACCAAGTAGGAAACTGTGTCAGTCAAAGAGGGAAAATACTGAACACGTAACGAAATAGATAGTTCACACTTATGAAAAGTAGGACACTTTGATAACCAAATTTGAAAAAATATCAGCCACAGAGAGAAATATCTCGTCCACACTTATAAAAAGTAGGAAAATTGTCTGCCAAATGGGAAAATGTTAGGCCAAATACAGAAATATCTCACCCAAACCTATGAAACGTTGGAAACTTTGTTAGCCAAAGGCGAAAAACCTAGGTCAAGTGGGAAAATTTGTTAGCCAAATGTGAAAAACGTCGGCCAAATACAGAAATATACGTCCACACTTATGGAAACTAGGAAAATTTGTTAGCCAAATAGGAAAACATATTCGCCAATTAGGAAAATTTGTTAGCCAAATGGAAAAAAAATATCAGCCAATGAGAGAACTATCTCGTCCAGACTTATAAAAAGTAGGAAAACATGTCAACCAAATGGGATGTGATCACCGATGAGAGTCGAGGAAGACGTAGCTGTACGTAACAGCTATCGGGTAACATACCTATACAGCTATGAGTGGCTAGCGCATGTTATCAAATTTATAACATTACACATGAACACAATAAAAGCCCCGACTCACCCTTAGGCAATGCATATAACATGTCATGTCACGTGTCCGTTGTCATAAAAAGCGACGTTATTACATAGCAAATTAGACATGTACACGTTCACTACCTCTCTGTGTGTCTGTACGGGGCTACAGAACTCTACAACTTTCCCCAGAAACACATTACAAACGCCAATATATGTTTTACATTTTGTGTGCTCAGTGCCACACTTCACAGCTGGCCAAAACTACAGCTTCCATGTACCACTTAGACATTCAAATAAGAAAATATGTAAACCAAAACTGACAAAATAGCAGTCAAACTTATAAATATCTCGGCCAAACATATGAAAAGTGAGAACATTTCTTAACCAATTGGGGATAATATTGGCCAAGTACATATAAAGTTCAACCAAACTTATGAAAAGTAGGAAAATGAGTTAACCAAGTGGGGAAAAAATATCGACCAAATAGGAACACTTTTTGCCGAATTGGGAAACTATTGACCAAATAACGAAATATCTCATCCAAATTTATAAAATGTAGGAAACTTTTGTTAACCAAAGAGGAAAAATATTGACTAAGTAGGAAAACTTGTTAGCCAAAGGAGACAAAATATTGACCAAATAAGGAAATAGCTCATCCAAATCTATAAAAACTAGGAACATTTGTTAACCAAATGGGAAAAATCTTGGTCAAGTAGGGAAAAGTTGTTAACCAAATGGGAAAAATATGGTACACGTAACGAAATAGCTCGTCCAAATTTATGAAAAGTGGGAAAATTTGTTAACCAAATGTGACAAACAAAATATCTACCAAGTAACGAAATATCTCAGTCAAACTCATGAAAAGTAAGAAAATTTGTTAGCCAAATGGGAAAAATGTTGACCATGTAAAGAAATAACGCGTCCAAACGTATAAAATGTAGGAACATTTGTTAACCAAAGGGGGAAAATCTTGGTCACGTAAGAAAATGTGTTAGCCAAATGGGAAAAATATTGACCATGTAACGAAATACATCATTCAAACGTATGAAACGTAGGAGACTTTGTTAACCAAGTGTGAAAAAAATGTCGCCCAAAGAGAGAAATATTTCAACTAAACTTATACAAAATACGAAAATTTTGTCAGCCAAATGGGAAAATGTTCGCCCAGGTACAGAAATATCTCAACCAAACTTATAAAAAGGAGAAAAACATGTTGGTCAGATATAGAAAGATCTCGATCAAACTTATAAAATATAGGAATATTTGTTATCCAAAGGGGGACATTATTGATCTAACTAAGAAACATGTTGACCGAAGTAGGAAAATACGTTAACCAAAGCAATAAAAATATTGGCTAATTACAGAAATATGTCAACCAAACTTATAAATATCTCCGCCAAACTTATGAAAAGTAGGAAACTTTGTTAACCAAATGTGAAAAATCTCAACGAAACTAAAAAAAAGTAGGACACTTGGTTAACCAAAGTGAAAAATATTAGCCAAATTAGAACCAAACTTATAACTATCTCAGCCAAACTTAGGAAAAATAGGAAAATTTGTTAACCAAATGTGAAAAGTTTCACCAAATTTCAAACAAATTTGTAAAAAGTAGGAAACTTTATTAACCAAATTTGAAAAGTTTGGAAAAATTTCAACCAAACTCATAACAAGTAGGGAACTTTGTTAACCAAATTTGAAAAGTTCAGTCAATTTTCAACGAAACTAAAAAAAAAAAAAAAAAATAAGAATCTTTGTTAACCAATTGTGACAAGTTTGGCCAAATTTCAACCAAATTCATAAAAAGTAGCGAACTTTGTTAACCAAATTTGAAAAGTTTGACCAAATTTCAACAAAACTTATAAAAAAAAAAAGAGGATACTTTGTTAACCAAATGTGAAAACTTTTGGTCAAGTAAAGAAACATTTCATCCAAACTTATGAAAAGTAGGAAATTTTGTTGGCCAAGTGTGAAAACATGTGGCTAAATTTCAACCCATCTTAAACATACCGCAGCCAACTTTTCATAAGTTTGAACGATGTATTTCGCTACTTGTTCAGTAATTTCCCTCTTTGACTAACACATTTTCCTACTTGATCAATATTTTCCCGTTTGGTTAACAATGTTCCTACTTTTTATACGTTTGATTGAGATATTTCTGTATTTGGCCGACATTTACTAACATTTGGCTAACAGACTTTCCTACTTGACCTAGGTTTTTCCCCTTTGGCTAACAAAGTTTTCTACTTTTCATAAGTTTGGGTGAGATATTTCTGTTTTTGGTCGACCTTTTCCCTCCTTTTTATAGTTTGGATGAGATATTTCTGTATTTGTCCTAACTTTTTCCCATTTGGTTGACAGATTTTCCTATTTTTTATAAGTTTGGCTGATCTATTTATAAGTTTAGTTGAAATATTTCTCTCTTTGGGCGATATTTTTTTCACATTTGGTTAACAATGTTTCCTACTTTTCATAAGTTTGGCCGAGATATTTATAAGTTTGGCCGCTATTTTTTCCAGTTTGGTTAACATATTTTCTTATTTGAATATTGAAGTGGTATATAGAATCTGTAGTTTTGTCTGGCTATGAAGTGTGGCACGGAGCATACAAGTCTGAGATATATAGATAATAAAATTGTAAATACACTTGGTGGACCACCCTAACGGGTATAAAAGGAGCGAGAGAGAAAGAGAGAGAGAGAGAGAGAGAGAGAGAGAGAGAGAGAGAGAGAGAGAGAGAGAGAGAGAGAGAGAGAGAGAGAGAGAGAGAGTTGAGGTTTTCATTGAGCGATCTGAAATCTTATGATGTTAGTGTTCGAGCACTTATCTAGCTATCCATACACTCACACACCCCTTACCATCTAACTTCACTAAGACATAGCCACTGCAACCAATGATAAGGTCATCTTTACTTTTTAAGGTTTTCATTTGTACCCATATGCTAATAGTGCTCTACATATCTCTAATAACCACTATCCACCCCTTGACAACGAATAACACTATACCGTACCCACTACAAACAATAATACCGATCATGTTTACTTTTTAAGGTTTTCATTTGTAACCCGTATGATAATAGTGTATATACCACTACGACCCTCTACAGAGCACTAATAACCGCTACCCACCCTTTATCAACGAATGACACCAAGCCATACCCACAGCATTCCCCACCGGTTGAAAACCACTGATCTAGATGATTGGGGGTACATTAAGATTAGCTTTATGGGTGTGCAGGACAAAGAATGGGGCAGTTTACAGTGTTATATTACAAGGGTTCACGGAAACATGCTTTATGGTATTATATTATTAATTAACAAGGGCTCATGGAAAGATGGTTTATAGTACAGTATTATATTGCAGGGGTTCACGGAAAGTTGATTTATGGTATTATATAATAAGGGTTCATGGAAAGATGGTTTATAGTATTACATTATAGGAGTTAACGGAAAGTTAAATAGTTTACAGTGTTATATTACAACACTTCAATGAAAGTTAGTTTACAGTGTTACATTACAAGGCTTCATTGAAAGTTAGTTTATAATGTTATATTACATGGGTTCACGGACAGTTAGTTTACAGTGTTATATTACAAGACTTCACTGAAAGTTAGTTTACAGTGTTATATATTTAGGGTTCATGTGAAGTTAGTTAATTAGTTTACAGTGTTATATTACAAGGGTTTATGTAAATTTAGTTAATTAGTTTACAGTGTTATATTACAAGGGTTCATGTGAAGTTAGTTAGTTGCGTGTCCTCTACAGGACATGCCGTCAACCCCATAACTGTTTGCTGTTTGTGGTTTGCTTGGCAACTGTTACATTCAGAAGCTTGCAATTGCTTTCTGAACGACCAACACTCACACCATTGTTAACAATCCTTCGCAACGGAGGCCATCTCACGTAATGTTACAAATGTGTTGCATATTATTTACATGACGTCGCAGCCGACCCCATAATTTGTGGCTGTTTATGATTTCTTGGCAAGTTTATGTTCAAATTGGATTGCATCGACCTTGAATCGAACCCGGATCACCCGCGTGGCACGTTTTCACGGAATGTACCGCTGTAAAAGAAAATGAGGCCAAGATAACAGAAGATAATCTAAAAGTCTCGAGGCCTCACTGTCATCGATAATTGGCAATAACACAATATTGCGATCTCATCGCAGTTACGTGCCAGTTGCACTTCATGTATCTAATTTTGCACCACTTACAACATCACTTAACGTTACTATCTATCAATCAAGTGCCGTCTCCACCGTCACGATTGGCTAGTCCAGTGGTTCTCAACCAGTGGGAAATTCCCCCTCAGGGGAATTTTAGAGTTTCCAGGGCGGGTGGGGAGGGGGGGGGGGGGGGGGGGGGGGGGGGGGGGGGGGGAATGAAGATTATTTCAAGATCGCGTTAATACAAGAACCGATTACTTGATATTGTTTTTCCCTTCACTTTACGGTTCTGTACGTCTCACCCCTTTTAAAATTCATTTTATAAAGTAAGTAGACCCACAAATCACGTTTTATGTGGACGTCTAGACTTGTTTTGGTATGTGCTTCCATTATTACGTATACTGTGTAGGGGCAGGAGCGGGAGGGGGATTTAGGTAGGAAATACGAAGGCGGGGGGGGGGGGAAGAGAATAACGTGAACATATGGTGAAGGGGGGGGGGCGGGTCAAACTTCAAAGGGGGGGGGGGGAATGACGTTCTGAAAATATGGCGAAGGTGGCTCTGGCCAAAAAAGGTTGAGAACCACTGGGCTAGTCCAAATACTTTGGCTTTGGCTGTACACATTGACAGACTGCTGCCCGCCCCCGCCGCCTTTGCTGTTATCTCGTCATGTTTTGTTGTTGTTGACCACTTGTCTCCCGCCTTCCGCGAACTGATTGTTAGAAAGTGTCGCTGTCAATGAGGCCAAGAACTTTGACCTGTCTCTTGTTTATTATTTCCATCATCTCTCTGCATTTCCACGTTGGGGAAATACCACATATTTTTGTATGAATGAATGTACGAGGAGGCTTCACGTGAAAACCTTAAATTTAAATGGTGTGTGTGTGTGTGTGCGCGCGCGTGCGTGCGTGAGAGAGAGAGAGAGAGAGAGAGAGAGAGAGAGAGAGAGAGAGAGAGAGAGAGAGAGAGAGAATATATTCTGAAAAAGTAAAGATCAAACGTATCGATGTAGTCACCACTGTGCTCGATGCAAGTCCTCCAGCGTCGATACACTTTATAGAAGAACTAGCTGACCCGGCCCGGCTTCGCCCAGTCCTTGGTGGGGAGCATCTCATTTAATTCATATAAGTAGTCATATAAGTTCCCGTTCCCGTTACCGACTGTCTGTCTGTCTGTCTGTCTGTCTGTCTGTCTGACCCGGCCCGGCATTGCCCAGCTCCTGGTGTGGAGCATCTCATTTAATTCATATAAGTAGTCATATAAGCTCACGTTCCCGTTCCCGACTATCTATCTGTCTGTCTGTCTGTCTGTCAGTCTGTCTATCTGTCTGATCCGGCCCGGCTTCGCCCAGCCCCTGATGGGGAGCATCTCATTTAATTCATATGAGTAGTCATATAAGTTCCCGTTCCCGACTGACTGTCTGTCTGTCTGTCTGTCTATCTGTCTGTCTGTCTGTCTAATCATTTATTGGTTGCAGTTAGAACAACCTTAGATAAACGAAGACCAACTTGGTAATATATTAACTTGGGTAAATGGAGCAGCGGCAGCAGCAGCAGAAGAAGAAGAAAAAGGAGGAGTAGGAGCTGGGAGGAGGAAGAGGGAGGAGGAGGGAGGAGGAGGAGAAAGAGAGAAGAGGAGGATGGAGGAGGGAGAGGGAGGAGGGGGAGGAGAAGAGGAAGAGGGTAGGAGGTGGAGGAGGGGAGAGGAGGAGGAGGAGGAGGAATATAACGCATATGCCTGTAGATTTAATAATGGCTGAGGTTGTTCCATGTCTTCTTAGAGTTGGCGACAGTGTAAAGAAATATAAAATCTTCAAACTTTCATACTAAAAAATATGACAGTGGGCTGCGCTGGAATGAAAGGAAGACGTGTAAAAAATTTCATCTCAATGGGATGGGCCGTTCGCGAGCGCATTAGGGACATATAGACAGACAGACAGACGGACGGAGATCGCCTTTTATATATAAGATATACCCATCCATGTTGGGTTTTCCTCTTGTCCGCTTACTCGTTAGGCCTCCCTCCATATACATCTTTTCCAGACTCTACACGCCCAAAGTATTTCATTTCCCTCACTTTCGTTTGTCTTAATAACCACATTTCTTTGACAATGAATCCCTGTTGAACGGTTCAGTGTGTTCTCTATTTCGCCCATGCAGGAGGAGGAGAGGGAGGAGGAGGGAGGAGGAGGAGAGAGTAGGAGGAGGGAGGAGGCGGAGGGAGAAGGAAGAGGGAGGAGGAAGAGGGAGAAGGAGGAGGGAGAAGGAGGAGAAGGAGGGGGAGGAGGAGGAGGGAAGAGGAGGAGGGGAGGAGGAGGAGGAGGAGGAATGTGAAGGGAGGAGGAGGGAGGAGGTAGAGGGAGGAGGAGGAGGAGGGAGGCGGAGAGAGGAGGAGGGAGGAGGAGGAAGAGGGAGGAGGAGGAATGTGAAGGGAGGAGGGGGGAGGAGGTAGAGGGAGGAGGAGGGAGGAGGAGGGATTAGGAGGAGGAGGGAGGAGTAGGGTGGAGGAGGAGGCGAGGAGGAGGGAGGAGGAAGAGGGAGGAGGAGGGAGAAGGAGGAGGAGGAGAACGCAGGAGGAGAAGGGAGCAGGAGGAGGATAGGGAGGAGGAGGGAGAGGGAGGAGGAGGGAGGAGGAGGAGAGAGTAGGAGGAGGGAGGAGGCGGAGGGAGAAGGAAGAGGGAGGAGGCGGAGGGAGAAGGAGGAGGGAGAAGGAGGAGAAGGAAGAGGGAGGAGGAAGAGGGAGAAGGAGGAGGGAGAAGGAGGAGAAGGAGGGGGAGGAGGAGGAGGGAAGAGGAGGAGGAGGGAGGAGGAGGAATGTGAAGGGAGGAGGAGGGAGGAGGTAGAGGGAAGAGGAGGAGGAGGGAGGCGGAGAGAGGAGGAGGGAGGAGGAGGAAGAGGGAGGAGGAGGAATGTGAAGGGAGGAGGGGGAGGAGGTAGAGGGAGGAGGAGGGAGGAGGAGGAGGTAGAGGGAGGAGGAGGAGGAGGAGGAGGAGGGAGGAGGCGGAGAGGGAGGAGGAGGAAGGAGGAGGGGGAGGAGGGAGGAGGAGGGAGGAAGAAGGAGGAGGAGGGAGGAGGAGTGATGAGGAGGAGGGAGGAGGAGGGAGGAGGAGGAGGAGGAAGAGGGAGGAGGAGGAATGTGAAGGGAGGAGGAGGGAGGAGGTAGAATGAGGAGGAGGAGGAGGAGGAGGAGTGAGGAGGAGGAGAGGGAGGAGGAGGAAGGAGGAGGGGAGGAGGGAGGAGGAGGAGGAGGGAGGAAGAAGGAGGAGGAGGGATGAGGAGGAGGAGGGAGGAGGAGAAGAGGGAGGAGGAGGAATGTGAAGGGAGGAGGAGGTAGAGGGAGGAGGAGGAGGGAGGAGAAGGGAGGAGGAGGGATGAGGAGGAGGGAGGAGGAGGGATGAGGAGGAGGGAGGGGGAGGAATGTGAAGGGAGGAGGAGGGAGGAGGTAGAGGGAGGAGGAGGAGGGAGGAGGAGGAGTGAGGAGGAGGAGAGGGAGGAGGAGGAAGGAGGAGGAGGAGGAGGAGGGAGAAGAAGGAAGGAGGAGGAGGAAGGAGGGAGAGGAAGGAGGGAGAATGAGGAGGGGAGGAAGGAAAGAGAGGTGGAAGGGGAGGAGGAGGGAGGAGGAAAGAGGTAGGGGGAGGAGGAGGTAGAGGGAGGAGGAGGAGGAAGGAAAGGGAGGAGGAAGAGGAGGAGAAGGGAGGAGGAGGGTGGAGGGAGGAGGAGGAGGGAGGAGGTAGGAGGAGGAAGAGGGAAGAGGGAGAAGAAGGGAGAAGGAGGAGGGAGGATGATGAGGGAGAAGGAGGCAGGAGGAGGAGGAGGGAGGCAGGAGGAGGAGGGATGAGGAGGGAGAGGGAGGAGGAGGGAAGATGAGGGAGGAGGGGGGAGGAGGCGGAGGGAGTAGGAGGGAGGAGGATGGAGGAGAAGGGGAGAGGAAGAGGGAGAAGGAAGAGGGAGAAGGAGGAGGTAGGAGGGAGAGGGATGAGAGGGAGGAGGAAGAGGAGAAGGGTGGAGGGAGGAGGTAGAGGGAGGAGAAGAGAGGGGGAGAGTGTTCGCCATTCCGAATTCATACTCGTCTAGTTCTTCCCTTCTACACGACTGTAGATAACTTCCTTACACATAAAAAGATGAATTGTTATTGATATTGCCGTGGCATGGAGGAATATCAGTAGCAGAGTTGATTAAAAAAAACAAAGACTGAGATCTACAGAGAGCCATGAACGCCTACGCCAGCCGGCACGGCACTTGATGATGATGATTGCCGTGTGACGATTCTGTGTAGTCACGTCATTTTCTTCCCTTTCCCTAGCGTTTTGGTTCGGGGATTCTTTCATCATCATCATCATATATTTACGTACGTATTTTGGGAGGGGGAGGAGGGAGGAGGAGGAAGAAGAAAAAAAACTATGACAGTTGACAGCTCTGGAATGAAAGGAAGGCGTGTAGAAAATTTCATCTCAATCGGATGGGCCGTTCGCGAACAAATAAAGGACATACATATTTACATACATACATATATACATATTTACATACATACACTTTGTTTTATAAATATAGACTAGCTGACCCGGCCCGGCTTCGCCCAGACACTGGTGGGGAGCATCTCATTTAATTCATATAAGTAGTCATATAAGTTCTCGTTCCCGTTACCGACTATCTGTCTGTCTGTCTGTCTGTCTGTCTGTCTGTCTGTCTGTCTGACCCGGCCCGTCTTCGCCCAGACCCTGATGGGGAGCATCTCATTTAATTCATATAAGTAGTCATATAAGTTCCCGTTCCGACTATCTATCTGTCTGTCTGTCTAACCCGGCCCGGCATCGCCCAACTCCTGGTGGGGAGCATCTCATTTAATTCATATAAGTAGTCATATAAGTTCCCGTTCCCGACTGTCTGTCTGTCTGTCTGTCTGTCTATCTATCTATCTGTCTGTCTGTCTGACCCGTCCCAGCCCATGGTGGAGAGCATCTCATTTAAATTATATAAGTAGTCATATAAGATCCCGTTCCCGACTATCTGTCTGACTGTCTGTCTTGGGTAAATGTAGGAGGGAGGAGGAAGAGGGAGGTGTAGGAGGGAAGAGGAGGGAGGAGGAGGGAGAAGACAGGAGGAGTAGGGAGGAATAGGAGGGAGGAGGAGGGATTAGGAGGAGGAGGGAGGAGTAGGGTGGAGGAGGAGGCAAGGAGGAGGGAGGAGGAAGAGGGAGGAGGAGGGAGAAGGAGGGAGGAGGAGAACGCAGGAGGAGAAGGGAGCAGGAGGAGGAGAGGGAGGAGGAGGGAGAGGGAGGAGGAGGAGGAGGAGGAGAGAGTAGGAGGAGGGAGGAGGCGGAGGGAGAAGGAAGAGGGAGGAGGAAGAGGGAGAAGGAGGAGGGAGAAGGAGGAGAAGGAGGGGAGGAGGAGGAAGAGGAGGAGGGGAGGAGGAGGAGGGAGGAGGAGGAATGTGAAGGAGGAGGAGGGAGGAGATAGAGGGAGGAGGAGAGGAGGCGGAGAGAGGAGGAGGAGGAGGAGGAAGAGGGAGGAGGAGGAATGTGAAGGGAGGAGGAGGGAGGAGGTAGAGGGAGGAGGAGGGAGGAGGAGGAGGTTAGAGGGAGGAGGAGGGAGGAGGAGGCGGAGAGGGAGGAGCAGGAAGGAGGAGGGGGAGGAGGGAGGAGGAGGGAGGAAGAAGGAGGAGGGAGGAGGAGTGATGAGGAGGAGGGAGGAGGAGGAGAGAGGAGGAGGGAGGAGGAGGGATGAGGAGGAGGGAGGAGGAGGAAGAGGGAGGAGGAGGAATGTGAAGGGAGGAGGAGGGAGGAAGAAGGAGGAGGAGGGAGAAGGAGGGATGAGGAGGAGGAGGGAGGAGGAGGAGGAGGAGGAGGAAGGAGGAGGAATAGGAAGGAGGAGGAAAAGGGAGGAGGTGGAAGAGGGAGGAGGAGGATGGAGGAGGGAGAGGGAGGAGGGGAAGAGGAAGAGGGTAGGAGGAGGAGGAGGGGAGAGGAGGAGAAGGAGGAGGAGGAGGAGGAGGGAGGAGGAGGGGAGAGGAGGAGGGAGGAGGCAGAGGGAGAAGAAGGAAGGAGGAGGAGGAAGGAGGGAGAGGAAGGAGGGAGAATGAGGAGGGGAGGAAGGAAAGGGAGGTGGAAGTGGAGGAGGAGGGAGGAGGAAAGAGATAGGGGAGGAGGAGGTAGAGGGAGGAGGAGGAGGAAGGAAAGGGAGGAGGAAGAGGAGGAGAAGGGAGGAGGAGGGTGGAGGGAGGAGGAGGAGGTAGAGGGAGGAGGAGGGAGGAGGTAGGAGGAGGAAGAGGGAAGAGGGAGAAGAAGGGAGAAGGAGGAGGGAGGATGATGAGGGAGAAGGAGGCAGGAGGAGGGGAGGGATGAGGAGGGAGAGGGAGGAGGAGGGAAGATTAGGGAGGAGGGGGGAGTAGGCGGGGGGAGTAGGCGGAGGGAGTAGGAGGGAGGATGATGGAGGAGAGGAAGAGGGAGAAGGAAGAGGGAGAAGGAGGAGGGAGAGGGATGAGAGGGAGGAGGATGGTGGAGGGAGGAGGTAGAGGGAGGAGGTAGAGGAGGAGAAGAGAGGAGGAGAGAGTTCGCCATTCCGAATTCATACTCGTCTAGTTCTTCCCTTCTACACGACTGTAGATAACTTCCTTACACATAAAAAGATGAATTGTTATTGATATTGCCGTGGCATGGAGGAATATCAGCAGCAGAGTTGATCCAAAAAACCAAATACTGAGATCTACGGAGAGCCATGAACGCCTACGCCAGCCGGCACGGCACTTGATGATGATGATTGCCGTGTGACGATTCTGTGTAGTCACGTCATTTTCTTCCCTTTCCCTAGCGTTTTGGTTCGGGGATTCTTTCATCATCATCATCATATATTTACGTACGTATTTTGGGAGGGGGAGGAGGGAGGAGGAGGAAGAAGAAAAAAAACTATGACAGTTGACAGCTCTGGAATGAAAGGAAGGCGTGTAGAAAATTTCATCTCAATCGGATGGGCCGTTCGCGAACAAATAAAGGACATACATATATACATATATACATACATACACTTTGTTTTATAAATATAGATAGATGTCCAGAATTTCGTTGACAGGAAAGAAGACACGGCTGAGGTATTGACAGCTGGAGTTGTTTCTAGACCACTCATCAAAACCACACGGAAAGACAAGTGAAATGTATTCCGCACATAAACAGAAAAGATGGAGTAGACATTTAGTTAGCCTCAAGTCAGGAAATACCAGGAAAGAGAAGAAAAGGAAGTTATGGTTAGAAACTTTACACAACTGGGCAAGAATTAATAATATAAATATCAATAACTTGCCGAAGTAGTGGATTCATCCCCTACGGCGGTCAGTTGGACTAAATTGTTGACTTCTTGTTCTTGACTTGGGAACGTCAATTACAAGTACCTCCGAAGTCGGAGTGGGTTCACCTGATGGCGAGAGACACTGGTAATAGGTAAAGCTAATTCATTTGCAAGAATCGTATACAAATGGAGATTGGGGGATTAAGTTGGAACATCATAAATGTATATGCCACAGTGGACTGTTTTGTCAGAAAGGAACAATGAGACTGGCTTAAGGAATTGGAGGAATTACCAGGTGATAGGCTACTCATATGTGGAGACTGCAATGCGAGGATTAGAGATTGGGACAGCAGTGGAGAAAACCGACAGGGAATTGCCCTTGCGGATGCCATGGTGGACTCCGATGTGGTCTGCATAAATGATGGTAGGCCGACTAGAATGGCAATGAGGCCTGGCGATGCGGACACAGCTATTGACTTGGCACTTGTCTCCCAGTCATCAGTCCATGATGTAAAGTGGACTGTTTTGAATGACCATGGGAGTGATCACATGCCATGCTCAATTCTGATCTCTAAATCCAAGAAAGTTAAGGCTGGGAGAGCGCGCAAGACCTTCCGGTATGAGTGGACCGATAGCCTTCTTGGACGCCTCAGACAGAGAGCATGCAACAGGACTGTTAAAACTCCTTTTTTGCAACCCCCATGGTGGACCCCAGAAGTAGACCAGGCTTGGAAAGCAAAGAGAGCTGCAGTGAAGCAGCTAAGGAAAGTGCGACAGACACCCAGAAGCTCACGAGAGGAAGTGGACGCAGCAGAAAATGTCAAGAAAGACAAGGTGGAGGTTTTCAAGCGCTGTGCTGCAGAGGTCAAAAAAGGCAAAATGGGAATGTTTCATGAATGAGATTGGAGGTGATAAAACACTGCGAAAATTCTGGAAACTGCACAGACAAATACAAAGAAAAGATCGGCCTATGACAGTGGGAACAATTTATAGAGATTATGGTGTGCACGTGACAACAGACAAAGAGAAAAGGGGGGGGGGGGGCATTTCTCCAGAGATTTTTACAGCAGACCACTCATAATGATGCGGACACCAGCGATGCAGTTAGAGAGGAATTATCTGGCACCATAAAGAAGACATCATACGGGTGGAAGATGTTAAACATATTTTGAAAAAGGCAAAAGACACGGCACCAGGCCCTATGGGGTCAGGTACGGCCACATGAAGGGTTTGAGTGATGCAGGCCTGGAGGAGATGACCGACTGCTTTAACCAGAGCATTAGGACAGCGTCAGTACCGCAGGATTGGGTACACAGTTATCTCATCCCTTTCCCAAAACCATTCAAGGATCATTCAAAGCTTAGCGGCTTTAGGATCATCACCCTACAAAATACATTTGGGAAGGTTTTAGAGAAGATAGTCGCTGTCAATCTGCAAGAGTTTTTGGAAAGGGGGAAGCTTCTTCCAAGAGGACTGGGGAGCTACAGGCCAGGAAAAGATACCTGGTCAAATGCAGCCACTTTTGCCTTTGATGTTTATGAGGGGTTCCAGAGTAGACAGGAAACGATGGCGGCAGCGGGAGGATGCTTACAATAGAGTTCGATATGATATTTTGATGACCGCACTGATGGAAAAGGGGGTCAATCCCTGGTTGGTGAACTGGATAGCGGCCGTCCTACATTCTCGTCGGATTGCTCTCCGTCTGGGTGCATGTACCTCAGAGCCACATATTTTAACCCCGGGGATCCGCAATCTCACCGGTGCTCTTTAACGTGTATACGAGCAAAACTGCAAGCTCAGAAGCACCATGGGCTGGAAGGATGCTAACATTTGCAGATGATATTCTTGCATATAGGCAGGGGAGAGATAGGGGGAAAACAGCCCAGGAGCTGCAGGTGACAGTAGACAAAGTGACTGACTGGTGCACTGAAATGGGTGCTGTCATCCACACGGAAAAGGCGGCTGTTTTGTGGTGCTCTCTGAACAACAGGAGAGAGCTGATGTTCCAAGCCTCGCGATAGATGGTGGAAGCGTCGTCAGAGAGAACAAACTGAAGTATCTGGGAATCACATTTGACAGGAGTCTGTCCTTCAAGGACCATGTGGAGACGGTTGTGACAAGATCTCAAAAGGGACTCAATGCACTTAAACTATGGCTGCAATGGACATAGAGCAGAGAATGCTTTTCAGACTATACCAGCACTTGATCCTCTCAGTGACTGATTATGGATTAGGACTGCTCACTGTCTCAAAGAGTCAGCTGGTGAGATTGGAGCGCATACAGAACGAGGCTATGCGGGTCATTCTGGGATGTACCAGAGACACCCCAGTGGTGTGTATGCGGTACATCCTTAGGTTTGCCGACTGATGCTGGTAGGCACAAGGTGATGCAGGCGAAGGCATACCTCAGAGTAGCTGCTGACACAGATCACCTGTTGCATGAGGCGCTGGACGCAGTTAAGGGCCAGCGACTGATAAGAGGGAAATCATAGATGGCTCAGGCGGAGGATACGATCAGACAAGTGTGCATCTCGGAGAACATTAGGAGAGGAGTGGGTCAGAGTGCCAGCGGAGCAGTCAGACTTGTGCAGAGTTATAATCACATTGAGCCGGGAGTGCAGGGAGTGGCCACGGAAGTAGAAATCCAGCAACTAATTCAGGATAATGCTCGCCCGGGTGATGTGATTATCTACACATATGGTTCGGTGTTGAGAGGTAGTAGAAGTGCCTGGGGTTTCTTGGCAAAGGCTAATGGTCGACGTTTGGTGCAGGAGAGCCTGGCATATGATACCACAACATCTAGCTTAAGAATGGAGGTGGAGGCAGTCAGTGCAGCTTTCCGCTGGATGGAGAATACGATACACACACACATCGTAATTGTAACTGACTCAGAAAGCATGCCAAGTAGGGTGAGGACAGGCAAACTTCGTGCAGAGTGGCTTGCTTCGCTTCGGAAGTCACGGGTGGCAAGCATCGTCTGGATCTTTTCTCCGGGACATGCTGGTGTGCTGGGGAATGAACAGGCAGATTGACTGGCTCTGCAAAACTTGGTGGAGTATTGATGCATAAGGCAGACGTGGTTGCGGCCTTGTGGGAGCACGTGTACACCTCGAAGGAGCAAATGGATCACCATGGTCTGGCAAGAATGAGACAGCGAGGAGTGACGAGGAGATCTGGCCGACGCTCGACGCTCAGAGGAAAGGCGAGACGCACATATAATCAGATTGCTACTGGTACTATTGGGGTTGGGGCTCTTCGCTGGCTTCCGAGGATGGGGACGGAGTGCTTATGGGAATGCCCCGAATGCTGTGATGTCGGTTCCTAAATCAATCAATTCACTTGCAAAAATCTGTCCAGTGAACTTGAGTTCAAACTGAGCTAATGCAAAAACAAAAAATTAGCACATTAGATATAAGTATATAAGAGACAGACTTGTAGAGTCATGATCATCAATGTCCTCTCAAGTATGGGAGGGAGAGAAGATGAAGATGAAGAAGACGACTAAGACGAAGAAGAAGGGGAAGAATAAGATGAAGGGAATGGGAAGGGGAAGATAAAGATGAAGAGGAAGAGGCGGAAGAAAAGGAAGTAGGGGAATAGGTAGAAGAGGGTGAGGAAGGGGAAGAAGAATAAGAGGATGAAGAAGAGGAAGGAAAGAAAGAAAGACAAGATTGTTATGTGTTCAGTATGCATGTGAATGTCAAGACGACACACGGTAAGTTTCCCAAGGCCAAGGCGACACGAAGTTACACGGACAGACATGACAGAGTGACATGTTTACACATCCCGTACTAGTCAACGGACCGACGAACCGCACATGACTGCGTCTTCACTGTGCCCTCGTGCTGGCTTCACCCACTGCATCTCTTGTGGTAATGTTCTAGGTCAGAAGAAAATCAACACAACAAACCCGATATATTGCCACCAGCATAATGTTTAATATATAAGAAGAAATATATCAAATCTGACTTCGGAGACACATAATGGAGCAAATAAATGCTGGTTATTTCAGGCTTCAATGCTTTGTACATCAAACATGCACACACAACCATCAACACGCATACCCTATTTATATTCAGCAACATGGCTGCATCAAGGAGGAACAATCTCTCTCTCGCGTGTATTAACACCACTGGAGATGTTCCAGTGAACAGTTGCAGACACCCCACCCCCAACCAATCAAATTGCATATTCACAGAACTGCCTGGTCTGCCAGTTCCCATTACCTTGCAAGTTGAAATCTTTCTTCCACACACACACACACACCCCCCTCCCCCTCACAGAGTTATCCGTATGACGTGTTTCTATACATAAGCCACCAACTGTTATATTCTATCCCAGCAACCCACTCACTGTAATATTATATCCTATCCAAGTAACCCACTCACTGTAATATTATATCCTATCCAAGCAACCCACTCACTGTAATATTATATCCTATCCAAGCAACCCACTCACTGTAATATTATATCCTATCCAAGCAACCCACTCACTGTAATATTATATCCTATCCAAGCAACCCACTCACTGTAATATTATATCCTATCCAAGCAACCCACTCACTGTAATATTATATCCTATCCAAGTAACCCACTCACTGTAATATTATATCCTATCCAAGTAACCCACTCACTGTAATATTATATCCTATCCAAGTAACCCACTCACTGTAATATTATATCCTATCCAAGTAACCCACTCACTGTAATATTATATCCTATCCAAGTAACCCACTCACTGTAATATTATATCCTATCCAAGTAACCCACTCACTGTAATATTATATCCTATCCAAGTAACCCACTCACTGTAATATTATATCCTATCCAAGTAACCCACTCACTGTAATATTATATCCTATCCAAGTAACCCACTCACTGTAATATTATATCCTATCCAAGTAACCCACTCACTGTAATATTATATCCTATCCAAGTAACCCACTGACTGATACTCATTCTATCCCAGTAACCCACTGACAGTTATATTACATCCCTGTAACCCACAGACTGTTATAGTCTATTCTCTCATGTAACCCACTGTTATATTCTATACCGTAACCCATAGGCCGTTACATTTTATTCTGTAACCCACTGACTGTTAAACTTTACCCTAGTAAACGAGCAAGCTTGTTACATCATCATTAGTCAGGGCACCTAAGGAAAGTAAATTCTGTGAATGGAGGACACAAAGAAATCAAAATTACAACTGCCTAGCAGGATGTTGACTTTCAGAAGAAAACATGAAATATAATTAATAAAAAATACTCACATCTGAAGGTAATGTAACTGAAACAGTGGCATTATAACAAAGGAAAAAAGCATATAAACACTGGTATAAATGCAACATAAGAAATAAATTAAATATCAAGAATGTACAAATACCACATATGCAGAATTATATATTTTAAAAAAGCTAGATATTTTTACTTAAAATACTCTAAAATATTGCAAAAGAAAAACATGTGTCACAAGAAATATACAAAGTAAAAGAGAAATACAACAGTAAATCATTAGCCAAAGGAAACTCAGCAACAAGCAAGACCTCATATCAGCTTTCACATCTCCTCATGTACTAGTGCATCAGAACAAGACACTGACAAGTGAGATATTCTATCGCAAGATGTGTGCTGTCATTGTGCTGGTATGTTAGGGACTCGCACATATACAACTGTTCACTGTACGTACGTGCTATCATTGTGCTGGTATGTTAGGGACTCGCACATATACAACTGTTCACTGTATGTACGTGCTATCATTGTGCTGGTATGTTAGGGACTCGCACATATACAACTGTTCACTGTACGTACGTGCTATCATTGTGCTGGTATGTTAGGGACTCGCACATATACAACTGTTCACTGTACGTACGTGCTATCATTGTGCTGGTATGTTAGGGACTCGCACATATACAACTGTTCACTGTACGTACGTGCTATCATTGTGCTGGTATGTTAGGGACTCGCACATATACAACTGTTCACTGTACTTACATGTGCTATTTTTGGGGGGCGCTTGCTCACTATGAACTCAAGCATAGTCCATACACACTACTTCTGGACTGAATTTAGCGTATGGATGAACTTTCCCTATTACCAGTGTCTCTCGCCAACAGGTGGACCCACCCTGACTACATAGGTACTTGTAATTTACATCCCCAAGTCAAGGATGAGAAGTCAACATGTTAGTCCAACTGTCCAGTGCAGGGGTTGAACCCCTAACCTCAGCATCAGCACACTGAATGCTAAAGAATGCATGTTGTTATCCATTCAGCCATGATGACCCCATGTGGTGGTATAATAAGCCACTCTTGCTGTCTCTGATCAGAACGCAGGAAGTCAGTCTGTGTTTAATGAAGTTGAGCCCAGAACTGACATCACAGTACTGTTGACATTCCCTTATGTGTTCCGTCCTCATCTGCAACAGCCAGCGAAGAGTTGTGTTGAACTGTACTGCAGCTGATGCAAATGTGCCGCTGATACAGATGTAAGACCAGAGATTGCTCTACCTATCACATCACATAGATGACTGCATCACTATCACCTTCACTTAGTGTTGACTTCGTAATGCTATGTAGACAGCTGGCCCATTGTTTTAACTGCACGGAACCATCGGACTAACAGACATGACAAAAGCTGTGGGCACAGAACTGTATCCTAATGAAGCATTCTGTGTCAGACAAACACCGGGAGTATACTTATATAGTTGTATAGGACACCCACATTTAGTGTGACGTCCTCATCTATCTAGTTCTGCTGCACTGAACCATCCGGCAGACAGCACGACATATGCTGTGAGCACAGAACTGTATCCCACTCTAGAATTCTGTCAGACAAGCATGGTTAACGTTTCTATAACAGTAAAGGATCACGTTTATTGCACATGGATACCTCAATAGATTCTCCCACAAGGAGAATTTCAACACAGTGCACTAACTCTGCAGCAGCAGCAAGGATCCCAGCATGCATATATCAGAACCACATACACAACAGAACATATCTGAAGGTAACAACATCTACAGCACCACTGACCACACACGATGTCTGTGTGGGCATGAATCTGTAGACAGTTGAACTGTTTGACAAGTTTACAGTTCTACAAGATGAGACAAGAAGATACCACAGTAATGAAGTCACCTTGAAGGAAAACAACACATCAAGAGTAGTAGTTACTCTCAGAACTAGACAATCTACATTCTTTAGTCATGTTATGAGAATGAGTACACAAGAATATGTCCTGACAACAGGACAATTGAAGAAGAAAGACAACTTGACATTGTGAAACATACGTATCAATTGTAGATGATTGTGACACAAATGGTTGTGGACACTGCATGATGCTCTATGGAGGTTGAGTAGTCTCAAGGTATGGTGTTCGCCTCGAGTGCTGGAGGTCCCAAGTTCAAACCCCGGTGAGGACCGGGATTTTTTCATGTGGAATTCTAGCAACAAAATTTCCCCTGGTTTCTGGGTAGTGAGATCGGACGCCCGCGTGTATTGTTGCGCACGTAAAATATTCCTTGGCCGTTGGAAATCGAAAAAGAGTAGCCTAACAGCGCTGCCCGGGCAAAGTTTTGAGTTAAAAATTTACCCAAAGTTCTTTCATGATCCTCGCCGATGCTACAGAGTTTGTGCACTGAGCTGAGTTTTTCAGGACTCAGGCTTGAGTCAGGAGTGGAACGGAGCACTTATGGGTTACACCCATGCGCTGTGATGTTGATCCGTCAACTAACTAAACAATATGATGCTCATCGGGATATGGCCTGGACTATATGAAATAATGAGACAGGAAGCTGTGGACGCATGATGACCGACACAAAACATGTTGCACTAAGACCAAGAGTCAATGTAGTCATCTGGTACACTGTAACTCAACAGCCACTGTAACAAGATAACATCAGATCTCTACTCAGGGTGCAGCGAACATTATATCACACAATAATTAAACAGTATATCTCCCAGATGGCACAAGTATGTTGAATGTCACCTGTTCTCTGTCACAAGATTACTGTTTGAGTATGCAGTATCTGTTGTTTGAGCCTGATGTGATGAACACACAACATATGTTGTGACTGGTAGCTGATGTGATGAACATACAACATATGTTGTGACAGGTATCTGATGTGATGAACACACAACATATGTTGTGACTGGTAGATGATGTGATGAACATACAACATATGTTGTGACAGGTATCTGATGTTAAACAGTGTGTATGCAGTTATCACAGTGACAATACTGATGCCTATTAACATGATTTTACTACATACAAATTTGGTCAGACACTCATCTTCAAAGATTGATAACAAATCGGTGATCAGCAGAAATGAGTAAGGACACCGAGCAAAATATAAAGTACTGAGCTAAACCCCAGGAGAAAAGTTCAAGGCGAGAGGACAGTTTTCAATATTTTACCCCATGTGGCTTGGTCTCTCGTCAAAGAATGACCAGCCGCTGGCCAAAAGCTTTACAAAAACACACATTCCGTAGCTCCAGTGATGACCTGCATGGGGACTCAGGAAAACTGCACTCAAGGTATGAATAATGCAGTCTGGAACTGAGCCCAGGACTTTCAGAGCATGAGGCAGACAAGCTTGACTTCTTTGCCATGGAGACACCATAATTATACATTCAATGTACAAATGTCAAGTGTCTACTACACTCACTGTCAGTCATCACACAGGGTTCACGTCATGAAGTCTACAAACCAACTAACTGCATAAGATTGTTTGAGCAGCAGTAAAGAAACCTAACAGTGCACACAAGTTAACTGCCCAGTTTTTTCAACTTTATATTCAGAGTATCTGGAGACTATTTTAGTATCTACGGACATGTGTGCTTGACGCCATCATCACTGAGCTTAGCTCTCTGCTACATGTTCACATGTACTAACTCAGTACTCTACAAACACATGTTCACTGTTGTACTCTATACTTTACTACATCAAGTTCAGAAAAAGATTTTGATGTTCATTTTTTTTTTACAGACAGGATTAATTCTTCTAATTCCTTAGCCCTGTTTGAGAGAAAGACCGCATCACCTGCCATTGAAATAACACAAGAAATGAATTCATAGTTCGTGGTCAACACTCAAAGAAACAAAGAAAGAAGTAATGAATGAGTGATGAAAAGTGTTCTCTTCCATGCTTTGTGACCAAACAGCACTGTTCCAGATCGTCACACAGTGGATGGTAGATACGCGTGCTGGCTTCTCCTCCAGCATGGATTACTCTTTCCTACATCACGTCCATATCCGGACTCTTCTACCGCATGTTCATGTCTAACACAGTACTTTACAAAATCAAATTATATGGTTGGACTGTACACTTTCCTACATCAAGTCCATATCTGGACTCCCCATACAATGGTACACATGTAGACTGTACTTCATCAAATAACATGAAATGTCTGTTTCGCATGATTTTACAATAACTCATTTACAAGAATACAAATACTGGAAAAACTCAATTATAAAATATTCTTTACATAAATTTGCATACTAACAAATGTAGAAAACTGAGCAGACAAAGCAATGTTGGACTTCTACATGAGACTGAAATGTATAATACTTCAGAAATATAAAAGTAATTTTCACAGAATGTACCTGACAATAATGACACAAACTTTCACAAAGAAACAATCGTGCTGGAAATGACAAACACCTCATCCTGCACACACACGCTAGATTCTTTGTAATGTTCAAATTAAAGTCGGGTCAAGAGTCTGTAAAACATGTAAAACAAACATCTAGACAAAGCATCAGGACACAAGAGTTGCAAAAAAAAAAACAACTGCAACTAAGCAATAAATATACGCAAAGACAGTATGCCAGTACTAATTAAATGTATCTGATGTGTGCTAACATGATGGACAGCAGCAAGAAAGTAACATACACCGATGTGAAGTAACATCTACAGCATCAACACAAGTACATCTGGTTGTCTCTTCTTCTAGTTAAGTGATTTGGAATTGGTTACAATAATTTCAACCAGTTATCACCTTTATCCTAACACCCAAACATCCATTTGGAAGCGAAAGTAATAAATAAGAGAATTTGTAGATGACAACGCTATGTGATTGGAGTCAAACACGGCCTCTGATGAAAGGACATAAACAGAATATGAGGCATACAAGATAGATAAGCTTGAGAATAGCTCTGTATGTCACCATAGGCGAGAGAATGAGATCCTGCCATACAAGAACTACTGAAACAATTCATGTATAGAAGAAATAGCCAGACAAAAAGTCGAATGGTTGGGACATCCTATGAGAATGAAGCCTAACCAACTGTCCCTGTCTGCCTACAACAGCAACATATCTTACCCTCAAGAAGACTTCAATTAAGATGGATTGCTGACAACAATGACACTCAACATCAGTCAGGTATCATAATGGTCACAGCAACCTACCATGGCAAAAGTGACAATACTCAACAAGACACCACAGCATTCAAAGACCAGCAAGAACCGGAAGATAACCTGCACAGCTGCATTCTGTCTAACAGTAGACAGTCAACACGACAAGACATGTTGCAATGTAGTAGACAAGGCAAGACAAGACATGTGTCAATGTAGTAGACAAGACAAGACATGTGGCAATGTAGTAGACAAGACATGTTTCAATGTAGTAGACAAGACATGTTTCAATGTAGTAGACAAAACAAGACATGTTTCAATGTAGTAGACAAAACAAGACATGTTTCAATGTAGTAGACAAAACAAGACATGTTTCAATGTAGCAGACAAAACAAGACATGTTTCAATGTAGTAGAAAAGACATTTTAATGTAGTAGACAAGACATGTTTCAATGTAGTAGACAAGACATGTTTCAATGTAGTAGACAAGACATGTTTCAATGTAGTAGACAAGACATGTTTCAATGTAGTAGACAAGACACGTTTCAATGCAGTAGACAATTCAGGACATGTTTCAATGAAGCGCACAAACATTTGGAAACTGTAAACATCAACAAAATGGAATGCAAAATCTTACTCTGACAACAGCAAACTAGGTGCTTCAATCAATGATGAGACAATTATTACTATCTTATACTCACAGATACATACTGAAACATTCAAGATATAAACATAAAGTCACAGCATTTATAAATATATGACAAAATCACATCACAGTATAAACAGGCTTGAATTGTGGTGCTGGGATGTTGTGACATCATCAAACCAGGTCATCTCATGCTGTCAACAGGATGCCTGTCAGTAGTTGTCTCTTGGTGTGACATTGATGACATCTGTAGATCTGGGGGGAGAGGATTGACCACATATAACAAATGAACAGAAGTCTACAATACTAGAATGTATTATGATAATAACATGTACATAAAAAACTGTTATTGCTATATTCATCAGAATCAAGTGACGTGCCAAGTGGCACTAGGGTGATACCTTTGCCTGAGCATCCTGTGTTTAGTATAATGTATCCATTGACATGATATCTTTCCAGTTGTCTAAATGCTGAAGTGCATGACCAACGTTTGTAGCTCCATGAGGGGGAACTTAATCTTCTAGTTATGGATGACAGGCAATGCACCGAGTGTGACAAACACAGTACAGAGACCAGAATAAATGGATAACTGCATTTGAGCATAACAGGATACTCACTTGTTCTGACAGCTGAAATTGCTGTCAAATGCAAAGGTCATATCTGTGTGGAGGACAAGGGAAAACAACCACAAAATATCTTTCCAAGAATAAATGTATGAGCCAGTCACTGTCTGGAATGCAGGAGTGACATGTTCAGATACTTCAAAACATGTCTTCAGACTCCGTGACCTGACAAGACATATGTTGATGTGAAGATTCAATCCTGTCCAAAATCGATTCTCATTGTCTTCATCTATATCATGTTCCATTAATCTTACCAGCGGTTGTGATATTCTTCACGAAACAACATATTTAAGGATGCTTGAATATAGGATTAAAGTGTGTCTCCAGCAAGGAGGAATGTCTGAGATGACAAATCTGACATGTTTACAACCAGTGTGTTACTGGAACCATCAACATCTACACCCTACGTTTGCCGAGATAGACTGAGAAACTGTAGGATTGCCCAGAGTGCTATGTTGGTTCTTAGAGACCAAGAGACTAGATTCCTCTACACATGATGTGACCAAAAAATTGTCTCATATCAATGTCTCTGATAATTTTCTTCTGTGTCTGGACTGTTTTAAAATATTTAGATGACTCATTTTGATTGTCCACGGTATTTTCAGCTTCCTTCTGTAAAACCACTCATGTAACAATGTTACAGACATCTAATTTAGCTTCATCCAATACAGTGCCACATAAGTCTAGTCTCCACACTGTCATGTAATTCTAACTGAAGAAATGATCCATGCTGATGTGACAGAAGAAGAGAATTTCTGTGTGACTGAACTATTCAATTCATGATGGTACAAGTGTGAGGAGCCACAAGCCATGCTGAGTTATCCTAGATTAGAGAACCACTAACGACGTAACACAAAAAGACATTCATATGTAACAAGTAAATATAAATAAAGTTCACCAACTAGGTACATACAAGAATCACAATCAATTTAACATATAATTAATAACACTATGTCAGGTTCCCAGACAACACTGCTTATGAAGTACTCCATAACAAATTCATTTAGTACAGCAAAGACAAATCCAGAACACTTCAATATAAACGTCATGTTTCTGGATACATGAAGATGACGTCAATTTCTGTCTTCAACACTGTCGATCTTCATGGTTATCACAACAGTCGATCTTCATAGTTGTCACAACACTGTCGATCTTCATGGTTGTCACAACACTGTCAATCTTCATGGTTGTCACACACAACACTGTCGATCTTCATGGTTGTCACAACACTGCCAATATTCATGGTTGTCACAACACTGTCGATCTTCATGGTCATCACACTGTCGATCTTCATGGTTGTCACAACACTGTTGATCTTCATGGTCGTCACAACACTGTCGATCTTTATGGTCGTCACAACATTCTCCAGGCTCTATCGACTGGTTAAAGCTAGTTGCATATCCTTTACAGGATGTTGCAGTAAACCCCAGCATTTTTTGGCTGTTAGTGATTCCTGAGCAAGTTTACGTTCAGTAGTTTGCCATTGCTTTCTGAACAACCAGCACCCACAATATTTCATAAAAAACCAATGCAAGGCAGTCTTATTGACTGGTCACATGATCAAATATATCAGATGTCTTGTCCTGATGGATTTTTGATTGCACTCTTCCAGCGCTTGGATATTAGTTTTCTCAGTTATCCTTGGGATTCTTAGCATTCTATGTACCTCTCGGTGTTAGATTACCTATGGACAAGGGAGAGGTGGTTGTGTGCCTCTGGGACCTGGTGGAGAAACAGAATGAGAGCCCGTATGTGGAAAGAATGAGATTGTGGGGGTTTGGAAGGGGTTCTGAAAGAATATAAAATCTGAGAGGGAAGACAAGGAGAACTTTTAATCAGATAGCAGTGGGAACGATTAGTAGTGTGACTCTTCGCTAGCTGTTGAATGAGGTGCGGAGTGCTTATGGGAATGTCCTGAGTGCAGTGATGTTGGTTCTTAACTCAACTCAACTCAACACAAACCACATCCCTGCAGCCTCCAATTTTTTTCAGTTGTACTCACTGTGTCAACACATGCATACAGCAGTATGGACAGTACATCACAACATAAACTGTGTATTATTCTCTGGTGTTTTATCTGAGGTTTCGGGGGCTCATATGCTTCCATGGGCAGGGTTCAATGACAAAGAATGCTCCTCACTGAAAGGAATATTGCTTTCATTGGGATTATCATCTTTTTCTTTAATCTCCCAATGCAGACCTGAACCTCATGTCAACCCTCCTATCTTTACCGGCTTGTTCATGATAGAAGGACTTTGCAACCAGTTTTCCATGAGATAAGACAGCCAGTCCCATGTCAACCCTCCTATCTTTACTGGCTTGTTCATGATAGAAGGACTTTGCAACCAGTTTTCTATGAGATGAGATAACCAGTCCCATAGAGAGCCTCTTGTGACATGCATGGTAAGTTGCAATGATACTATTCTTTGCATTCCATGTCAGTAACACAACGGTGCTGTACTGACATGCTAAACTTTAAAACATTAACTTTACAACAAAAGACAAATCAAAACTTTAATACAATCAAAGCTTTAAATAATAAAACAAAGCTTCAAATAATAAACTGCCACAGAACAGTTATGACCTTTCTACCTTTTAAATGAAGAGGGGAGAGGGGGAGGAAGGAAGACAGACTATGTGTATGTGTGAGCATGTATGTGTGAGACACTTGTGCAGCAAATCCCAAAACTTATAGGGAGAGTTAGGAGTATATAACCACATTTGAACTACAAATTATTATTAAACCGACATACAAGTATTCTATTGAAACACTCTTCTGTAAGTGTGAGAAGAAAGAATGAGAAACAAAACACTATACATAAAGTAAATTTTCTTTTATGTAAGAAATATCATAAGGCGTGCCATTTATATTTGCAGATGAAATGTATAAAACTTCTAAACATAAAGTTAAGCAACTGAAATCATCATCATTATCTTCCACTTCTGCCATCAAGGGTCATGGGGAGGAATAATATTAAATACTAGAAAATGTAATTATTTATTACAAATTTCCCAAAATGGGTTTTTATTAAACACCCAAACATAGGAGGGGAGGATCTGTGACTGAGATGTCATGGTGTCTACCTTTGTCTGTGAAGTTAACTCATGTTTCCCCAGTACAGGACTGATCATTTCACCAATATAAACACACAAACGACTGAATTCCTATAAAATCTCACATCCTATTGATTTCTTAGGTACTTGGCTTCTTCTTGATGACCCTCTGAATGAAGGTCTGCCACACCCAAGTATGCACCTCTTTAGATTAAGATCAGCTGTTCAACTTTGGATTGTTTGTGTATCCTGTTCACTTTCTCAAGACAAGTTCCATTCACGGTAATGAGATCAATCTAACCATGGCTAGGTTTTCTCGCCTAGCAAGTTTGTTAGGGCAATGATCTTTCAGTCTACTTTTTGACATGCAATTGTATTTTTAATCATACACAAGTTGAACTATAGGCATTCCTTATTATTTTCACCCTAATCTGTAAATATTAAATATTCATCTTCATCATCATGTGTCATGCCAATAAGCGTGGACATCATGTTTCACCAGAGTCCTGGATCAGCTCTGTGTTTTCCTCTCAACCATACCATGTGGCTAAGCCATCCAGGTATTTACTTCTCTGCCTTCCACTAGTTCTTTTCCTCTTGATCTTGCAAGTTGTCAAGTTCTCAAATTTATTTTTTCTCATAACGTGGCCATAAAACTGACTGTTTATGTCTAATTTCTCTAATCAGTTTAAGGTTTTCATTTGTTTCTTGTAGGACTTGGTCATTAGATTTTCTGTATGTCCATGGTATTCTTTGCAGATTTCTCAGAAACCACATTTCCACAGCCATCAGATGTTTTTCAGCTTGTCTGTTCATTGTCCAAGTTTCACATCCATACAAAAATACAGGTTCAATATAGTACCTCAACACTCTTGTTCATGTTGCAAATGACATCTTTTTAATGGTCAGTATGTTTTCCACTTTGCAAAAGGCCACCTTTGCCATGGCGATTCTTGTTCTAATCTCTTCAAGACATCTCCCATCAGATGCTTTGACTGTTCTAAGATAATTGAACGGATTCACTTAATTAAGAATATTCCCATTTACTTGTATATTACATTGTGGTATTTCCTTCTTGCCGGTCTCCCTGGCCTAGGGATTAATGTCTTTCTCCCTAATCACGTGTCTCCACATGAGGAACGTAACCTGCGTGAGAATCGGTAGCGGTTCTCGTGGCGTTGGTAACTTATGGGGTATGTAAGCCGGTCACTCAGAAAGCAATGGCAAACTACTGAGCGTAATCTTACCAAGACACCAACAATCAGCTGAAAGATGCTGATATTGATAGCGATGTCCTGTAAAGGAAATGCAAAAAAAAAAAAAATGTCCTTCCTAGTGACGACCATAATCTGTGTCTTATAACAATTTAATTCTAACCCTAGTTATACACTGTGTGCAACAAACGTATCTACTAAATGTTGCAGATCCTGCTCATTGTCTGCAATAAATACTGTATCATCTGCATATGTAATGTTTTTAATGTTACGTCCCCAAATGATGATTCCTCTCACATCTTCTACATTTCTGAAAATATTTTCACTGTACAGGGAAAAAAGATCTGGAGACATTACACATCCCTGCCTGACACCTCTCTTAATAGGCTGATATTGACCTACTCCATTATTAATCTTTATGACAGCTTGTTGTTTTCAATATATGTTTGTGCAAGTCTTTCCCCATCAATTCATCTCACTACCAAAGAGATCAGGGGTGAAATCAGATGTCATTGGAAACCAATATTTCTGGTAAACATTCTCAACCTTATGCTGGGATTTAAACCTGGTTACTTCTCAGACTAAGGCAGACATGTTAACTTTTCAGATTGAGGCAGTAATGTTAATCAAGACAGCCGAGGGGAGATAGTAGTACAGTGGAGATGAGGGGAGACAGTAGTACAGTGGAGTTGAGGGGAGATAGTAGTACAGTGGAGATGAGGGGAGACAGTAGTATAGTGGAGCTGAGGGGAGACAGTAATACAGTGGAGTTGAGAGGAGATAGTAGTACAGTGGAGTTGAGGGGAGATAGTAGTACAGTGGAGCTGAGGGGAGATAGTAGTACAGTGGAGCTGAGGGGAGATAGTAGTACAGTGGAGATGAGGGGAGACAGTAGTACAGTGGAGCTGAGGGGAGACAGTAGTATAGTGGTGCTGAGGGAAGACAGTAATACAGTGGAGTTGAGGGGAGAGAGTAGTACAGTGGAGTTGAGGGGAGATAATAGTACAGTGGAGATGAGGGGAGACAGTAGTATAGTGGAGTTGAGGGGAGATAGTAGTACAGTGGAGCTGAGGGGAGACAGTAGTACAGTGGAGTTGAGGGGAGATAGTAGTACAGTGGAGCTGAGGGGAGACAGTAGTATAGTGGAGCTGAGGGGAGACAGTAATACAGTGGAGTTGAGGGGAGATAGTAGTACAGTGGAGCTGAGGGGAGATAGTAGTACAGTGGAGCTGAGGGGAGATAGTAGTACAGTGGAGTTGAGGAGAGATAGTAGTACAGTGGAGTTGAGAGGAGATAGTAGTACAGTGGAGCTGAGGGGAGACAGTAGTATAGTGGAGTTGAGGGGAGATAGTAGTACAGTGGAGCTGAGGGGAGACAGTAGTATAGTGGAGTTGAGGGGAGATAGTAGTACAGTGGAGCTGAGATGAGATAGTAGTACAGTGGAGCTGAGGGGAGATAGTAGAACAAGACAGCTAAGGGGAGATAGTACAGTGGAGCTGAGGGGAGACAGTAGTACAGTGTAGCTGAGGGGAGACAGTAGTACAGTGGAGCTGAGGGGAGATAGTACAGTGGAGATGAGGGGAGATAGTAGTAAAGTAGAGTTGAAGGGAGACAGTAGTAGAGTGTAGCTGAAGCGAGACAGTAGTAGAGTGTAGCTGAGGGGAGACAGTAGTACAGTGGAGCTGAGGGGAGACAGTAGTACAGTGGAGTTGAGGGGAGATAGTAGTAAAGTAGAGTTGAAGGGAGACAGTAGTACAGTGGAGCTGAAGCGAGACAGTAGTAGAGTGTAGCTGAGGGGAGACAGTAGTACAGTGGAGCTGAGGGGAGACAGTAGTACAGTGGAACTAAGAGGAAATAGCAAATTTTTGTGCATAAAATAAAAATGAGAAACAAAGAGGTGCAGGGAAGCAAAGAAATGCAACCCAGATAAAGAACTCCACACGAAGAGTAAAAAATGTAGCAATATTGCTGGAGTTGCAAAATATGCCCCAGACAGAAAACGAAAAGGAGCAACACTGAAATCCCCTGTCATTAAATGATAAATAAAAAAGAAAAGAATTGACCAAATGACGAGGGTGGCATAAAAGAGCACATGCAAATTAAACACGGTCAAACCTAAATGAAGGCCACGGTGATGCTGTCATTACTAGAAATATACAAGGTTTACACAAAAACAAATGAAGAACAATAAAAAAGATAGAGAAGAGTTGCTTTCTCTGTTAAAATGTACCTACTAAAGAATACATGAACAATTTTATATTAGCACAACAGTATATATAAACTGTGGCTTTCTGATGTCTCCTGAAAACAATAAACATGTTTTAAGAAGCTATATCAACATGAAATGTAATTTGGACAACAGTAAATCAAAGGTAAATCAAAGCCGGTCTCCCTGGCCAAGGAGTTAACAATGTTGCTCGTAATCACGTATATCCACAGTGGGGAAAACAGCTGTGTGAGATTCGGCAGCGGATCGTACCATGCTAGTAACTTACGGGGATATGTGAGCCGGTTGTTCAGAAAGCAATGGCAAACTACTGAACGTAAAACTTGCCTAGTACATCAACAGCAGCTGAAAAATGCTGATGTTGACAGCAACGTCTTGTAAAGGATACACAACATTAAAAAAAAATATCAAAGGTTTGAGTTATGCTTTATAAGAAAGGTCTTTGTTATGAATTATAACAGTTAACTACAATATACCTTAATTAAGTTATTGCAGTCGCAGTTACCGGTCTGGTAATGAGGTAAACACATAACAGGTTCACTGCTCTCAGCTTGCTTTATCTCAGTGACCATCAATGACCTACATGTTTGTACCCACAAACCATACCCTTATTTACAGTTTAAAAACAAAAAACAAAGGCAGAATCATGTCACTTCCTATAATAGCTCCTGCTTGCGCCTGATAAACAGAACTGCCCTATTTTTGTGTGATATTTACAGCAGAAGTTTACATTTATGTTGGCTTTAATTATTCCAACTTGCTTCCACATCAGCAGTGTATTCGAAATGAAAGGTAACACTTTAATTACCCAACAATTTAAATGTATCAGAAATGAAAATAACAATCAAATAACGCAACATCAGAAATGTTACAGAACTGAAGGATAACAACTGCTCAACATCAGAAACAGGTAAGGACTGAAAGGTAACCGTTTAATTACTCAACATCTGAAGTGTATCAACACTGAAAGGAAACAATTTCGTTATGCAACATCTCAAATGTATCAAACATGAAAGGCAACATGCAATATCAGAAATGTTTCAGAATCGAAAGGAAACAATTTAATTAGGCAACATCAGAAGTGATCAGAACTAAAAGGTAATAATTTCATTACACAACATCACAAATGTATCAAACCTGAAAGGTAACAATTTAGTTACCAAACATCATAAAATGTATCAAAACTGAAAGGTAACAATCGGTTTATGCAACATCAGAAATGTTACAGAACTGAAGGGTAACAACTGCTCGACATCAGAAACAAATAACAGAAAGGTAATGATTTAATTACTCAACATCGGAAATGTATCAACACTGAAAGGAAACAATTTAATTATGCAACATCAGAAATGTAGCGTAGCAATTTAATTATACAATATCAGACGTGATCAGAACTGAAAGATAACAATTCAATCACTCAACATCAGAAGTATATTAAAACAGAAATGAAACAATTTAATTATGCAAAATCAGAAATGTAGCAAATCTGAAAGGTAACAATTTAATAACGCAATATCAGAAATGTTTCAGAACTGAAAGGTAACAATTTAAGTACTCAACATCAGGAACAGATAAGAACTGCAAGGTAAAAATTTCATTACTCAACACCAGAAGTGATGAGTTCAACCGGAATTATAATACATAAACAGCCAAGCATAAAATAAAGTTACACAAGACTCACTGGTTACTATGTCACTAGGCAACACCATTTCTCAACTAATCAAAACCACCTACTGATGTTCATTCTTGTACACAGCAATTTCCTTTTGTGTAAGCCTATATTCTTTCCATTTCTCCTCTGTTCACACTTTTACTGCTAGCACTCTTCAGTTGCAATGTAACTGAAACGCTTATTTTCTGCTTTACTGACCAGTCCCATTCAAAAGCTTATATTCTTCCTGATTTCTCCTCTGTTCCAGCTTATTCTGCTAGTACTCTTCAATTGCATTGTAACTGAAATGCTGAACTTTTGTTCTACTTTACTGATCAGTACCCCATGTATCCTGCCAAATCATACAGGCTTTGATGCACCTCCACAGTCAGGTGCTCTAGATCAATTCCACTGATGAATTCCTGCATGCCACCATCTTAGGCCACCTAGCATTGATTGTCCTGGTCCGCCTCTTCTACTGGGGACTTCCCTAGCTGTATATATTATAACCACACAGAGATGGTAGACATGTTGGATCATACATTTCTCGCTTTATTATAAGCAGAAGAACACTGTATGTCAGCAGAAGAGCCTTCAAATGTTGCATATCTCATTGGTTCCTTTGGCAGGCAAAGAGCAAACTTTCACATTTGTAATGGCACGCAAAGTATACATAGTTTGACATTTGTTCACATGTTTACGATACATGACTAGCAGTTCAGTCTTTTACTGTCTTCTATCATTATTTTCCATGGCTGACAATGTGCCCATTTACACGTTTTCCATGGCTGATACTGTGCCCATTTACATGATTTCCTTCTTTGACACTGCAGATTTACATGTTTTCCTTCTTTGACACTGCCCATTTACATGTTTTCCTTTTTTCACAATGTGGCCATTTACATTCTTTCCTTCTTTGACACTGCCCATTTACATGTTTTCCTTCTTTCACAATGTGCACATTTACATGTTTTCCTTCTTTCACAATGTGCCCATTTACATATTTTCCTTCATTCACAATGTGCCCATTTACATGTTTTCCTTCTTTCACAATGTGGCCATTTACATTTTTCCTTTCTTTGACACTGCCCATTTACATGTTTTCCTTCTTTTCACAATGTGCACATTTACATGTTTTCCTTCTTTTCACAATGTGCACATTTACATGTTTTCCTTCTTTTCACAATGTGCCCATTTACATGTATTCCTTCTTTCACAAGTGCACATTTACATGTTTTCCTTCTTTTCACAATGTGCCCAATTACATGTTTTCTTTCTTTCACAATGTGCACATTTACATGTTTTCCTTCTTTTCACAATGTGCACATTTACATGTTTTCTTTCTTTCACAATGTGCACATTTACATGTTTTCCTTCTTTTCACAATGTGCACATTTACATGTTTTCCTTCTTTCACAATGTGCACATTTACATGTTTTCTTCAATTCACATTGTGCCCATTTACATGTTTTCCTCCATTCACAATGTGCCCATTTACATGTTTTCCTTCATTGACACTGCCCATTTACATGTTTTCCTTCATTGACAATGCCCATTTACATATTTTCCTTCATTGACATTGCCCATTAATATGTTTTCCTTCTTTCACAATGTGCCCATTTACATGTTTTCCTTCATTCACATTGTGCCCATCTACATATTTTCCTTCATTCACATTGTGCCCATTTACATGTTTTCCTTCATTGACACTACCCATTTACATGTTTTCCTTCTTTCACAATGTGCCCATTTACACATTTTCCTTCTTTCATATTTTGCCCATTTACATGTTTTCCTTCATTAACAATGCCCATTTAAATGTTTTCTTTCATTAAAAATGCCCATTTACACGTTTTTCTTCATTAACAATGCCCATTTACATGTTTTCAATCATTAACAATGCCCATTTACATGTCCTCCATGAGTGATGCTGCTCATTTTCATGTTTTTTTTTAAGCACCATGTTACAGTGTAAAGTTATCGTTCATTATGAGAGACATCTTTTCACACATTAGTGCTTGCTCCCATATAAAACATCTGTCTGTCTCTGTTTATACCCAGTCAACGGTAGTCCACTTCTATGAGAATCAGACAGTATTCTTACAGAGATCTTTATTTCACAGGTATCAGTGTTAGCTAGAATCAATGCAACAGTGTTTCTTCTTCTTCCTATGTTCAATCTGACCTCCATGCTAATGATTTCAATGCTGTTATCTACCCAGCAGATAGTGTTTTGATCCAATAACAGTAGTCTGTTCCAGGTTGATGGCATCCTCTGTCTAGTTTTTGGTGGCAAGAAGTTCATGTATGCCATATTTATTTACGTTCATTACGTCACTTGGACAACAGTAGTATGTGCCTGGCTGACATGTGACCACTGCCACCCAACGGTATTTCAGGCAGTTCTGCCCACTCCAACCACTGATCCAACAGTGTCTATGCAAAACTAAATGCATCATTATGAACCATGTCAAAACTGGAATATCTTGGCTGCACTCTCAGCATGAGAGGAATGTCCTCCTTCACACACACACTCTTATCTGTGTGTTCACATCTGTCCACTTCGGCACACACAAGATGAGCTGCTGTCCCCCTAACACTGGTTTCAAATAAATACACGTGACTGAGATCACCAACACTGTTTGCAAGCAGTTTTGATAGACGGTAATGTGCTTGGTTCAGGAAATTGACATCCAGTTTGGGTAGGACTCTTGTAGCGGAGGGAAAGAAAAGAATTGATTTGTTTTTGGTCACATCTATATTTCCGTTATCTAAAGTATCAACAATAATTCATAGACAAGAGAATAGAGAGAATAATAAAAGTGACACAACTTCATCAAACTAAAGCGTATTATTCATTAGAATATCATCAAAATTCAAGATACGTCCTTTTGTCAGTTGTGTCAACATACATCATTGAGCTTTCTACTTGTGATATCAGAATATGCCAGAGACAACACAACAATAATGAAACAATACAGAAGAATTACAGAGATGCTACACAACAGATAAACCCATGTGGTAATTAATGAGTAAAGAAAGCAGGCCTGCATCATACTAATGACAGCAATTAAGGGAGGGGGCACTAGTATCTAATAATAAATATTTGTATTGACCAATAAACAGAGAATACAGGAGCAAAGTTCACTGCTGCAATATTACAGATAGCAGGTAAATATAAATATACACAGTTATGGGGACATGAAACACTCATAAATTAACATTGGCTATATCACAGTTTATTAGGTAGTGTGGCCAGTTCCCTCACTCAGTGAATCTTAACTCAACCAGTCAGGCAAATAAATAACAACTTGGTGATCTCATTCAGGACCCAATATATAGCCACGAGATTCAAACTGCCCTGTGCACAAACTATTACGGTGCTTGCAAATACAGACTTCACAGCCACATGATAGTGATATCAGGATTATGTGATAGTGATATCAGGATACTACAGTCATGTGATAGTGATATCAGGATACTACAGTCATGTGATAGTGATATCAGGATACTACAGATGCGTGATAGTGATATCAGGATACTACAGTCACATGATAGTGATATCAGGATACTACAATCACGTGATAGTGATATCAGGATACTACAGTCATGTTATAGTGATATCAGGATACTACAGTCACGTGATAGTGATATCAGGATACTACAGTCGTGTGATAGTGATATCAGGATACTACAGTCGCGTGATAGTGATATCAGGATACTACAGTCATGTGATAGTGATGTCAGGATACTACAGTCGCGTGATAGTGATGTCAGGATACTACAGTTCGCATGATAGTGATATCAGGATACTAGTCACATGATAGTGATATCAGGATACTAGTCACATGATAGTGATATCAGGATACTACAGTCATGTGATAGTGATATTGGGATACTACTGTCACATGATATCAGGATACTACAGTCACCTGGTAGTGATATCAGGATACTACAGTCATGTGATAGTCATATCAGGATACTACAGTCACATGATAGTGATATCAGGATACTACAGTCACGTGATAGTGATATCAGGATTCTACAGTCACGTGATAGTGATATCAGGATTCTACAGTCACAGTGATAGTGATATCAGGATACTACAGTCACGTGATAGTGATATCAGGATACTACAGTCACGTGATAGTGATATCAGGATTCTACAGTCACGTGATAGTGATATCAGGATACTACAGTCGTGTGATAGTGATATCAGGATTCTACAGTCATGTGATAGTGATATCAGGATACTACAGTCACGTGATAGTGATATCAGGATACTACAGTCAAGTGATAGTGATATCAGGATACTAGTCAAGTGATAGTGATATCAGGATACTACAGTCACATGATAGTGATATCAGGATATCACAGTCACGTGATAGTGATATCAGGATACTACTGTCATGTGATAGTGATATCAGGATACTACAGTCATGTGACAGTGATATCAGGACACTACTGTCACATGATATCAGGATACTACAGTCACCTGGTAGTGATATCAGGATACTACAGTCACATCTTAGTGATATCAGGATACTACAGTCACATGATAGTGATATCAGGATACTACAGTCACGTGATAGTGATATCAGGATTCTACAGTCACGTGATAGTGATATCAGGATTCTACAGTAATGTGATAGTGATATCAGGATACTAGTCACGTGATAGTGATATCAGGATACTACAGTCACATGATAGTGATATCAGGATTCTACAGTCATGTGATAGTGATATCAGGATACTACAGTCACATAATAGTGATATCAGGATTCTACAGTCATGTGATAGTGATATCAGGATACTAGTCACATGATAGTGATATCAGGATACTACAGTCACATGATAGTGATATCAGGATACTAGTCATGTGATAGTGATATCAGGATACTACAGTCACATGATAGGATATCAGGATACTATTCACATGATAGTGATATCAGGATACTACAGTCACATGATAGTGATATCAGGATACTACAGTCATGTGATAGTGATATCAGGATACTACAGTCACATGATAGTGATATCAGGATACTAGTCATATGATAGTGATATCAGGATCTACAGTCATATGATAGCGATATCAGGATACTACAGTCATATGATAGTGATATCAGGATACCACAGCCACATGACATATATCAGGATATCAGTCATGTGATAGTGATATCAGGAATCTACAGTCACATGATAATGATATCAGGATACTACAGCCACATGACATATCAGGATATCAGTCATGTGACAGTGATATCAGGATACTACAGCCACATGACATATCAGGATATCAGTCATGTGATAGTGATATCAGGATACTACAGTCACATGATAGTGATATCAGGATACTACAGCCATATGACACATATCAGGATATCAGTCATGTGATAACAGTATCAGGATATCAGTCACATGATAGTTCTATCAGGATAACACAGTCACATGATAATTCTATCAGGATACCACAGTCACATGATAGAGATATCAGGATACCACAGTCATATGATAGAGATATCAGGATACCACAGTCATATGATAGAGATATCAGGATACCATAGTCACATGATAGAGATATCAGGATACCACAGCCACATGATAGATATCAGGATATCTGTCATGTGATAGTTATATCAGTCACATGATAGTGATATCAGGATACTACAGTCACATTTTATATATATATAACAGGATATCACAGTCACATGACAGAAGTATCAGAATAGCACAGTCCATGATAGAGATATCAGAATAGCACAGTCACATGATAGAGGTATCAGATTAGCAGTGTCACATGACAGAGATATCAAAATAGCAGTCACATGATGAGCAGTCACATCGGAGGAGTGGCGAGAATGCCAGATTATCCTTCGGGAGACCTGGGTTCGAATCCTCTGTAAGGTGTGGAGTTTTTCTGTCAGGGGCAAAAAGAAAACCTTAACCTGCATAGTTTGTGGCGACTGCACTAACCAGGCGGCCTTAATTCCTCAGGCCCAAGACACAGATATCAGGATGCCACAGTCACATGATAGAGATATCAGGATACTACAGTCACATGACAGAGATACCAGGATACCACAGTCACATGACAGAGATACCAGAATACCACAGTCACATGATAGAGATACCAGAAAACCACAGTCACATGATAGAGATACCAGGATACCACAGTCACATGATAGAGATATCAGGATACTATAGCCACACAACAAAAACTTTAGGCCATCACATTTACACAACATAAACAATGGGATATTACACTCACTCAAATATAAACAAGACAATAGGCATACAAATGAATAAAATAATGGGCAAAAAACATTAAGTTCTTGGAATATATATAAATAACTGTCTCCGTGGTGAAGGAGGCTACAGACCCAGTTTGTAATTCTGCATACCGTGTCTGAAACACAGCTGTGGGCGATTTGGCAGTAGACCGCTTTGCGTTGGTGTTTTTTTTTTTTTTATGAAGTGGTATGGGTGTCAGTCGATCAGAAAGCAATGGCAAACTACTGAACATAAACTTGCCCAGGAATCACAAACAGCCAACGAATGCTGGGACTGACTGCTACGTCCTGTAAAGGATGTGCAACTAACTTTATTTTTATATAATAAATATAGTTAGGTAAAGGATATGCAACTAACTTTATATATATATATGTAGTCAGGTAAAGGACCTGTTTACAAGGTGTATTGGGTACATGATGCTAGCCTTATATTTGTATGCACTGATTGACACTCACAGAGGGTGATGTGGTCAGCACCACACCACTGCCTTTACTTGCCAAGATTATCCTGCTAACAATTTAAGGCATGGGTCAACCTGGCAGCCCAGAACAATTTTTAAAAATCAGCCTTGATGGAATTCAAATACACGTCCACCACCCCAGCAGGTATGCCTGATGACCACTGTGCTACAGTGGCTTCCATGAGGAAATATACTGCGCACTAAATCAGTTACTAATAAGTCTGATGTCCTTTCCGTCTACTTCTGTGTCTTGAAGGCGTGTAATCAATCATTAAATTGTATGTTCTGGCACAAATTAAACTGACACGTGTACTTCTCGGTTGCCGGCTCCGTGGCAAAGGGGATACAGTTGCATTTCGTAATCCCATATATACACGTTTGAAACACAGTTGTGGGCGATTTGGTGGCAGATCGCCTTACGTTAGTTTTTATGAGATGGTATGGGTGCGAGTCATTCAGAAAGCAATGGCAAACTACTGAACGTCAACTTGCCCAGGAATCACAAACAGCCAAAAAATGCTGGGGTTGACTGCGACGTCCTGTAAAGATATGCAACTTGTCAGTTGTTTTAAATCAATCTAAGAACAGAACCTGACAGAAGAAAGTTACATTTTCAATTTATAAGAATGGAGCAGGGAGCCAATTTTGTAGTCACAAAAATGACAACCATCTTAGCGGGTGTTAGAACAACACTAAAACGTCTCCCCTGATTGGGCCAGCTACCTAACTGACACTGCACGGTTACTCTCCAATAAAAATCTTCCCATTATTATAATTTCATAATCTGCCAGAGCCAAAGCATCATACCCGTCATCAACACTTACAGCGGGTGGTTTGCTGCTGTGCAGCGAGACAGCCATATGGGATCAAATCTGGTGAAATGAAGTCCATCTACTTGCCTTTTAACCAGATCTTCTTCTTCTTCTGCGTTCATCAAGAATGTTGTTTTAGATGTAATTACGTTGTGCCTGTTTACTGCAATATTTGCACCTTTCAGCTGACATATCCAACTTCTTCCGGCCAACAGTTGGCTGGGTTACCTTCCCAGGTTTAACCAGATTTCATGATAGTCATTTCATAAGTCTGGGAGTGGACCCCAAAGCTGTGCTGGCAGATTTCATGATAGTCATTTCATAAGTCTGGGGTGGACCCCAAAGCTGTGCTGGCAGATTTCATGATAGTCATTTCATAAGTCTGGGGTGGACCCCAAAGCTGTGCTGGCAGATTTCATGATAGTCATTTCATAAGTCTGGGGTGGACCCCAAAGCTGTGCTGGCAGATTTCATGATAGTCATTTCATAAGTCTGGGGTGGACACCAAAGCTGTGCTGGTCAGAACAAATGCAACCCTGCCACTACTGGGTACCGAACCCAGGACCACAGCACTGAAAAGTGACTGCACTAACTAATACACCAAGACAGACCTCAAACAACATATACACCGATTACACAGAAAGTCACTCACTTCTTTCCCCAGCGAAGGTGGATGATGAGGAATACAACCCCAAGCACAATGCACAAGGAACCAACAACGATGTATGCAATGCCCAAAAATGGATTCTTGCCTCCCAGCCAGGAGGTAGTTGATATGATGATACTCTTGGTTCCATCAAAGGCTACCACAGGGTAATCTGGGAACAAGCACAAGAACAAATGTTACAGAGATTTAATCCAGAACAATAGTATAAACTCGATGGACAGCCAAAATAAGTCATTTAAGTAAGCTGAAAAAAGTTAAACCATAAAGACAACTTATCACAAACATTACCTGTTACCAAAAGAAACACCTCATAAAACACTCAGAATGTCACCTACTCAAATCTATTAGACAGAACTGGAAAATATATAGCAACATATACACAAGATGTCATTGCAATGAGAAAAAGAGTGTTGAAGTGTTACATAGAACCTGGAACACACTTCAAAGACACATTATGAGAAGAGAAATACTGGAACACACTTCAAAGACACATTATGAGAAGAGAAATACTGGAACACACTTCAAAGACACATTATGAGAAGAGAAATACTGGAACACACTTCAAAGACACATTATGAGAAGAGAAATACTGGAACACACTTCAAAGACACATTATGAGAAGAGAAATACTGGAACACACTTCAAAGACACATTATAAGAAGAGAAATACTGGAACACACTTCAAAGACACATTATGAGAAGAGAAATACTGGAACACACTTCAAAGACACATTATGAGAAGAGAAATACTGGAACACACTTCAAAGACACATTATGAGAAGAGAAATACTGGAACACACTTCAAAGACACATTATGAGAAGAGAAATACTGGAACACACTTCAAAGACACATTATGAGAAGAGAAATACTGGAACACACTTCCACATAGAGAAGAAATACTCAATTCAAAGAAATTAAAAAGAAAATACTGGAACACACTTCAAGACCATTATGAGAAGAGAAATACTGGAACACACTTCAAAGACACATTATAAGAAGAGAAATACTGGAACACACTTCAAAGACACATTATAAGAAGAAAATACTGGAACACACTTCAAAGACACATTATAAGAAGAGAAATACTGGAACACACTTCAAGACACATTATGAGAAGAGAAATACTGGAACACACTTCAAAGACACATTATAAGAAGAGAAATACTGGAACACACTTCAAAGACACATTATAAGAAGAGAAATACTGGAACACACTTCAAAGACACATTATGAGAAGAGAAATACTGGAACACACTTCAAGACACATTATGAGAAGAGAAATACTGGAACACACTTCAAAGACACATTAATTATGAGAAGAGAAATACTGGAACACACTTCAAAGACACATTATGAGAAGAGAAATACTGGAACACACTTCAAAGACACATTATAAGAAGAGAAATACTGGAACACCTTCAAAGACACATTATGAGAAGAGAAATACTGGAACACACTTCAAAGACACATTATAAGAAGAGAAATACTGGAACACACTTCAAAGACACATTATGAGAAGAGAAATACTGGAACACACTTCAAAGACACATTATAAGAAGAGAAATACTGGAACACACTTCAAAGACACATTATAAGAAGAGAAATACTGGAACACACTTCAAAGACACATTATAAGAAGAGAAATACTGGAACACACTTCAAAGACACATTATAAGAAGAGAAATACTGGAACACACTTCAAAGACACATTATAAGAAGAGAAATACTGGAACACACTTCAAAGACACATTATAAGAACAGAAATACTGCAACATGGTACACAATCATATTTTAAGAAGAGAAACAGTGGAACATAACACAAAGACACATTATGAGAAGAGAAACACACTGGAACATAACACAAAAACACATTATGAGAAGAGAAACACGAACATATTGTGTATGATTTGTGCATATCCTTTACAGGATGTTGCAGTTAACACCAGCATTTTTTGCTGTTGAGGTGATTTCTTGGCACGTTTATGTTCCGTAGTTTGCCTTTGCTTTCTGAATGACTGGCACCCATACCATTTCGTAAAAATCCAACGCGAGATAGTCTGCTGCCAAATCGCCCGTAGCTGTGTTTCGAACGCGGGTATGGGGATTACGAACTGCATCTGTAAGCTCTTCGCCATGGAGCCGGTGGAACATATTACATAATCTGGTAATAATCATGGGGAAAGAGACAGAAAAGCACGGAGGGAAGAAAGGTTGTGGCAAGGACAGATGTCAGCAAAAAAACTGAGAGACTCTGCTGAAGAATGGGGATAGGGAGATGCCTGATCATTGAAGGCAAATCACTTGATGATGATGATGATGATGATGATGATGGTGTTATGTAAAATTTGCTAGTTACAGACATACTATACTCAATCTCTATAGTGTAGTTCCCAGCTGGCAAGCCATCATGAAATGGGGCAGTGTGATTCACACGGCGATACAACTTGCGGAAGGTGGGCAGGGCAGCAGTTCGCATCCACACAATGAGATCTTCATTTAAATAGCCATTATTATTTGGGTTAGCTTCATCAAGTTTCCAGACAGGACGCTTCCAGTTGGGCGGCTGTGTGTAGGAATCCCACTCTGAGAAGATTCATTTTACAACATAAGAAGCAAAAATCACAGAATAAAAGCAATGTTATTTGGTAGAAATGTGTAGCAAACAATTCTAGACTATTTAGTCAGAATAAAACAACTGAACAGCAGCTACATATCATTAACTAAAAGGTATATTTAGATCCCATGGTAAAACAAACACAGGTCACCTACCAGAACAGTGTCTCTGACTAGGTACACAGAAGAATCAATGAAGGGAAAATGGATTGAAATAATATAATAAAAACTAAGACAAGTATGAATTTAAAAAAATATGAATAAAACACAATACAACTATTGACATTTCAGAATTTTATACCTCTGTCAAGAACAATGTGAAGACAAATATTAGTAAAATAATATGAAATTAAAGTACATAATAAATGTTCATTAAAAATAATAGTAATGTTTACAAAGGGGACATGTGAAGGACAGGACTTTATCTGCAATATCAGCTACACCACAAAACAGAAAAAAAAATACAAGACATACGACATTTCCACATTTTCAGCTTCTATAGCTGCTGCATTATCTGGTATACAATCTCACAATGGGGTGAATGGGAATCTGAATAGAATAAGACCAGGCTGGCAGGCAAGCATGCTAGCCACTCCACCACCCGTTCACCATACACCTAACACCAATGCTTTCCATAATATTCCATATATTCACCTTGACAGTTAAACTATTTTACTATCTTAATGTCTGACAAAATATGATCATAATTATGCACACCCATTCCCTACACCTCACTCAAATGCTAGTGTACTGGAAGGCCCCATTATACGTCGCTTCGGTTTACGTTGTTTCGCTATAACGTTGCTGTCACAATGTGACATAACTTCACTTTACGTAGCTACATTCCACCATAACATCATCACCTGTGTATACACCTGTATAGTGTTTCGCTATATGTCGTTTCATTTAAAGTCGCATTTTCCAAGAATGTAACCCCCGATGTTAACCGGGGCCTTCCAGCATTTATCAAAAGTTGTTTACTGTTGACACAAAAAATTTTCACTAAGTGTGACCTGAATAATGTCCAAGTTTGACATTGGTAAAAATTATCAATAATTTAAAAAACGGAATAAGGAATTATGTTGCTATTTTTAAAATACAAGATATAACTGCAATCAGTGAACTGTGCTGAAGCAAATTCATTTGTTTCTATCTTTTTTTTTTGTGTTCGCATATCCTTTACAGGACATTGCTGTCAACATCAGGCATATTTAAGCTGATTGTTGATTTCTTGGCAAGATTACGCTCAGTAGTTTGCCATTGCTTTCTGAGCGATCGACTCACATACCACGTAAGTTACCGACATGGAGAGAACCGCTACCAATTCTCGCGCACTTCACGTTACTAACGAGAGTATACGGGATTACGGAGAAAGTCGTGTAACCCCTAGACCAGGGAGACCGGCTGTTTCTATCTAGACATATACAATCATAGCACACTTTTTGCCATTTCTGCCTATCAAACTCCTCTTGGTATTTGGCATCATCTGTGCATGAGATCCAATTGGGCATATGATGCCACTTCCAAATGTCAAGGATTTCTGCCCCTGTTCACATTATCCTGAGTCTGTTAACACCCTGTAACTTTAAATGTCTGTTCTTGGCAGTTTCTAATGTTCAAAATGTCTGTTGTTGGAAGTTTCTCATGTTCAAAATGTCTATTCTTGGCAGTTTCTCATGTTCAAAATTCTGTTCTTTGCAGTTTCTCATATTCAAAATCTGCAGTGACCAATGCTTTGGGTATTATTTGAGGCAAGTACAGATCGAAGGGGTTACCGACACAATTCGGAATCCCGTATACCCAGTTCGAAACATAGCTGCAGGAGATTTGGCAGCAAAACATCTGGCGATGGTTTTTATAAAATGGTGTGAGTATCGGTCATTCAGAAAGCAATGGTAAAATACTGAACGTAAACTTGCCAAGAAATTACAAACAGCCAAACAAATATGCAACTAACTAACAGTATACCCCTGCAGCTTTAAACATGTCATATTCATATCCTGATTCAGGACAATACTTCATTTAAAACAAAGTGATGCCACACTCCCCACGAATGTAGCTGACTGACTATCTAACCTTCTCATACAAGTGTCAATAAACAGGAGGCCCTGTGAGCACTTTCAACATGTTATCAATTCCCTGGCAGTTGGCAATCATTAAGTAGGCCAAAAAGGACACTTCCGTGGCAAAATTTCAAAATTACAAAACCTACCCACAACACAATATTTACTACTAAGTGTGAGGTCTAGGAAAGGTAACTCATGCCCAGAAAAATGAGATATGAGTGTGACACATATCAACTAGAATTAAATGAATCAATCAACAAAAAATGAAAAGTGGGATCGGAAAGCTTTACAAGAACATAAGCACAATCCACAAAGTGGACGTTGAGGCTAAAGCCACCTTCATCAGCTAATAAACACTGATATAACTACCTGGAAATGTATAACAGTTAATTAGCTGTGGTTTATCCATCACTCATGACAGTCAAGTGTTGCAACTCTTATCAATTCCTCATGTCAGTCAGGTGTTGTAACTCTTATCAATTCCACTGCACGTTTTTCATGATTTACTAATTGTAATTTTACAGATTTACTGCAATATCAATTTCATTTCTCATCTGTCATAATTAATAATGCAAGTCCTTTGCACAGAATTGCCCTCATCACAACCCACCGGAATGATTCTCATCACAATCTGATGGAAAGATTCTCATCACAATCCGATGAAAGGTTCTCATCACAATCTGATGGAAAGATTCTCATCACAATCCAATGGAAAGATTCTCATCACAATCCAATGGAAAGATTCTCATCAAAATCCAATGGAAAGATTCTCATCACAATCCAATGGAAAGATTCTCATCACAATCCGATGGAAAGATCCTCATCACAATCCGATGGAAAGATTCTCATCAAAATCTGATGGAAAGATTCTCAACTCAACCTGCTGGAATAATTCTTATAACAACCTGTCAGAAAGATTCTCATCTCACTCCACCAGAATGATTCTCATCACAACCTGCCAGTAAGATTCTCATCACAACCCGCCGGAATGATTCTCATCTCACTCCACCAGAATGATTCTCATCACAACCTGCCAGAAAGATTCTCATCTCACTCCACCAGAATGATTCTCATCACAACCTGCCAGAAAGATTCTCATCTCACTCCACCAGAATGATTCTCATCACAAACTGCCAGTAAGATTCTCATCTCACTCCACCAGAATGATTCTCATCACAACCTGCCAGAAAGATTCTCATCTCACTCCACCAGAATGATTCTCATCACAAACTGCCAGTAAGATTCTCATCTCACTCCACCAGAATGATTCTCATCACAAACTGCCAGTAAGATTCTCATCTCACTCCACCAGAATGATTCTCATCACAACCTGCCAGAAAGATTCTCATCTCACTCCACCAGAATAATTCTCATTACAACCTGCCAGAAAGATTCTCATTACAACCTGCCGGAATTATTCTCATCTTAACCCGCCGGTACTATTCTCATCACAATTCGCCAGAATTATTCTGATCCTTCTGCAGCTCACCTGCCTCACACATTTTCATTCCCAGAGTGCTTTGAACATCCTGTGTTCACTGTTGTATTGGTCAGCCCCAGCTTCTTGTTCCTGGAGTATTTCAGTTGCCAAGATGTGATGCTGCTGACCAGTCAGTTTTCTCTGATTGTCATATCAAAGACGGCAGTACTTGTCTTTTCTCTATCCATGACATGTCAACCAGAAGATCCAAGGTATGTCAACCAAAAGTCTTGATCCACTGTATGACAACCAAATGTCTTGATCCACATTATCTCAACCAGAAGTCTTGATCTACAGTATGTCAACCAAAGTTTTGATCCATGCCAACCAGAAGTCTTAATCTACAGTAAGTCAACAAAAAGTCTTGATCCACAGTACGTCAACAAGAAGTCTGTCTGTCAAACTGTCATCTGCAGTCTATGTGGTACCTTTTGGTGTATGGCAGAGGGGTCTTGAGCCTGAGGAATTGAGGCTGCCTGGCTAGTTTAGTTGCCTCGGACTGTGCAGGTTAGGGTTTTCTTTTTGCCCCCGACAGAAAGAAATCCACACCTTACCAAGGATTAGAACCTGGGTCTCCCAAAAGAGAATCTGGCATTCTAGCCACTCAGCCAGCCACTCCTCTTGATCCATGGTATATCATCCAAAAGTCTTGATCCACCATACTCAACCAAAAGTCTTGATCCATCATACTCATCCAAAAGTCTTGATCCACAATACTCAACCAAAAGTCTTGATCCACCATACTCAACTAAAAGTCTTGATCCATGGTATATCATCCAAAAGTCTTGATCCACCATACTCAACCAAAAGTCTTGATCCACCATACTCAACCAAAAGTCTTGATCCACCATACTCAACCAAAAGTCTTGATCCACAATACTCAACCACAAGTCTTGATCCATGGTATATCATCCAAAACGTGTACACCTTGGAGGAGCAGATGGAGCACCATGGTCTGGTAAGAATGAGACAACGAGGTGTGACGAGGGGATCTGGCCGACGCTCAGCGCTCGGAGGAAAGGCGAGACGGACATATAATCAGATTGCTACTGGAACTATTAGTGTTGGAACTCTTCGCTGGCTGCTGAGGATGGAGACGGAGCACTTATGGGAATGTCCCGAATGCTGTGATGTCGGTTCCTAAATCAATCAATCAATCAATCAATCATCCAAAAGTCTTGATCCACAATACTCAACCAAAAGTCTTGATCCACCATACTCAACCAAAAGTCTTGATCCACCATACTCAACCAAAAGTCTTGATCCATCATTCTCAACCAAAAGTCTTGATCCACCATACTCAACCAAAAGTCTTGATCCACCATACTCAACCAAAAGTCTTGATCCATCATACTCAACCAAAAGTCTTGATCCACCATACTCAACCAAAAGTCTTGATCCACCATACTCAACCAAAAGTATTGATCCACCATACTCAACCACAAGTCTTGATCCATTGTATATCAACCAAAAGTCTTGATCCATCATACTAAACCAAAAGTCTTGATCCATGGTATATCATCCAAAAGTCTTGATCCACCATACTCAACCAAAAGTCTTGATCCACCATACTCAACCAAAAGTCTTGAGATCCACCATACTCAACCAAAAGCCTTGATCCACGGTATGTCAACCAAAAGCTGTAAATATCACATTGTAGCTGTAAATGTTAAGGGACGTTAAACGGACAGAGAATCGACCCCCCCCCCCCCCCCCCCCCAGTTCTCTACCATATAGCTCACTTTTTTTTCCGTACAGCGGTTGCCATAAGCATTGCACAAAGCACAAACTCTACAGATACACAATTAACTTACTATCTGGATTCTTGAATTTCACATTCTTGTCCGAAACCCAAGCAATCTGTGTGTTGAGAAGCCCGACTGTGGCACTGCCTTGATATTTTATGACAAATGTGTCTACAGGAAAGAGTCAAATGTAGAGTCAAGGATCATGTTTCACTAGGTGAGACACACATATACTGGGTGTACGGCTTAAAGAAAGGAGTGACATAGAGGTCCCTCTTCCACGCTTTGAGGTATATGGGGTATATGGTGCTAAACAAAAACAGATAGAGGCAAATGTTTCAACCACACTACCATCGATATCAATCGGGGAACTCTTAGAAGACAAACAGTTCATAAATAAATACACGCGTATTATTTGACGCTCAGACGCAGGAGGAAATAATTAGAGACTAGACGACACACTAGACAACATAACAATTGAAAGCTATAATTGCCGACTGGGATTCGGACCTATCACCTCCAAATGACAAAAGCGCCTCACTGCAGGAACAAATGTACTTCAACGCATGACCAACTAGACACCTCTAAAAAAAGGTGTCTTCATTAGCCAGGTCCACATGAACCCACAACTATGGAATATGGGCAGAATTTGCATCCAACCTATGGTGCTATTTCAATTGTTATGTTGTCTCGTGCATCCTCTATAGGGGTTAAAGACAAGAGGATCGCCTGCATTGCACCGGGTTCTATGTCATATGGCTGTCTTCTTTCTGCAGAGCAGCCTGCTGAGAACATCGCACAGAACATGAACTCCATAGCTCCAGTGATAACCCTCAGGGGCCACGAAAACAATTGTATTCGTGAACCGGATAACAGAGTTCAACAATGAACCCACTACCATCGCATCATGAGACAAGTGGCTTAAACCCCCGACCAAAACATCTAGTACCAACCAACTGTAAACATATGTTTTTCTGTACAAGCATTTTATGAACTACAATAATAATAGTGTTACTTTCTTTTCATATGTCCTCATTAAAGGTGTTGGAAATAAAATAAGTATACTCAGTTTCATAATAATCACAATAATAGTTTTCTTATCTAGGAAAAGATTATAAACATTGGCAAAAATGTCATTTCCACACAACAGATTATAACTGTATGTGAAACAATGGTGACCTGTACAATATGTACTATACCAATACTATAAATTATTTCTGAGTGCTAACATATAGATAGCTGTGTAGGCAGTACTAGGCTACAGAAGTGAAGAATGATGTATGTAGACCGTATAGATAGCTGTATATGCAGTACTAGGCCAGAGTAGCGGAGAAAGATGTATGTAGATCATATAGATAGCTGTGTAGGCAGTACTCGGCCAGAGTAGCAGAGAAAGATGTATGTAGATCATATAGATAGCTGTGTAGGCAGTACAAGGCCAGAGTAGCGGAGAAAGATGTATGTAGATCATATAGATAGCTGTGTAGGCAGTACAAGGCCAGAGTAGCGGAGAAAGATGTATGTAGATCATATAGATAACTGTGTAGGCAGTACAAGGCCAGAGTAGCGGAGAAAGATGTATGTAGATCATATAGATAGCTGTGTAGGCAGTACAAGGCTACAGAAGTGGAGACAGATGTATGTTGACCGTATAGATAGCTGTGTAAGCAGTACTAGGCCAGAGTAGCAGAGAAAGATGTATGTTGAAAATATATGTGGGCTATTCCAAAATCAACAGCCGATTGGCTGATAAACATAAACTGGTGGCCATAGCAACACCATTCATTGTTTGCATCATTCAGTAGTGTTTAGCTCACTACACATCAACCTACACTAGCATTTGTTCAATGGTTCACGAATCACGAACAAATAAGCAGCTGTGAAAGTCATGGTGTGGTTCATTTCCTTCAAGCAGAAGGTCAAAATGCGGCCGAGATTTATCGACGATTGTGTCGATTGTGTATGGTGATAACCGAAAGAGTGACAGTTCTGTGAGGTCGATCCAAAAGGCACGGAATGCTCATCCATGGCATAATTACCCTGCACGACATCATACTGCTGCTCACACAAAGGTTTACTTCAGCAGTTTAAGAGGGAAATTTTTCAAACCCCCCCCCCCCCCCCCCCCCCCCCCCCCCCACTTTTTTTTTACAACCCAGATTTGGCACCAAGTGATTATCATATGTTCGGCAAGATGGTCTGGCTGGCTACCCAGCGCTTCAACACCACCAAGGAGCTTATGGATGGAGTCAACAACTGGATAAGTACCCTGGTGGTGCCATTCCTTGACAAGGGGTTACAAAAACTCGTGCCACGGCAGATCAAGTTTAGGTAGTAACTATATGGAAATCGGTCTCTGTGGCTAAGGGCTTGCGAACGCGGTTTGTGAGCCCGTATACCCGGGTTCGAAACACGGCGCTGCTGGTTTTTTTGAAAAAGGTATAGGGGCCGGTCGTTCAGAAAGCAATGGTAAACTACTGAACGTAACACTTGCCTAGTACATCAACAGCAGCTGAAAATGCTGGTGTTGACTGCAACGTCCCGTAAGGGATACGCAACAAAAATTTATATGGAAAAGTAATACAGTTATGTGTGTATTTTTCTATGTATTTAGATGTTATTGTAAATTTGTTTACATTTTTACCAGCCAATCGGAGATTTCTTTTGGAAGTTTTCACAGATAACTGTGTAGGCAGTACTAGGCAAGAGAAGCGGAGGCAAATGTATATAGAACATATAGATAGCTGTGTAGGCGGTACGAGGCAAGAGAACAGGAGACATGTATGTAGAATATATAATATAGATAGCCGTGTAGGCAGTAGCAGACTGCTGAACGCATTATACGATACTGGAGATATACCTCCTGAATTATGTAATTCTATATTTATTGCAATCCCAAAGAAATCAGGAGCCTTCGAATGTGATCAACATCGAACAATTAGTATAATGAGCCACATAACAAAGATTTTGCTGAGAATTATCACGCAAAGAGTTAGGAAGAAAATACAACCCGAAATAGGAGAAGAACAATGTGGGTTTGTAGAAGGCAAGGGTACAGTAAATGCTGTGTATATACTGAGAACAGTAATTAAATGTTCTATAGAAGTAAACAAAGACCTATATCTTTGCTTTATTGACTACACAAAGGCTTCGATAAAGTGAGACATGTCGACATGATAAGGATTCTTGAAGATCTACAAATTGATGGAAAAGACCTTAGACTTGTAAAAATCATATATTGGAAACAACAAGCTGCCATGAGAATTGATAACGATGAAGGTCAATATCAGCCTATTAAAAGAGGTGTGAGACAGGGATGTGTAATGTCTCCAGATCTTTTTTCCCTGTACAGTAAAAATATTTTCAGAAATGTAGAAGATATGGAAGGAATCAACATTGGGGAAGGATACATCAATAACATTAGATATACAGATGATACAGTCTTGATTGCAGACAATGAACAGGACTTGCAACTAGGGTTAGAATTGAATAATAAGAAGACACAGATTATGATCGTCACTGGGAAGAAGGAAATACCACAGTGTGATATACAAGTAAATGGGAATATTCTTAAGCAAGTAAATCGATACAATTATCTCGGAACAGTCATAACATCTGATGGAAGATGCCTTGAAGAGATTAGAACAATAATTGCCATTGTGAAGGAAGCCTTTTGCAAGATGAAAAACATACTGACCAATAAACAGATATCAATTGAAACGAGAAAAATAGTGTTGAAGTGCTACATAGAACCTGTACTTTTGTATGGATGCAAAGCATGGACAATGAGCAGTGAAGCTGAAAAACATCTGATGGCTGTGGAAATGTGGTTTCTGAGGAAAATGCAAATAATACCATGGACAGAGAGAAAAGCCAATGAACAAGTCCTTCAAGAAACAAATGAAGATCGTAAACTGATTAGTGTTATTAGACGTAGACAGTCACAATTTTTTGGGCATGTTATGAGAAGAAATGACTTGGAGAACTTGGTGTCAACTGGCAAGATCGAAGGGAAGAGACCAAGGGGAAGACTGAGAAGTAAATACCTGGATGGCTTGTCCACGCGGCATAGTCAAGACAGGAACATGGAGCTGATCCATGACTCTGGTGATCGAGTGAGATGGCAAAACATGACCACCCATGCTTATCGGCATGGCACATGATGGACGGTAGGCAGTACTAGGCAAGAGAAAAGGAGAATGATATATGTAGAACATATAGATAGATGGTACGCAGTACTAGGCAAACGAAGAGGAGACACGTATGTAGAACGTACAGATAGCTATGTAGGTGGTACTAGCCCAGAGAAGCGGAGAAAGATTTATGTAGAACATATCAATAGATGTGTAGGCAGTATGTACTAGGCAAGAGAAGAGGAGACATGTATGTTGAACAAATACATAGCTGCGTAGGCAGTACTAGACAAGAGAAGATGAGACATGTATGTAGAACATATATATAGCTGCGTATGCAGTACTAGGCAAGAGAAGAGGAGACATGTATGTAGAACATACAGATAGCTATGTAGGCAGTACTAGGCTAGAGAAGTGGAAAAAGATGTATGTAGAACATATATATAGCTATGTAGGTGGTACGAAGCCAGAGAAGCAGAGAAAGACATACATATATATAGAACATATAGATAACTATGTAGGCAATGCTACGCCAGAGAAACGGAGAAAGATGTTTGTAGAGCATATAGATAGCTGTGTAGGCAATACTAGGCAACAGAAGCAGAGAAATACATACATAAAAAACATATAGATAGCTGTGTAGGCAATACTAGACAAGAGAAGCAGAGAAAGATGGTAGAAAGCTTAAACAGCTAGGCAACAAATAATGATGTAAGTAACACTAACTTCATCACAATATCAAATAGTAGAGAGGATTGAAGAAGAATGAACCTCAATGTCTGCTGGAATAAGAAGAGAAGAACACTATGGGACTGGCAGATGACAAGCTCGTCCTCTTGGCAACACTGGACAAACAACAAACTAATATGTATATCATTATCATACAAAAACCAAATCAGCTTACCGTTAAACAGACTGTTGGCAATGGCACCACAAGGAGCATAACCAAATTGTGTCTTATTAATGGTGGTAGTTTTGTATGGGTCGCAGTCGTCAATAAGACTTCCGGGTGAAACGCCGTCTCCATGCAGCTGATTGTCATCTCGAGAGCGGACATAGCGTCGATGGTTTTGGTAGTAATTAGTCAGACCATAATAAATATAAACTGATTCCTGAAAATATAAACCATTGCAAATCGTTTAGTACATTCAATGATCTTCTTTGTTTGTTCTACTGCTTTTGCCAAGGATTGTCGCAGAGAGGTACTGGATGTAATTTACTGTTTTTGCCAAGGATTGTCGCAGAGAGTTACTGGATGTAATTTACTGTTTTTGCCAAGGATTGTCACAGAGAGGTAGTGGATGTAATTTACTGTTTTTCGCTTGTCTTGTTGTTTGTGCTAATGTCAAATTTGATTTCTTCAATGTTTCTTTTACTCCATCTATCTGTCTCTATTTGGGTCATCCTCTCACCTTGAATTCTGATGAACGCTCTAGCAGCTAGCTGATCTTCTTTCATTCTAGCTAAATGTTCAAACCATTGAATGCTTTGTTGTTCTATAAAGTCAGTAACTGATCATGTATCCCTACATATGTTCATAATTTCTCATTTGCCTCTCCATCTCTTCTTCTATTTCCAGCTATGTATAATATGCATCTCATCTCAGAAGATGCCATTCGAGTGAGACCATGTCTTGTTTGTATGTAAGATGATATCTGGATGTTTTTTTATATGTGCTATTGATAGTTGATGTTATACAATGGCTAACACTGATTTAAGTTATTCTACATACACAAGGACACAAGCCACAAGGACAAGTGGACACCTCTGGGGTGCTCTCTGCTATTAGCAAGAGTCGCTTAAAAGTCGACAGGGTCGACTTCATAGCATCGAGTTTTTATCACATATGGCTGCCTCTTTCAGCAGCACGGAAAGCGCAGCACAAAGCATGAACTCCGTAGCTCCAGTGACGACTTCCAGGAGTCTCTGAAAAAAATGCAATCGTGAACCGAAGGACGCGTCCCGGAATCGAACCCACAACCTTCGGAGCCTGAGTCAGATGGCTTGACTTTTTCACTACAGAGACTCCCCTTTATGTATTAATCACTATGCTGCAAACATTTCCAGCAAGCAGTTAAGGGGACAGTATTCACACAAAACATAATGAGTGCATCACTGTAGAAGAGATTAAATATATATGCCTCGTTTAAAGCATATGTTCTGTTATATGTTCAAATACACAATAACAGCTGCATATTAGTTTTATCACATGATTGTTATCAATTATTTTGCTTGCGCCAGTAATTTAAAAATGGTGTACTAGGACACGGGAAATTAACTATTTATTAGCTAAATACTAATATATATGTAATATAATAAATGTGCACTATGTGTTAAGCTTATATCATGAATGGTATGTATATTCAACAATACTATATGGCACAGAAGCCTGGACATTGAAAAAAAAATTAGAAAGTTGAATAGAGACCGTGGAGATATGGATATACAGAAGAATATGTCATATTTTTTGGAAACAAAAACAATTAAATACATAGGTTCTAGAAAACCTGGGAATGAAAAGAGAGTTGTTGAAAGAAATAAAAAAAGAAGTAAGTGAAATATTTTGGTCACGTTATAAGACATAAAACTCTTATAAAAACCATACTGAAGGGCAAGGTTGAAGGCAAGCGAGTAAGAGGCAGACAATGATACAAGAGGAAGATAACAGCAAGAGATGGACGAACATCAATCTGACAGAATGTACAGTCAGGGCAGAGACAGTCAGTGTTGGAGATCAATTACAGCCAACTTTCATTGTGGAGACGGCACCTGATTGATTGAATATCATTAATTATTACAAGCCTGAGAGGAAAGTACGGGGCAAGAGAGGCAGAGAAAAAATGTATGTGGAAACAGCTGAGCAAATAATGGTGATGTTTGTCCATTAAGAATGATGATGACCATTCATTTCATCCAGTGAGGCTTGAAAGTTTAGAGCTGTCAGTTCTAAGATAGCTGGCAAGGCCTACTTTGGCTGGAAATGTTCTTTGACAATGTGGGCAAAGAATGCTTGACGTTCCAGGAGGATGATCTCATGTGGTGGTTTTTGTGTCGAATCTTTTTTTCACAGCTCTTTCAATCCTGTTTGCTTCACAAGTGACTACACCCTTGCATAATGATGTACGCCATGAATTTCGGTCTTTGGCAGCAGTCTCCTATGTGTCATGATGAATTCCAAAAGCTTTGAGCTATAACTTCAGTGTCTTTAAAGCGTTTCCTCTGGCCGCCTTGGGAGCGTTTACCACAACACAACTCACTGTAAAAAATATGTTTAGGGAGCCTGTGACCTGGCTTGTGTGAATCTGACTCTTCATTAGTGGATTGTGGATACTGGGCATGGGTGCTCTTTCTAAGACTTCAGTGTCTGGGATCTTGTCTTGCCATCTGATCTTCAGTGGCTTCCTAAGGCAGACTGTGTGAAGTGGTTTAATTTCCTGGCGTGTCACTGGTAAACAGTCCAGGTTTCACAAGCAAATAGCAGTGTGGATAATGCGACTGCTTTGTAGACTTTCAGCTTTTTTGTTTGCAGGCGTTCTCCATTTCTGGGCAACAAATAATATCAATAACACAAACTTCATCTAAATATCAAATGACAGAGAGGATTGGAGAGTCATAATAACCAATCACCTTCAGACCTGCGAGGAGGAAGAGAATGAGGAGGAAGCAGAAGAAGCTATAAAGCACTGCTGATGTGTATGATGACTGATTTAGTGTTGGGACTGGCTTAAACACTAGACAGGAAATTTGGGTGATAGCTTCCTCATTATGGTATTTGCATCCCAGTCAATGTAGCCAGTGTGGGAGGGTGTTCTTCATGACTGCCAGTCAATGTAGCCAGTGTGGGAGGGTGTTCTTCATGACTGCCAGTCAATTTACCCAGTGTGGGAGTGTGTTCTTCATGACTGCTAGTCAATGTAGCCAGTGTGGGAGGGTGTTCTTCATGACTGCATCAATGTACCCAGGGTGGGAGGGTGTTCTTCATGACTGCCAGTCAATTTACCCAGTGTGGGAGTGTGTTCTTCATGACTGCTAGTCAATGTAGCCAGTGTGGGAGGGTGTTCTTCATGACTGCCAGTCAATGTACCCAGGGTGGGAGGGTGTTCTTCATGACTGCCAGTCAATGTACCCAGTGTGGGAGGGTGTTCTTCATGACTGCCAGTCAATGTACCCAGTGTGGGAGGGTGTTCTTCATGACTGCCAGTCAATGTAGCCAGTGTGGGAGAGTGTTCTTCATGACTGCCAGTCAATGTACCCAGGGTGGGAGGGTGTTCTTCATGACTGCCAGTCAATGTAGCCAGTGTGGGAGGGTGTTCTTCATGACTGCCAGTCAATGTAGCCAGTGTGGGAGGGTGTTCTTCATGACTGCCAGTCAATGTAGCCAGTGTGGGAGGGTGTTCTTCATGACTGCCAGTCAATGTACCCAGTGTGAGAGGGTGTTCTTCATGACTGCCAGTCAATGTACCCAGTGTGGGAGGGTGTTCTTCATGACTGCCAGTCAATGTAGCCAGTGTGGGAGGGTGTTCTTCATGACTGCCAGTCAATGTACCCAGGGTGGAAGGGTGTTCTTCATGACTGCCAGTCAATGTAGCCAGTGTGGGAGGGTGTTCTTCATGACTGCCAGTCAATGTAGCCAGTGTGGGAGGGTGTTCTTCATGACTGCCAGTCAATGTAGCCAGTGTGGGAGGGTGTTCTTCATGACTGCCAGTCAATGTACCCAGTGTGGGAGGGTGTTCTTCATGACTGCCAGTCAATGTACCCAGTGTGGGAGGGTGTTCTTCATGACTGCCAGTCAATGTACCCAGGGTGGGAGGGTGTTCTTCATGACTGCCAGTCAATGTACCCAGTGTGGGAGGGTGTTCTTCATGACTGCCAGTCAATGTAGCCAGTGTGGGAGGGTGTTCTTCATGACTGCCAGTCAATGTACCCAGTGTGGGAGGGTGTTCTTCATGACTGCCAGTCAATGTATCATGTGTGATAGGCTATTCCTCAAGTGTACTGTCATTCTACCCAAAACTGTACAGAAACTGATAAACCTGAAACTAATTACTTTTATTAGATATTACTAGAGGTGCCTGAGTGCAAACAAGCAAGAAGAAGAATCACACATTCATTTGCATTAAAAATATGAAGCATTTAAGAAAACTTCTTATAATTGAAAGCAGTTATAATGTCTGCTTCTTGGTGCCTCTTTTCAGGGAGTGTGTGACATCTTGTTATGCACCTGTACAGGTCAGTGTGTGACATCTAGTTATGCACCTGTACAGGTCAGTGTGTGACATCTAGTTATGCACCTGTACAGGTCAGTGTGTGACATCTAGTTATGCACCTGTACAGGTCAGTGTGTGACATCTAGTTATGCACCTGTACAGGTCAGTGTGTGACATCTAGTTATGCACCTGTACAGGTCAGTGTGTGACATCTAGTTATGCACCTGTACAGGTCAGTGTGTGACATCTAGTTATGCACCTGTACAGGTCAGTGTGTGACATCTAGTTATGCACCTGTACAGGTCAGTGTGCCTTCCACATGTGTTTGTGTCAGGTTGTCCGTCTCTAGATAGATGCTATCGAAGGTAATAAGCTCTATCTCCTAACTACAACAACAACAACAACAAAACTTTATTTTCAAAGGGTTAAGAATTGGGCACGCAGGCCCGTCTAACATTCTGCCCTTTTATCACTCTCTTTCATACATTATACCATTCACACATCATTCAAGGCTAACTGAAAACAGCAACAATATAAAAGATATGCATTATAAAGGCATGTAGAAAATGAAAAATCAATACTACACGACTCAGTAATAGTAATAACTGGTGTGGCAGTTGTTATTAGCTATGTGGAATATACTGGCCTACCAAAAGGGGACTGGATGTTATACTAGGGTTGTATTATTATTATTATTACTTCTATTATTAAGGGGGAAGGTAATCCGTACTGAGATAGTGTTCAAATAATTTGCGATTATAAGTATAGGGATTGGAGATGTCTTTTATTTCATTAAGGCAGCTGCCTTACAGCCTGCTCTTTTGTGATTTCCAACTACTGTAGAGTTTTTAATGTACACTTGGGACCTACTGTTTTTTTTTCCTTATCTGAATGGGTGACATATCTGATCTCACTATCTAAGAGATCAGGGGGTCACCTGACATTGCCTGACTTCACTTGACATCACATGACTTCATCTGATATCACTTGACAATACTTGACATTGCCTGACATCACCTGATATCACTTCACATCACCTGATATCACTTCACATCACCTGATATAACTTCACATCACCTGATATCACTTGACATTGCCTGACATCACATGACTTCATCTGATATCACCTGACATTGCCTGACATCACTTCACATCACCTGACATTGCCTGACTTCACTTGACATCACATGACTTCATCTGATATCACTTGACAATACTTGACATTGCCTGACATCACCTGACATCACTTGACACTGCCTGACATCACCTGATGTTGCCTGACATCACTTGACAATACTTGACATTGCCTGACATCACTTGACATCGCCTGACATCACCTGACGTTGCCTGACATCACCTGATATCACTTGACATTGCCTAACATCTCTTGACGTTGCCTGACATCATTTGACATCAACATGTTGAGATCAAACCTGGTACCTTTGAGTCGGAGGTGGAAAACACAACCTCACAGCCACGACTGCCCTGAGATTATGTGTATTAATCTGGGAGTTGAGTTGAGTTAAGAACCAACATCACTGCACTCAGGACATTCCCATACGTGCTCCGTCCCCTCGTTCAACAGCCAGCGAAGAGTCATACTACTAATCGTTCCCACCGCTATCTGATTAAAAGTTCTCCTGGTCTTCCCTCTCAGTTTTGAGATTCTTCCAGAACCGCTGCCAATCCCCCGCAATCTCATTATTCTTTCCACATATGGGTTCTCAATCTGTTCTTCCGCCTTCTCCACCTGGTCCCACAAGCGCACGACCACCTCCCCCTTGTCCATAGGCAAGATACCACCAAGAGGTGCATTCCCTGCTAGCATATCTGGGAATAAAAGTAATGGACACCAGACTAAGTAATCTCACCTGGAGCAGGAGTCAGTGAACACAATCTGCGACGATTACAGCAGTGTATGAGTTGATTGTGCGACAAATGCAACAATATATGAGTTAATTAAGTAACAAAAACCGTAACGTTATAAAGCATGTTACTTACATCAAATTTATCCAGATCTGCTACAATCTGGCATCTACATGTCTGATCGGTATTATTTGAAACAACTTCTGCACATGTCACATTAGGATTGTCTATGCTCTTACAGTTAGTGTAGTCATAAGTGAACTCTTTGATCTGAAAGTATAAACATCTTAATTTCAACATCTCAGCAATGATCACCACCCTAGTATAACACTGAATAACACAAATCACATAGACAGGCTTCAGTTGTGTGTTCACCGTGACTATTCTAAACAATTTCTTACAAACATAGCAAACTAGATTGACTAATTAACATGACACCATTTTCAAGACTGACTGAGCCTAAAATGGATAGAGGAGTTGTGGAAACTAAAGGGGCCGGGGTAATACTGACCACATGACACATCAACTGCAAATTCTTCTATAAACAAACAAGGCCAGCATCATATAGCCAATGTGTATTGAAAGGATCCTTCAGTTGGCTTCCTTTAGAAAACTGGTTAACAGTCAAGATGATCAACTTCACTGCACTGGGTTATTCTTTCCAATCCCATACAGCTCAGTTCTCTCCACAGAGCAACAAGTGCCTGCAGGAAATGTCTCACAGAGCACAAACTGCAGCTCCGGCGAGGAAGCCCAGGGAAATCCACAAATATTGCACGTGCCTGTAGGAAGTGTCTCACAGAGCACAAACTGCATCTCCGGCGAGGAGGTCCAGGGAAATCCACAAATATTGCACATGCGAACCAAATAACAGAGTCTGGAAATGAACCCATGACCTTATGAGCATGAGGCAGATGCCGTCATCACTTCACAACAGTGTCCCAACTTTACTATATGAACGAACGAATGAATGAATGAACAAACTTTATTTTCAAAGGGTAACAAATTGGGCACGCAGGCCCATCTTACATTTGGCCTTCCAATCACTCATCTTTAATTCATCAATAGTGCATGATACATTCACATAGGAAAAAACATTGTCATATGAGTGTTGTAAACACATCATGTGAAAATACATCATGCATGTGGTCACCATCATCATCATCTTCCACTTCTGCCATCAAGCGTCGTGGGGAGGAATAGTCAACGCTCCAGCCCCCAATGGGTGGCACTGGATAGTGTCATTCCATGTGATTGTACTAAGTCATTGATGTAGTCAATTTCTTCTCGGGTGTCCTCTTGCTCTCAAATCAGATCTTCTTTAATTTAGGGCCAGTGCTGGTAGTTGATGGTGTTGCTTTCTAATGAGATGGCTGAACCATTTGATCTTCTGTCTTTCAATAAATGTGGCACAAGGTGTTGATCCCACTGTCTGTCTGATAACATCATTTCTTATTTGGTCTCAGATAGTTAAGTTGGCAGCTCTCCTCAAGCATCTTATCTCTCAGGTGTTGATTTTGTGTAAGTGATATTTGGATAATAATTGTTACAGCCAGTTACATGTCTGTCATCTACTGCCTAAACTATCTTGCTGTGTAGAAAAGGGGGTTCGTGTGGCTGAGGAATTAAAGCCACCTGGCTAGTGCAGTCACCACGAACTGTGCAGGTTAGAGTTTTCTTTCTGCCCTCGACAGAAAAAGATCCACACCTTACCGAGGATTTAAACCTGAGTCTCCCGAAGGAGAACCTGGCACTCTAGTCACTCGGCCAGCAACTCCTTTATCACTATAACGAAATGGAAAATAGGGTAGGTCAGCATGATCGAATGGATGAGAACGCGTGTTCTTAAACATCTGGTGTGCTGATGCTGAGGTAAGGTGTTCAACCCCTACACTGGACAGTTGCACTAAAATGCTGACCTATTGTCCTTGACTTGAGGGTGTTAATTACAAGTACCTCTGAAGTCGGAGTGGGTTTGCCTTATGGCGAGGACACTGTTAACAGGGAAAGCTAAACCACTCGCAAAATTCAGTTCAGCACTATCATAAGTATGGAATATGCTTGAATTCAAAGTGAGCAAGCGCACACATACACAAAATAAAACTAGAAAATAGTCAGACCTGAATGTGATATACAAACACATCAAACTGCAATGTTTTCATTTACTCATATTCTTCAACATGCTGTAAAAGCTACCAACAAAAACATTCTGGCACAACCATTGCCTGAAGTCTTACATTATTTGAGGTAATGAGAAGGACCACGCCCAATGGAATGAAGGCAAGACCAATGGCAAAGAATGCTGGAAGAACTGTGCCTGCTGTCAAGATTGGCTGCCATGCTGGTAAGTTCTGTTGCTTGAACTTTGTTTCTGTGGGAAAACAAGACATGAGTCTCATAATGGTGCTGATGTTTATTACTATGAGTTCAAGAATCAACACACTGTGCTTGAGCATTCCCACATGTGGTCCGTCCCCTTCATCATAGCCAATGTAGAGTTCCCACGCTGATGGTACAAGTGGTAGTTTGAATAGTCCACATGTTGATGGTACAAGTGGCAGCCTGGATAAACATCCGCCTGCTCTATCTTCTATGTGCTGAGTGTCAACCAGACCCACCACTCACTCACGGCTGAATAAGCCTCTCCCAATGTAGATTATCTGTCTGTTTTGCTGCACTTTCTACTACAGTGGTTCTCAACCGGTGGGGAATTCCCCCCCAGGGGGGAATTAAGATTATTTCAAGATCGTGTTAATACAAGAACCGATTACTTGATATTGTTTTTCGCTTCATACTTTACAGTTCTGTACATCTCACCCTTCTAAAATTCATTTTATAAAGTAAGTAGACCCACAAATCACGTTTTATGTGGACGTCTAGACTTGTTTTAGTATGTGCTATTAAATTTAGCTTCCACTATTACGTATACTGTGTAAAGAGGGGGGGGGGCAAATTTTTAGGTAGGAAATACGAAAAGGGTAGGGGGGGGGGGGGGAAATGACGTTCTGAAAATATGGCGGAAAGGGACATGGGCCAAAAAAGGTTGAGAAACACTGTTCTACTAGGTCCCAGAGAGCCTCCATCAAGCCGGTCTTGTCACAAAATAGCACGCCATCAAAAGGAGCGGCGGCAACAGCCAGTCTGCTGAATGTACATGATATGCTTTTGACCATCTTTTCACACACAGAACATGTCAGTTTCTATTTCATAGAGCAGGGGTTCTCAACCTTTTTTGGCCCATGCCCCCCCTTTACCATATGTTCGGAACGCCATTCTCATAGAGGGTGCTCTGCAGGACTTATAAATACATGTCTGGCTGAATTATTCTCTAGTCATCAGAACATCAATGTTACAGTCTGCTCCTCCATTCTCTAGCTGAAAGCTACATCATATGCAAGACTTTATTTCACGGCATTCCTTTAACTTTGCACTGTTGACATTTAACTCGCATATAAAAGAAATGCTGAGTAACTGAGAGGTAGTGCATCGAGCTTCACAAGCACTGGGTAGAAGTCCAGTTGTGGATGAGTACTTTTACCACATAAACATGAGGATGATATCATGGATGAGTACTTGTACCACATGAACAACATGAGGATGCTATCATGGATGAGTACTTTTACCATATGAACAACATGAAGATGCTATGTTCTACCTGGCTCCAGAGTTGGATGCCAAGCCTTCGTGGCAACAAACCAGGATGTCTCACCTGCCTCACACGGAGCCGCAGTGGCAGAGTGGTTAGTGCCAAAACTGTGGTCCAGGTTCGCAAGCAGAGGCAGGGTTATTTAATCCAACCAGTATGGCTCTAGGGTCGACCCAGCCACAAACATATCTCTAGTCTCATCATGTCTGTTGCATCTTATTTCATTTACTGCACACATGTTGAACAGGTAAGGGGTAAGAATGCAGTCCTGTCTTACTCCTCTTAGCAGCTCTAATCAGTTTGAATTAAGAAGTTGCCCAGACTAAGTTTCAAAATTATGACACCTACTCATAGCCTATCCTAAGACGAATGTTACAAATTCCTTGGACTGCCAGAGTAACTAACAATGATTACCTGAAAGAGGCTAATGAAACTAGAACATCACATGACCACAACAATAAGAAAGAGACATGTGGTCATGTGATGAGAGGCATTGGAAAACATCGTTGACAGCTGGAAAGATCAAGTGGAAGAGAGGCAGAGCTGATCAAGAGAAATGATGCTGGATGGATTGAGGCAGTGGCATGGAATATCAGGAGTTGATCCAGAACACCAAAGGAGTCATGAATGCCTATGCCAGCTGGCATGGCACTTGATGATGTCTCACAGCTTGTAAGAGCTTCTCTAATGTAGCAGTTCTTTTATAGACCATCACACATGGCCCATTGAACAGATTCGGTATTCTGTGCCAGTTCTCCTGCCTCATGCAGCCTAAGGTGTCTGCAATGTCCTGTGTCCATCTCCATACCTGTTGACTCCAGCTTTTTCTTCCAGGAATCATGCCTTCTATCAGTTTTATTTACAGAGGAGGTTGAGTGGTCTCGAGGTACAGTGTCCACCTTGAGTGCTGGAGGTCCCGGGTTCAATCCACGGTGAGGGCCAGGATTTTTTCACATGGACTTCTAGTAACAAAATTTCCCCTGGTCTCTGGGTTTTGAGATCGGACGCTTGTGTATTGTTGCGCACATAGAAAATCCCTTGGCAGTTGCAAATCGAAAAAGAGAAGTCTAATGGCGCTGCCCGGGCAAAATTTTGATTTAAAAATCTACCCAAAGTATTTCAGGATCCTTGCCGGTGCTACGGAGTTCATGCACTGAGATGAGTTTCTCCGGACTCAGGCTTGAGTTAGGAGTAGAAAGGAGCACTTCTGGGTTACACCTGTGTGCTGTGATATTGATCCATTTTGCCCGGGAGAAATTTAAAAAGGAAGAAACACTGCTCTGCAAAATCTAACTAAACTAAAACAATTGAAATCTTTATTTTATGGAGTTGGACAGACAGAACAAAAAAAAGTCAGAATACTGAGAGGAAGCTTAATTCCTGTGACAAGATATGGGTTTTTGATAATTATGATGGGAGATGGGCTGGGGAGGCTGACAAGAGGAAGACCACAAGGTGATGGCTTCAAGATGTGACATTTTAATGTTGTTGTTTTTTTTACACTGTGACAGTAGCAGGGGGAGGATGACCGAGATACGACAGAATATTATAATTGTAGAAATAAATTTAAATGGGTGTATTATATTTATAAACAGTAACTAATATTATTAATTAATATTCATATTGGGAATATTTTTATTTACTTATTTAGTAATTAATTAAATTAGTGATTTATTATTAGTTAGTTAGTCGCAGTTCCAACTTCATAGCATCGGGTCGTCCCCATTATGCTCCATTCCTGTGCCAGTGAATATCACACAAAACGCTCCCCACTGCCCAATGTGAAAAGTGGAAAAGACAGGAGTCTTATTTATTACTAATTAACAAATATTAATTACAACAACAGGGGACAAAGTTTCGCACTGGACAAGTGGCTAAGTGATGATGATCAAAATTATAAACTAAATTTGGTGATATAGCGTTTTTCTATTGTCTTTATTTGTTATGTTGGAAATTGTTTATTAATATTATTAGCTATTTCAGAATTATCGCCCTTTTTTTTAGCTCTTCACTTTTTTTTGTGTAATTTTGCGAACTTTTTCCTGCGTCCTTGAACTATCACTTCCGGTTTGACATGTACTGCTAAAAGACCCAAAAAAACGAAAGGAGTTTGGTACGATGAAAGGGACGTTATTCTCATATATTTAGCAGTGGTTCTGCTAGCTAGCCGCCAAAATATTACACCATAAAAACGATTTATGTGGATTTTATTAGGTTCTTTTCACGATTAGTAAGGTAATTTGTCTTATAACTCCTGACTATGAAAGATTAATTCATTTTTTCGTGCATATTTGAATCCCCCGTTCAATTTTACATAAATATGAAGAGTTTCAACATTGCAGGTGTTTGCACACGATCAGGACAAAATATTTCGTGACACGGCCTTGTGGCTTGATAAGACAAAATTCAAGATGGCGGCGCCCAAACAATAAATAAACTATAGCGAACCTGTATTTATTTACAATTAGAACTGGTAATTTAAGTACTAACATTAAACAGAATACAAGTGTCATGTGTAGCAGTAATGTATCTGTGTACTCGCATAATAATACACTGAACAGTGTGCTGTAATTGTTTTGTACTGTACAGTAGAAGTAGAAATCAATTTTTTTTTAGTGCATTTTTCTCTGAGACACGGAGACTCTTGTGCTTTGTGCGATGCTTTTCTGGAGTATATTCACGAATAGTAAGCTAATTTGTCTTATAACTCCTGCATTAAAACTCCTATTTAAATAAAATACGGGGAGACATATTTTTTTCTTTCTATTTGGGATTCTGAGGATAAGCAAAACACTTGTACAGTTTTCATTTTCTCTTCATTGCTCCCATTTTTTTCAGCTTCCTATCCTTCTCATTCCATTCTTATGCCTTAATGTAGTCACTGTAGTCTTCTCCATGGTTATATGTTGTGTTTTGTGTATGTATTTGTTTGTAGATGAAGGTATTCGCAGCAACGTCCTGTTCGTTTCATAATTTTTTTCTGTAAAGCTGGATTACTTTGTGTTATTTTTTATTTTTTATATTCTTGTGTTTCGCCCTCATTTGAGCTCGTCAGTAGTGCATATCCCTGACCGGATCCGGAAACAGTCCCGGATCACGCGTGTGAAGCGGGTGTGTAACCACGCTGGACACACCAAATTATCACAACAGAACATCACAACGCTACCCATCGTAGGCTATGCTCAAGATTGAGTAGCTACGATGGGTAGCGTTGTGATGTTCTGTTGTGATAATTTGGTGTGTGCCGCGTGGTTACACACCCGCTTCACACGCGTGATCCGGGACTGTTTCCGGATCCGGTCAGGGATATGCACTACTGACGAGCTCAAATGAGGGCGAAACTCGAGTATAGTGCTTCCATATTGACGAAACAACACATAATCAATATTCTTGTGTATTGTGCTATATGTATATATCTATTTCTAGGGTATTTTATGATTTATATTTTTCAGTTCAAGTGAGACCCTGCGTAGACCATCATCAGAGAAGACTCATTGAACGTCCAAGTAAACATCCAAGACCTGCAACAGGTAGCAGCGAACAGCCAGATCATGGAAATGTAAGTACATTTTAATTTTGTTTGGAGGTAGACAAGCTGTGAAGCCATTTTAAATTGTTAATTAGGTCACGGCACATCCTATAAAAAAAATAAATAATACGTCAAGTTAGGCCTCGCCGCCCCGGACGCAACGATATATGGCACAACGTTGTCCGTTTACAAATAAACAAGCCACGGAAATAGAAGGCAAATAATAAACAGTTGGCGGCCATTTTAAATTGTTAATTAGGTCACGGCACATCCTATAAAAAAAATAAATAATACGTCAAGTTAGGCCTCGCCGCCCCGGACGCAATGATATATGGCACAACGTTGTCCGTTTACAAATAAACAAGCCACGGTAACAGAAGGCAGAATTTCTCAAGTTTCCAATCTTAGGGCCGCGATAAATCCTGACTTATCAGTTAATTCATCATTGCACTTCCTGTTATTAAATTACGTCACCATATAATTCATAACTCCGCTTAGAATCAACGTACGGTCTTCGTTGAGATACCGTTGGATTCGTCTCGTCAAGCTCTATCTAACTGGTATGATTTCATAAGTAAAAACCCAAATTTTAAATATTGACCAAAATAGCTAATATTATTTTAATTATTTATTTTTATTCCTTCCTTTGTTATGAATCCTGTGATCGCTTATTTCAGAATAATGCCGTTGACATAAGACAAACCATTGTAATGATAGTTGTACGAAACATTTGACAGCAACTAGACTTGCTAGAAGCCTACCTTTGGGTCGTTTACTCTTAGGTTTCTCTTCCTCTGCTAGAACGGTCTCGTCTACTGTGGCCTGGTTCGACGCCATCATTACACACAAGTGATTAATGGCAGCCACCAACGCCACCTGTTTGATAGCGCAGAGTTGCGTGCCTTCATACAACACACAACATACCAGGCTTGTCCCAGTGGTGAACTGTTGCACCGTGGTAGTCGTCGACCCCATGACAAGTGGGCCTTGTGGGTCCCTGGTTGATATGGACCCTTTGAACATTAGACAGTATGTTTTAAATGGTAATGTTCTTTTAGTAGCTTTGCCTCCTGGTAACCAATATTTTAGACCCAGTCCGACACTAAGTGAACCCTCTTTTGTCCAAGAAGGAGAAATTACGGCACACTTCATGCGGCACTTATTAATTAAATATTAGAGGATTGTTGTTGTTGTTGTTGCTGTTGTTGTTGCAACTGCTGTTGATGGTGATATTTATGATGATAATGTTGTCAAAACGCCATCGCACCGACATGTCCACACTTGTGGGAAATGATGGAATCGATGACTAGTGAATCCTTCACTTCAGTTATCGGATGAAGATGCCTTTTATTTGTAGTGATAAGGACATCAATAACATTAGATTTGCTGATGATACAGTCTTGATTGCAGACAATGAACAGAACTTGCAAAATTTAGTAGATGCGGTTGTTGCACACAGTGGACAACTAGGGTTAGAATTGAATTGTAAGAAGACACAGATTATGGTCGTCACTCAATCAATCAATCATGTGCCATGCCGGAAAGCGTGGGCGATCATGACTCGCCATTTCACTCGATCACCAGTGTCGTGGATCAGCTCAGTGTTCCTGTCTCGACCATGCCATGTGGCTAAGCCATCCAGATATTTTCTTCTCGGTCTTCCCCTTGGTCTGTTCCCTTCGATCTTGCCAGTTGTCACTAAGTTCTCCAATCCATTTCTTCTCATAACATGTCCAACAAATGTTGACTGTTTACGTCTAATTTCTCTAATCAGTTTACGATTTTCATTTGTCTCCTGTAGTAGGCCTACTTGGTTATTGGTTTTTCTTTCTATCCATGGTATTCTTTGCATTTTCCTCAGAAACCACATTTCAGCAGCCATCAGATGTTTTTCACCATGGCTCAATTTCAAGCTTGTAACCTAATTTGACGCGAAGCAGTGCCCGGCTGTGGGTGTGTGATGCAAGAAGGAATAGTTGCCCAATCACTTATAGTAGTCGAACATCCAATTCGACCGTGCCCCTGACATCAGCTATCAGTTGTGCTAACACGCCCGTACATTCAAGCTTACAGCGTGAATAATATGCTGTCCTAGGCAGACTTGATCACAATGGTGAGTCTGGTGGTGGAATCTCCTTGTTAGGCAGGCTGGTGCCGTTTCCACTGTATTGTTCACGTGAAGGTGACGAGAGATGTTTGTCCTGGCTCCAGGGCATCAGCAGATTATTACACAGAAATATCAAACGGTAAAACCTTTCAGGCCATCAAGACAGTGCACAAATTAACATACATGTATTGTTTTGAGCTCATAGTACTAGAAGAAATAAGTGGAGACTGAAGGACACACAAGATAACATACACATTGAGAGTTAGCGACCGGAATTCGAACGAATTCTGTCCATATTCCATAGTTGTTGGTTCATGTGGGTGATAGACCTTTCTAACGAAGATACCTTTTGTAGGGGTGTCTAACTGGTCATGTGTTGAAGGACACTTTGTTCCCGCAGCGAGGCGCCGTCGTCATTTGGAGATGACAGGTTCGAATCCAGGTCGATAACTATAGCTTTCAATTTTATGTTGTCTTGTACGTCCTTGGGAAGAGAGGAAGAGGAAGGCCAAAGAGAAGACGGGCGCAGGATGTTCCGGATAATTTCCGGATGGGTATATCGGACTCGGGACATCATCGAAAAGTTTTCCGGAAGGTTGTTATGGGAGCAAGGTTCTGCAAAGGACATGCTGCTGAATGAATGAGTAAATAAATGAATGAATGAGTACATCCTCCAGTTTTTACTTTCTTACTCTACTTCTATGAGAGCCAAACAATACATGTGCGCTCAATGCGTGTATGTTTGTATCTATGTGTGTATGTGTATGTATGTGTGTGTTTGTATTATGTGAGTGTGTATGTGTGTGTATGTGTGTATGTGTTTATGTGTGTGTTTGGGTGGACGGGTGGATGTATGTGCGTATATGTTACTCTGCAATTTAGTTAATCGGATATAGAGCACACTGTGCGCCCCCTCCCTCCCACCCCACCTCTCCCCCAATCCTCTCAATCATCTGTCCATTAAGACATCAATGTCGGCTTCCACCATGGATCTCATGAAGGAGCAAGACGATACTGAAGCCTCCCAAGGGTTAGCCTTGACGTGCCCCCCAGCATCGGACCTCCTTCCTCCTCTGATATGTCAGCCGCAGGTCTGTAGGGAGATGTCAGTTTGCGTCGGAATTCTACTTATTTTATGCTTTGAATTCGATCATTATTTCTGAAGCTATGTTTGATATGAAAAAGATAGGACGCAGAGGTGTTTCCAAGGTACCAGGGCCAGGTTCTAAACTGGCCAAGACCTACTAACACGTCCTAGTCGTGCGCCCTGGGCAACAGGTCCCATCGGGATCCTGGTTAACGTAGTAGGATCACTGATTCTTCCGAAGTTGGAGAGTATCTGCCTGCACGGCGAGGATCCACCAGTCTGCACACCAATAAGCCAGACATGGGACAACGGATACTCACGCAAACCTCAGTACGGTATGACATCACACTGGTGTTGGACAACAGGATGTCTTCATGTGACATACAGGACTTCTCGCTGGAGTTCACAGCCAGCGATCGTAAGCAAGCAAGCATATGAAAAGGATAGTGTGTCTTCAAGAGGTAACAGGCCGTGCGTGTTCCAGTGACCCCAGGACCCATGGCGACGGTAGCGCAGCTGCTGGTAGATCTGCCATGTCGGACAGGTCATGGGGTAGGGACCAGAAATGGATGCCGTCATTCACGATCAATTATTTTGAAAACTGTCTGTTGCATCGGTATGCAATTTTTCCTGCCGTCTTATATTTACTCCCACCCAAGGAATATGTCTTTGATAGGTCCAAAAGCAACTTAAATCATGGAAAGCGGTGGCATTTCTTTGATGTTTTGGTGAAAAACTAGCGATTTCTCGCTAAAAAAAAATTTGTTTTACTGTAATGAATGCCCCGCCAATTCAGATGACGACACAAGGCATATCCGGATTCGTATGGGAGTGGGTGCAATGTCTACACTGCTGAGACGGAACATGATTACCTGTTTCGCACGACGAATATAGCTGTGAATGTCTCTGTAGTGGGCTTCCTTCATAACGGTCAAGATGCTGGTCCTCTTTTCATTGAAGTTTATATAATTATTCTTATGTTCGTGTGTTGTCCCGTCATTTGACAACGTGTTTCTTCTCACGTTTCTTGTTATGCCACAATATGTCAGTTCCCACCACAATATTACTCTTCGGTTGGTATCCAATGCGTCTAGAGAGTCCCCCCCCCCCCCAATGCCAGTTCTTTGTCCACTTTGAGGGCTTACTGAATTGAAAATTCATCACTGTGGAATACAAACTGTTGCTATTGACAAGTTATATTGTTTGTGCCGATGCTGTCATTTTAAGGGCCTGCAATTCTTCTTCTGAATAGATAGAGCAAAAATATCCAAGTAGGTGTGCATGTGGATTAATGTCTGCGATCTGCCCAGACCTTAATCTGTGTCGCACAATTCCAGTAGGTTGATGACTGCTCTCGGTTGCATACAATTCAATCCATCCTTTCTCCAATAGTCATCCTTCTCTTTCAACACATGGTCCTCACATTTTCCACTATCTTTTATCAATATTTAATAGCGCAAACTGGGTTAGTATCTTGACGTCAGACAATTTGAATGTAGTATTGTCAGCTGCCACCTGTCCTTTAATTTTAGCCCACACAAGTTCTATAGGGTTAAAATGAGAATGGTACGGCGGAAGTCTCAAGCCCCAATGACGATGCTCTTCTATCAATTTGTCGATTTGATATTTCTTGCTTTTTGGCGTCTGTTTTACAAGGGACAACAATTCTAGCTAGAAATACGTTTCTGGAAATGGTATGTTTTCCATTCGGAGCCATATCTTTATTGCTCCCTTTGTGCTCGATGTTGTAGGTATTTTGTCTTCTTGGGCAACAATATTGATATCATGCATTGTCCATAATTTGACACGACGGTCTATCTATGGATGGAAGCACTGTATTCTCGAGCCAATCTCTAAATGCATTACCATTCATCTTATTATGTTAATCCCTATTGTCTGTATGCTTTGATACGAACACGAGTCCAGCATTCTGTAGTAAGCCATTATGCGTATTACCAGCATTGGCCATGACCAAATGCTGTCCTATACTACTGGGCATATCGATTTATCTTTGCATCCACTGATTGCCATTCTTTATCACTCGTGTGGTGCGCATTGATCCACGTTTCATCCATGGACACTATGCCATAATTTTCTTTGCGCATTTTCCTTATTTTACGCAGGTATCTGCTTCTCATGGCTCCTAAATGCGGTTGCTCGCAAAGGATATTTCTACCTCCCTTGTACTTTCTAAAAGTGAAGCCTAATGTCCTTATAATTTTCCACAAAGTTGTTTTGGATGGCTCTATGTTATTGTTATTTCTCAACCAAACCCTAAGTTTTCTTACAGTCACCGTTTCTTTGGCATCCAGCATTTTTATAACAGCTCGCCTTATGACATCCTTGTCAAAGCTACCTACAATAGCCTTTCTACCTACCGATTGGTTATTGCGTGGTGGTTTAATTCTAGATTCTTGCACCCGTCGACGAAATAACCGTTTGCTCAAACCCAATGCATGCACTGTTCATTTTCCGGAATTTGTAGTATGAATAGTACGGATAGTAATAGTATAAAAGTGCAATATTATAATAGAATAGTAATAGTAAAATAGTACTGCCGGTCACCATGGCTAAATGTCTTGCGAACGCGGTTTGTGAGCCAGTATACCCGCGTTAGAAAAACAGCGGTGCTGGTTTTTCGAAAAAGGTAAAGGTGCCGGTCGTTCAGAAAGCAATAGCAAACTACTGAACGAAAAATTTGCCCAGGATTCACGAACAGCAAAAATGCTGGGGTTGACTGCTACGTCCTGTGAAGGACATGCAACAACATTTTTATTTTATAATAGTAGGAAACAGTTCCCTGCGATCAGCTTCTTGACAAAAATATGTGTACAACTTCATAGCGATGCTTTGAAGTGTACAAAATTTCACATTCAGTCCCATTGAACAATATTCACACATTCCAATGTTAGCGATAAGTGGTAAGATAAAAAATATAAAAAATCAGGTTTCATGAAAGAACCCACATTGACGACACCTCTGAACACACCCAGTTTAAACAGCGCGGGGTTCTTGCTATAAGGCCAATCCCATGAACCACGGAGAATATTCAACATTGAACGCTGATTTTCTGGCTGAAGGTGTAATACATTTAAAATTATGGACTTAATCCCTGATCTGTAAATTATATACCGCATATAAACAAACATTGAAATCTGCTGTACAATCTCCAGAACAATTTTTTATTTTTTGTTGGGAGGACATAATGATATAGTTATATGCTAAATCTCATCATTTTCCCTCAGTTGGTTACTGAGATATGGATTTTTAAACGGCGGCAACCAAATGTAAATGCACTATAGACGAGGAGAGACACAAACCTGCAGCCTGTGGACAGGAGAAAGGTAAGGAAAGCTAACCCGAAAAATTGCATGTCGAAATTGGATGCTTGATAAAGCAGTGCAAGTCAGTTTGCTTTATGTTAGTATGATACATTCAAAGCTGCTTGCGCAAACGTACGCATATACACAAACACAAACACATATAGACATTTGTGCTAGTTTTTGACATTTTATTGTTTATGATGTAATTCTTGAACCCTTTGGTTTTCTCCGAAGCATAATATCCATTAAGTCATTATCAAAAAGGCATTAGACATGGATCGTGAGATGTTGCGAATGGTGGTTACTCACGCCAGTTGGCAATTTATTTGTAATATCGGTGATAATGACGCTGATCATGGTGATGCTGGTGATGACAATGATTATATTAATGATTACGTTGATGATGGTGACATTTATTCGATAAATGATTGCATTATTTTATTGCTGTAGTTTTCAATTGTAGAAAGTAGTCTGCAATCTCTTTACAACTTATATGATTACGTAGCACGAATGATGAATTTGCAACAATAGATTGAGAAGCGGAACCACATTTTGTACAATTTCGAAAATGAAACTGACAAATGTACACCAATCTCAAAAGTGGTTGTTGCCCTTGGCTGGTCTTCGGTTGGTTTCTCTAACAGCAAATTCATTCCATTAACAATTTCAGACTGAAAGAACACACGAAATGTGATTTGGCCAGTACAATCAAAGGGCATACAATGCTCTATGTAAAGAATAGTCTGATTGGTTGTGGGAGATTGAGCAACCAAGGTCTGGCAAGTTGACCTCTGTGCAGAAAGTGTTCACAACTAAGCACATAATGGAAGATTTCAGAAAGACTAACGCGATATTCCATCTTCTGCGAAGATTCTACCGTGATACCTGAACTCTCAAAAGTTCCCATGAGTTGAGGTTTGCCTTTAAACCTGAACTCACAGGCAGGGCATAAGCTGACCTGCTAGTGGTAGTTTACTCTTAGGTCTCAAGAACTGTTTCGTCGATTGTGGGTTGGTTCGACGCCATCATTACAGCAACACATTAATGGCACTCAAGTCTGGTTCGACGCCATCATTACAGCAACACATTAATGGCACTCAATTCTGGCAATCTCAGTGCACAGATCTAGACCCATCAGGATTAATTACAGATTCTGTAAACGAGCAGGGAGTGACACTAATTTTTCCAGACACCTGAAAATCGAACTGGCGGAAGGAACCCGGCTGACGGCAGCGACCCTTCGAAAAGAAAAAAAAATAACACTACTCATAGCAAACGCTATCACTGAAGAACAGGATTCTGTAACAAGCGAACGTCAACAACCACTTATAAGGTCAAGAGAATATATTTTCTTAGCATGATTATTTATCTCTTAAAGACCATGGGATGTCCTCATGTGTGATGCCGGATTGTTCTGTCTCTTTGAATGTTCACATACGGTTGAAGTGTCCAGTTAGTTGTGTCCTCGATTGTATTTCTCAAAGCGATGTTGATGATGTTGATTTAATTGATTCAGCGCCGAAGGATAATATATCGCCAAATGTGACCTGCCTATTGGACGGAAGGACGATATCTTACCTTACTAGAGTCGTGTTATTTGTTTTGTTTCGTGGTATCTTCCACAATTTCAATGCACATTGAACGGTAATTTACATGATAATACTGGTTCATTGACAGAACAGATTCAGAAAATTTAGAACTCTTTACTCCAGATGAAACAATTGATCCACAGGAAATAAATGAACTTCTATTTGCAGACGATCAGTCCCTGTTTTATAGCGACGAGGGCAGACTGCAAAATCATATTAAAAATCTGAGTTCAACATGCAGGCGATACAATATGTGTATAAATACAACCAAAACCGAAGTAATGCGAGTTAGCAGATCGCCGGGCCCACTAAGTATACAGATAAATATCACAACTCTGAAACAAATTAAACAATTCAAATATCTTGGAAGTATGATCACAGAAGATGGCAAATTGGACAGAGAAATCGAAATCAGATGTCAGAAAGCTAGTGCACTTAAATATCAACTATCACCCTTACTGAAACATCCAAATATAGCCATGTCCGCAAAACGACAGATAATAAACAGCATATTCACACCAACCCTATGATACCAATCTCAAAGTATTATGAGATGGTATGTCGCATCCCCTTCCTCGTCACCTGTCCTTCTCTGACAATTCTCAGAAGATTGAATTTTGAAAGTTGTTGCTTATCCATGTTTACGAGGCTGGGTCGACCCAAGTGCTGCACTAGTCAGGGAAAGTAATCCTATTTATCTCTGCTGTGGGACTGATGCCGGACCACTATAAAAAAAAAAGTATGTTTACTTTTGTCTGCCCCTATATACAATTTCATATCTCAGTAACCAGCTGAGGGAAAATGATGAGATTTAGCATATAACCTTATCATTATGTACACCCAATAAAAAAATTTTTGTTCTGGAAATTGTACAGCAGATTTCAAAGTTTGTTTATATGCGGTATATAATTTACGTGTCAGAGATGAAGTGCACATTATTAAATGTATTACGTTTTCACACGGAAACATTAGCGTTGAATAGTTAATTTTCACGTGGGACATAGATCGGCCTTATGACAAGAGCCTCGCGTAGTGGAACGCGGCAATACAGTGAAACAAGTATGTTAGCGAGAAGTCACTAGTTTTTCATCAAAACATCAAAGAAATGTCGCCGCTTCCCTTGATTTAAGTTGATTTTGGACCTATCAAAGACATATTTCTTGGGTGGGGGTAAATATAAGACGGCAGAAAAATTTTCATAACGATGCAACAGACAGTTTTCAGAATAGTTGATCGTGAATCAAGGCATTCATTTCTGGACATACTATAATTTAGCAGTCAAGCGCAATAATTGCTATGCCACCGAGTATGCGGATTGCCACGCATCAATATCATCATGTGCCATGCCTAAAGCATTGGCGGGCATGAATGGCTTTCTCAAACGATCACCAGAGTTTTGGATCAGGTCTGTTTTCTAGTTGTGAATATGTCACTTGGCCAAGCCATCCAGATATTTTTATATTTACGGTTTCCTAGTTCTTTTCCCGTCAATTTTGTCAGCCGTTACTATGTTTTCAATTTAGTTTCTTCGCATAACGTGCCTATAAAACTTGACTATCTCCATGTAATTTTTCTAATCAGTTTACTGCTTTCATTTATTTCCAGAAAAACTGCCTCATTTGAGCTTCTGTCCGTCCAATTATACTCTTTGCATTTCCTCCAGATACCACATTTCCAGTATCGGTCGATGTTTCTCAGTGTGTTTGCTTATTGCCCATGTTTTACGTGCATTACAACAGGTTAGGTTCTACATGACAATACTTCAACACTTGTTCTCTTCTCACCGACAGCTTGTTTTTGGTTAGTATACAGCTTGCCACCACCGGCCCCAAATAGTGGCTTTTCGGCCTTAAAAGGTCACACATCGAGAAAGGAAGAGTGGCATAGTTAGAAACTATATACACATGTGGAATGGAGGAGTGGCATGTTTAGAATCTATATACCAATATGGAATGGAGGAGTGGCATGTTTAGAATCTATATACCAATATGGAATGGAGGAGTGCCATGTTTAGAATCTATATACAAATATGGAATGGAGGAGTGCCATGTTTAGGAACTTTATACCAATATGGAATGGAGGAGTGCCATGTTTAGGAACTTTATACCAATATGGAATGGAGGAGTGGCATGTTTAGAATCTATATACAAATATGGAATGGAGGAGTGCCATGTTTAGAATCTATATACAAATATGGAATGGAGGAGTGCCATGTTTAGGAACTTTATACCAATATGGAATGGAGGAGTGGCATGTTTAGAATCTATATACAAATATGGAATGGAGGAGTGCCATGTTTAGAATCTATATACAAATATGGAATGGAGGAGTGCCATGTTTAGGAACTTTATACCAATATGGAATGGAGGAGTGGCATGTTTAGAATCTATATACAAATATGGAATGGAGGAGTGCCATGTTTAGAATCTATATACAAATATGGAATGGAGGAGTGCCATGCTTAGGAACTTTATACCAATATGGAATGGAGGAGTGCCATGTTTAGGAACTTTATACCAATATGGAATGGAGGAGTGGCATGTTTAGAATCTATATAAAAATATGGAATGGAGGAGTGGCATGTTTAGAATCTATATACAAATATGGAATGGAGGAGTGGCATGTTTAGAATCTATATACAAATATGGAATGGAGGAGTGGCATGTTTAGAATCTATATACAAATATGGAATGGAGGAGTGCCATGTTTAGAATCTATATACAAATATGGAATGGAGGAGTGCCATGTTTAGAATCTATATACAAATATGGAATGGAGGAGTGCCATGTTTAGGAACTTTATACCAATATGGAATGGAGGAGTGCCATGTTTAGGAACTTTATACCAATATGGAATGGAGGAGTGGCATGTTTAGAATCTATATACAAATATGGAATGGAGGAGTGCCATGTTTAGAATCTATATACAAATATGGAATGGAGGAGTGCCATGTTTAGGAACTTTATACCAATATGGAATGGAGGAGTGGCATGTTTAGAATCTATATACAAATATGGAATGGAGGAGTGCCATGCTTAGGAACTTTATACCAATATGGAATGGAGGAGTGCCATGTTTAGGAACTTTATACCAATATGGAATGGAGGAGTGGCATGTTTAGAATCTATATACAAATATGGAATGGAGGAGTGGCATGTTTAGAATCTATATACAAATATGGAATGGAGGAGTGGCATGTTTAGAATCTATATACAAATATGGAATGGAGGAGTGGCATGTTTAGAATCTATATACAAATATGGAATGGAGGAGTGCCATGTTTAGAATCTATATACAAATATGGAATGGAGGAGTGGCATGTTTAGAATCTATATACAAATATGGAATGGAGGAGTGCCATGTTTAGAATCTATATACAAATATGGAATGGAGGAGTGCCATGTTTAGGAAAATTATACCAATATGGAATGGAGGAGTGCCATGTTTAGGAACTTTATACCAATATGGAATGGAGGAGTGGCATGTTTAGAACTTTATACAAAAATGGAATGGAGGAGTGGCATGTTTAGAATCTATATAAAATATGGAATGGAGGATGCATTTTTGAATCTATATAAAAATTGGAATGGAGGAGTGCCATGTTAGGGAAATTTATACCAATATGGGAAAGGAGGAGTGCCCTGTTTAGGGAATTTATACCAATATGGAATGGAGGAGTGCCCTGTTTTGAATTTATACAAAAAAAGGAATGGAGGAGTGCATGTTTAGAATTTATAAAATATGGAATGGGGGAGGCATGTTTAGAATCTATATACAAATATGGAATGGGAGGCCATGTTAGGGAACTTTATAAAATATGGAATGGAGGAGTGATGTTTAGGAACTTTTATACCAATATGGAATGGAGGAGTGCCATGTTAGGAACTTTAATACAAATATGGAATGGAGGAGTGGCATGTTTAGAATCTATATACAAATATGGAATGGAGGAGTGGCATGTTTAGAATCTATATACAACTATGGAATGGAGGAGTGCATTGTTTAGAATCTATATACAAATATGGAATGGAGGAGTGGCATGTTTAGAATCTATATACAATATGGAATGGAGGAGTGCCATGCTTTAGAATCTATATACAAATATGGAATGGAGGAGTGCCATGCTTTAGGAACTTTATACCAATATGGAATGGAGGAGTGCCATGTTTAGAATCTTTATACCAATATGGAATGGAGGAGTGGCATGTTTAGAATCTATATACAAATATGGAATGGAGGAGTGGCATGTTTAGAATCTATATACAAATATGGAATGGAGGAGTGGCATGTTTAGAATCTATATACAAATATGGAATGGAGGAGTGCCCTGTTTAGGAACTTATATACAATATGGAATGGAGGAGTGCATGTTTAGGAATCTCTATACAATATGGAATGGAGGAGTGCCATGTTTTAGGAACTTATATACAATATGGAATGGAGGAGTGCCATGTTAGAATCTATACTACAAATGGAATGGAGGAGTGCATTGTTTAGAATCTATATACAAATATGGAATGGAGGAGTGGCCATGTTTAGAAATTCTATACAAATATGGAATGGAGGAGTGGCATGTTAGAATCATATACAAATATGGAATGGCAGGAGTTTTGTTTTGCCATGTTTAGGAATCCTTTATACCAATCTGGAATGGAGGAGTGGCCATGTTTAGAATCTATATACAAATATGGAATGGAGGAGGTGCCCATGTTTAGTAACTCTATATACCAACTATGAATGGAGGAGTGCCATGCTTTAGGGGAACTTTATACCAATATGTAATGGCGGAGTGGCCAGTTTAGGAATTATTATACCAATATGGAATGGAGGAGTGGCATGTTTAGACTCTATATACAAATATGGAATGGAGGATGTGGCATGTTTAGAATCTACTATACAAATATGGAATGGAGGAGTGGCATGTTTAGAATCTATATACAAATATGGAATGGAGGAGTGGCATGTTTAGAATCTATATACAAATATGGAATGGAGGAGTGCATGTTTAGAATCTATATACCAATATGGAATGGGGAGTGCCATGTTTAGGAACTGTATACCAATATGGAATGGAGGAGTGGCATGTTTAGGAACTTATACCAATATGGAATGGAGGAGTGCATGTTTAGAATCTAATACAAATATGGATGGAGGATGCCATGTTTTGGAACTTTATACCAATATGGAATGGAGGGGTGCCATGTTAGGAACTTTATACCATATGGAATGGAGAAGTGCCAT
>JACEFZ010026753.1:0-87500 GCA_014155875.1 Cepaea nemoralis
AAACCTTTCTTTTTCCATTTGGTAATATTACTGCCTGTTGCCAGTCGTCAAGGATCCTTCTTTCTTCCCAAACTATATTACAAATTCATGTGACTCATGTTTCCAATTCCTTTGTAGTTATTCCATCTGGACAAGATGATTTATTTTTATGACTTTTCAGTATAACTGATTTTACCTCTGCTGGTATGAACTTCTGGTTCTCGTTCTCAACTTTTATCACACAATTTTGGTTGTGTGTTATGCTTGGGGTTAAGTAATTCTTGAATCTGCCTATCTTGCAAGTCTTTATTTATTACATAAAGGTATACCCCTTTTGTTAATTATGATGGTGGTTGGTTGTAGCATGCATCAAAGCAAAATATTCAAGTCGCTGGACACACACACACACGCACGCACGTACGCACACGCACACACACACACACACACACGCACACGTACGCACACGCACACATATACTGGATAGTTATTGAAACTTCAGTAATGTGACATCCTACAAATTACGATTACAAAGAAAACAAAAGTTTACCAATCGAAATGAATAAATGAGTATTTAAAAAAAATCAAAATCAAACCTGCGCGTCTAATTCGTGGTAGTTAGTTTTTTAAAAAAAAGCCAATCTTGAACGTATTACCTACATACTAAACTCAATGAATTGAAATGATAATTGTGTATAGCTCGCGAATTATGTTATAATAATTCAAATTGCCCTTGTCGGAACACAACGGTTTCTCACTCTTATGGTAGAGGATGGGAAACACACCACGGCGTTGCAAACGTAGCTCGGGTGACCACCGGGTTAAGTGGACAACTATGCAGTTGAGCAGAGCACGGAGGCTCTAATTTGTCCTGAGAGTCGGAAATATCTGTCAAAGGCAAAGTTAAAATATCCCTATGTGGAAGACAAGGCGAAACCATCACTATCTTCCGAAGAATTCATGTTGTTAAACAAATCAGGGTCAGAAACGAAGTCAGTGCATATCTTAGGACAATCACGATCGGTAGGGACCACTTGAGCCACAGGTGACACCAGACTGTCATCAAACTTCTAATGGCAATACTAACATTTTAAAAAGTTTAAAGTAGGAACTTGGAATGTCAGGACACTATGTGGGTTAGAAAAGTTGGATAATGTAAAAAGAGAATTGAAACATGCGAAAATTAATGTAATATGCATGAGTGGGATGAGCTGGTAGGGATCGGGTAATGTATTTAACTAGCAAGCACAAAATAATTTATTCTTGAGATGATACACACGAATAAGACGTAGGACTACTATTTGATGGAGTGAAAATAGCTGACTCAATTAATTAGTGTATTTCAGATAGAGTATTTATTATGATAATCAAAGACAAAGCAGTATACATCAATATTATATACGTATATGCACCAACAACAAGCACACGTGACGAAGAAATACGAGAGCGAGTCAATAAGTAAGTCACACAGTTCTGTGGGATGGCAGTTGGTGTTTTCTACAGGTGTCATTAGGTGACAGCAACATCGAATTTTATATTCCCTTTCGTCAGGTGGCGCTAGGTGTATCATGCGAATGCACAGCGCATAAACGAAATGGCGACTGTATTTACTGAGTGTACAACCAAAGAGCAACGTGCTGTTGTACATTTTTTGTGGGCAAAAGGACTGCCTGCAAAGGACATTCATAAGGAAATGCTTTCTGTTTATGCTGACAAATGTTTGTCCTAAAAGCGGTGCATTGCTGGGTAGAAAAACTTTCTCAAGGACGCGAATGACGCTGAAGTTGAATGTGAAGTGAGAACGTGGTTTAGAAAACAGAGCACGCAGTTCTATGCAGCCGGTTTGGGAGGTCTAATAAAACGATGGGATAAGTGCATCAATGTTAGTTGAAATTATGTTGAGAAATAAAGGGACAATGTATGTATAAAAATAAATGGTTTCAAGTTGTTATCATAGTTAGTTATTTGTCTACAGCCATATGCGACTTACTTATTGACTTCTCCTCGTACAAAAATTGCACAGTGCAGTAGTAAGCGCGATATCTCACACCAATTCACAAGAAATGAAATAATACTTGGAGATGTCAGTGGAAAAGTAGGAAAGGAAAGAATGCGAGATGTACTAGGCGACAATGGTTTAGGATCAAGGAATGAAAAAAAAAATGATAAAAACTGACAGAATGGGCAAATATAGATAGCATGATGGCAGGAACGCCTGGTTTAAGAAGAAGAAGAAGAAGAAGAAGAAGAAGAAGAAGAAGAAGAAGAAGAAGAAGAAGAAGAAGAAGAAGAAGAAGAAGAAGAAGAAGGAGGAGGAGGAGGAGGGGGAGGGGGAGGAGGAGGAGGAGGAAGAGGTGGAGGAGGAGGAGGAGGAGGAGGAGGAGACATTTTAAGACGGAATTAATGACTGACAAAATTTAAAAGCTGATTTGCAAATGAAAACAAACTAAAAGTGACAAACAATAATATACGAGAACTAAAGAAAAGGCAAAAGAAATTGTTTGACACGGCATAGCAACGAAATTGAATTGAGTTATATTACAGATGTCTGAAAAATGCACTAACAAATCAGTGAGTTCACATGAAGAATAATAAGAGTAAACAAAGAGTGCTTGACATCAAAGACAGAAATTATATTATTTGGGGGAACTTGCTATTATAAAGATATGAATGAGTAATATAAGAGGATTGTGTGATGGAGAAAGAGCATAATTAAACGAAAAAAGACAATTAGAAGGTCCACCTATTCTGAAAAAAAAAAGTCCCTGATGCTATCAAACATATTGAGATAGAAAAATCAGCCGCGTTGGATGGAATGACTACATACTATTTGGAACTATTGGAAGAATGTGAAGTAAAAAATTTTAACTATGATGTTGAATGATATTTACAACAGTGGATATATGCCTAATAATATGCTGAAATCCCTAGCTTTTTACTGTGTGCAACAACCGCATCTACTAAATGTTTCAGCTCATGCTCATTGTCTGCAATCAATACTGTATCATCTGCATATCTAATATTATCGATATTAGGTCCCCCCCCCCCCACTCCCCAGTGATAAATTCTTTCATATATTCTATATTCCTGAAAATAATTTCGCTGTAGAAAAAATAAGTTCTGGAGATATGATACAAACCTGTCTCACACCTCTCTCTTAATAGGCTGATATTGACCTACTTCATTATCAATTCTTATGGTATCTTGTTGTTTCCAATACATGGTTTTTACAAATCTAATGTCTTTCGCATCAATTTGTAGATCTGCAAACATCTTTATCATGTTAACATGTCTTACTCTATCGAAAGCCTTTGTGTAGTCAATAAAGCAAACATGTAAATCTATGTTTACATCTATAGAACGTGCAGTTATTGTTCTCAACATATGCACAGCATTTACTGTTCCCTTGCCTTATATAAACCCACATTGTTCTTCTCCAATTTCAGTTGTATTTTCTTCTTAACACACACAAAAAGTATCGACTTTTGAGACTTTTTTTTTTCTTAGAATAATCTTCGTGATGTGACTCATTATACTAATTGTTCGATGTTGATCACATTCCAAGGCTCCTGATTTCCTTGGGATTGTAATAAATACAGAATTACATAATTCATGAGGTATAATTCCAGTATAATATATTGTGTTCAGCAGTCTGGTTACTTAATTTATTCCATATTCTTCTAATGCATTAATCATTTCTGTTGTGATGATGTCTGAACCGGGGGTCTTGCCAGTTTTCATATGGTTAAGAACATTCTGAACCGCCATCTTCAAAACTGATGGTCCTTCATTATTTTTTCGAATATCATACTGTTCTTCTCTGTTATCATCATAAAGGTTTTTCATATAATCTGACCATACATGTACAATCTGATCTTTTTCTATTATGACTTTTCTATCTTTTGTTTTTAGGCAGCCTGCTGATGTACGTGTTCTGTTGTTATATTTAAGCTCCTGAATTCTTTGTGCTTTATTTGATATTTTTACTGTGGTGTTGTTTTTCAATTTCTATGTAGTTTTTCTCAAACAATGCTTCTTTTGCCTCCTTACATAATGTTCTAACTTTTCTGTGAATTTCTTCATATTTGGCTTTAATTTTGGAATAGTTGTTTCAGTATCCAAACTGATTGGATTCATCAATATTTCTAATTGATTATCTACATCTTAAAATAGGATCTCTAGATCATACAATATATCAAATCTGTTCTTAACTTCTGTGTTAAAATTGTCTTGTATTTCCTTGTCATTTTTCAATGTATACAGATCATATTTAGTGTTTCGTGTTGTACACTTGACTTTCTTTAACTTTACCCTCAGCGTGCCTGTAACCAATCTGTGATCACTGTAATAGTCTGCATTGGGAACTGTTTTTGAGACCTTCTGCTAATCAGAATCTAATCAATTTGGTTACTAATCCTGCTGTCAGGGCTCCTCCATGTCCATAATCTTCTGGGATGTTATTTAAGCCAAGTGTTTCCTACATGCATTTCCTGCTCCTTTGCCAATTCCAAAATAGACCTTACCAGACATCTTAGAACGCATGGCTGCATACTTTCAACCCCACTGGATGAAGTGAATGGTCATCATCATTCTTAATGGACAAACAACATCTTACTTGGTGCTACGAAGTTCATATACTACCAGGGGGCTTTAAATGAAAACCTTAAATTATTATTATTATTTTTTTTTGGTGAGAATATATTCTGATGTAGTCACCACTGCGTTGAACGCAAGTCCTCCGGTGACGATAACGTGCTAGGAACCCTGTAGAAAACAAAATTATCTTTGTGACATGTGTAACTACTCATGCATCACCATCTGTAATTCTTCATCGGACCGAAAAGTTTTGAAACTTCGATCTATACTCATACACTTGCTGGACTGACAGGCAAGCATCTCCATACTGGACCTTCATTCGCTGATCAATTTCTATATTTCACCCCTTCACTGATCAAAAAAGGATAAAGGAAAGTTGCTCCTCTTGGGTGCATGTCAAAAGTGGAGTAGCCATCTTTAAACTGTCCTTATGACGTCATCGTGTTTGTAAACACCTTGAAGTCACGTGCTTAACACTTTTGACATCCTTAACAACAATACTGATAGATTACAAGGCAATGGCATGATTTTTGTAATTAATATAACACTTTTAGCGTTTTCATTTGAAGCTCCCAAATATGTTTTGAGCCACCTGCGTGATCTATAGAAGAGGACTGGAGTAACAATGAAGGTTTTCACTTGGTAACAAAGGGGATCCTTTACAATCCTTAACATGCAAACCACCATTGTTGTGTGCAATGTACAATGCATATTTCTAAGCATTAACAGTGTTGTTATGTTATACGTATATTCAGTTTATACCGTTTCCAGCTGTTGGTGGTTCTTTAACTTCAGAGAAATCGAATCGTACGTGGTCGTTCTCACCAAACATCATCACACACACTTTAGCAGTGTCTGGGCTCATCTTATACGATAAAGTATAGTTGATAATAAACTTCAACTGACTTTGGTATTCAGCCAAGCTTGATGCTGTCTCAATCTAGATGTGGATATCTGCCTTGATACGCATGTTTGGATCTTGAAAGAAACACGTAATAAACAAATTACTGAAGAAACTGCAGTAACATTATATGTATGTACTACTGGATGATTAAATGGTATACAATAAGTTTGTCCTAAAAAGTGTGCAGGAAGTTGTTATTAATAATAATATATATTCTAATTCTTCCTATATTATTGTCGGTTTAATAATGATATAAACCAAGAAAAATTAATTCCTTCTACTGGCCATTCAGGTATGCCGACGGTAGCGCAGCTACCAGCAGGGCCTCCCAAGCCGGACAGGTCAAAGGGTAGAGAACAGACAAAGAGAAACACCCTGGTCCTCCAGGTTGGGGGTTGAAGCGTGGGGTTAACATCCCCACCTTTGTAAAAACTATTTTGTTACGAAACAGATACAGTTACTGGCCATTCAGGTATGCTGGAAACAATATAAAATGACATAAAGTAGTGCAGCTTTACATAACAGAATTAAGACACATACAGGACGTTGCGGCGATTAGCCTTCATCAGCAAACAAACACATTCACAAACACAACATACAGTCAAGAAGATCTCCTGTGACTACATCAGAAGGTGACGTCGATGGAAGATAAGAGGTGGATCTAAATAAACACAGAAAAGATAGCTGGTAACGGCTACGATTAAGTGAGTAAATATAACACCCCGATGGCAACATATAACGGTTAACAGAAGAAGATAGTACAATTAGTTGCAGTTGTAAACATAGAAAAATATGAATCAAATTTGGTGGAACTGCGGTAAAGCTGTGAAAGTGTAAACAATATAAAATGACATAAAGTAGTGCAGCTTTACATAACAGAAACACAGTGGGAAATCTAAATTGTTGCTATCCGAATTGCAACTGTGAAATAATGCAAGTTTACCAGTAAAGTGGAAGCTGATAAACTATTACAAGACATTGTCATAAACTGTCAACTATAATCTTATTTGCACCATCAGTGCATGCTCATGTGTGTCACTGGCACGAGTATTGTATGTGTGTATGTGTGCTTGTCTATATGCTGTAATATTGAAGTGCTGTGACACAGCGGATGCAGGAAATGAGTACCGTGAGCCAACTATTATTATAATTAATGACCGGATATTGTAATATGTTCAACGCGTCTCACATCTTGGCAGCATGCTCTACAGCAGAGGTTCCCAAACCACGGCCCGCGGGCCACTTGTGGCTCGCCAGATGTTAATAAGTGGCACGCGAGGCCTCGTTATTTAAAATAATATATTTTAATAATTTCAAAAAATGCACTCGGAGCTTCCCGTCCGCGTGCGATAATTTACTCTGCTCGTGGTTGTTATATTCAGATATTATCGAATGCGCCTGTTCAGTTCGCAACCTTCAGCTGATCATACGATTTCATTCTGGCGACTATTGTCTGTCGAACAATTTGAACACTTGTGTTCATTCGCTCAGAGATACATTTGTCGTTTTGGTTCGACTTACAGATGCGAGCAGTTATTTTCCGCAATGGCTGTTATAAAAAACAAGCTACGTTCTAGACTCACCGACAGTAACCTAGCTGCGCTTATGACTTTGGGCACAACAGATTTGTACCCAGACATTGATAAACTGACATCTTTACAATTGTAAAGTAATTATATTAATAGCGATTTTCGAAACTGATTTACATTTATTATAAAATTAACTTTTGATTTTAAACCAAAATATGACCGCAGAGTAGTACTGACGCTGACTGTATTTAAAGTTTTAGAATTTTGTTGACGAAAGTTAAGAAAGGTAAGAATGATATTGCACGAATTGTATAATTTTATAACGTTGTAGCCCGCTTAACTACCGAAAATAATAGAAATGGCCCTCAGCTTGAAAAGCTTGGGAACCACTGACATAGATCATGACACCTAACATCTTCTCATTTCTTTCTTAATGATATTAAAGTTTGGGGTCTCATCTCATCATGTTCCTCTTGTACCTTGCGGCGTCGAGGTGAAGTATAAACCGCGGGAGAGTGCCTGCTTATGGGCTTCATGTATCGATATTCCCATGGTCTCTGTTATTCCCTGCGTCCATCGTTTACGTGGTCGGCCTCTTCCTCTGCTTCCCTCTGGTCTGTACATCATTGCTTGTTGTGGTATGCTGTTAGTTGGTAACCTACTTGCATGGTTAAATCATGTGACTTGCTGCCTTCTAATGAAATCTAGTGCAGCTATAACCCCCACTTTAGTCCCGATTTCTTCATTTCTGATCTTATCTCTTCTTGATACATTGAGTATTCTTCTCAGGAATCTCATTTCTATTGTTGTGATTTTTCTTTCCTCTTTTCTGTCATTGCCCAGGTTTGGAATTGGTAACAGAGTTTGCAGGCAAATTATGTTGTAATGTGCTTTCTTAGTAGTTATTGATACATGTTTGTTCTTTAGTATTGGTACCATTCGTCCAATGAGTTGGTTTGCCTTATTGCATCTATTTTCGATCTCGTCTTCTGATTTGCCATTTGATGATATTATACTTCCTAGGTATTTGAAACTCTTTACTTATTTCAAGGGAGGTTCGTTTAGGTGAATTGTTTTTTTTCTTCTTTAGTTATAGTCATTACCTCTGTTTTACTTATACTAATTTTCATGTTATGTTCCCTAAACATTTCGTTTAGGTTATTCATGTGGTTTTGCAATTCGGCTTCTGATTTTTCTATTAGTGCTTGGTCGTAAGCAAACAGGAGTTCTCTAATGTTGTAATTTGCAGAGGTTCTTCTTCTGTGATCTCGTCTGCCGTGTTCTTGCGGTCTCTGTTTGGCTGTTTCACCACTGTCACCAGTACTATTCAATGCGTATACGGTGCCGATCACTGAACAACAGTTGGACGGGAGGGGTAGGACTCTGTCATTTGCTGACGACGTTCTCGTGTATCGACAGGGTCGAGATAGACAGGCGGTTGCCAATGATATGCAGGGCGAACTAGATCGAATTTCCTCATGGTGTGCTGATGCCGGCGCCCTTGTCAACCCTGCAAAGGCATCGGTTACATGGTTCTCCCTAAACAACCATATAGGGAACACATACCTGCCGGCTGTAAGAATGGATGGGAGCATTTTGAGTAGAACCCAGTCAATGGCATATCTTTGTGTGAGGCTTGATCGTAGCCTGTCCTTCAGAGATCATGTCGATTATGTCATAACGAAAGCTCGAAAAGGTTTGTCAGCAATGAGAGTCATGGCGACTGCCAATATCGAGCAAAGACTGCTAATACTTCTGTTCCAAGGACTGGTGCTTTCACGCATCGAGTATGCCCTGGCCATCCTCACTGTCAGCCTTACACAGATTGGAAGACTTGAAAAGGTACAAAACGAAGCCATGCGCATCATTTTGGGATGCACGAGAGACACCAGCTGTGTAGCAATGAGATACCTCCTTGACTTCCCGACAATGGAACACAGGATCAAGATCTGGAGAGCTCGTGCATACTTAAAAATAAGTGCAGATGAGCAGCACCCTCTGCATGATGCTATATTCAGAGAAAAGGCTAACAGGCTAAAGAGGGGCAAATCATGGATGGGTCGGGCGGAAGATGTCGTCAGACAGGTCTGCAGTCTTACCAGTATCAACCCCGGCAAGGAATGGGTGCCGGTGCCTCCGGCTTTTAAGTGCACTTTCTCCTGCATTATCACACTCGACAGACGGTGCAGAGAGCAGAACCCTGCCGCTGTCAATGCAGAGGTCAACGCGCTCATCTATGAACACTCAGATAGCCCCGAAGTGCTCATCTATACAGATGGATCTGTTGTAAAGCAGTAGAGAAATGCGTGGGCATTTACAGCCTGTTCAGCGGGCCGAACCGTTCAAGAATCCAGTGGTGCCCACTTTATGACCACGAGCAGCATGACGATGGAGGTGATGGCAGTTACACAGGCTTTCATATGGCTGGAATCACAGCATTATACCAAGGTGTGTATACTAAGTGACTCAATGAGCATGATTCAGAAGGTCGAAGCTGGAGCTGTACGCAGACAGTGGACTGAGTCGCTGCGGAAGTCTGTTGTCCGTAAAGTCACATTCATCTTCGTCCCGGGACATGCGGGAGTCGAGGGAAATGAACGAGCTGATAAACTGGCTGGCTCTGCACCCCCTGCAGATGGCCAGCCCATGGATCGTGCCGATGTTATTAACGCCCTTAAAGATATGTCGAGAACAGAGGACTTTGACGTCAGTGAATCCACATCGCTGTCCAGGATGAAAGACTTGGGAGTAAGAATCGGCACGGCCAAGCGCGAGAGGTACATTGAGAAAACGAGGTGCCTCGTCAACCAACACAGAACTGGCACTATTAGCCACCGGACGCTGGGGGGAGGATCTGAGCACCTATGGACCTGTCCGGAGTGCAATGAAGATACCCCAACTGATCTGTTTGGCTGGTATCTTGTTGTCTATATGTGTTATGAATAAGAGAAGGGACAAGAGAGGAATGTGTATGGTTAATTTCCTGTACATTTGTTGTAGCCGTAAGAGGCCAGCAAAAAATTTTCATCGTAAGAAAAGAAAATTAGTGCTACATTAAAAGTATACAAACACTGTTTAAAGTATAAATGTATAACTAAATAATCTATTATAAAATGTAAGTATGTAAATATTAAACATATTTTCTTAATAAATCTAAAAGAATTATTATTTCTGTTTAAAATATTTTATTACTGTACTAACTTTCTTATTTCCACAATAAGACAAAATAAGTTTAAAGTTACATAATAATATTATCTTAGCATTATTATTTCCATTTTTAAAATTCAAGTAATGTCCCTTCCAACAATATTAGATGTTTATGTCCCCTACTCGTTTCTTTTTTAACTGTTTTTCGTTTAGAAATCTTGTAATTCCGCAGAATGCTTGAACGTAATTATTAAGTGTAGTGATCAATGTTATTATGATCTTTTAAATATGCTCTAAGCAACTAGAGAAATGAATGCACAGTTGAATTGTATGATTTATTATTAAATGTTGGAAGATATCAACATTGATGTGAAAGATTTAAGAATAATAACGAATATTTACTGGAACCAAGTAGCAGCAATTGAAATAGAAAATAAAGGGGGAAGTTACGAACAGATAAAGCTAGGAGTGCGACAGGACTGTCTTGTCACCAGATCTCTTCTTCCTATATAGCGAAGTAATAATGAGAGAGATCAAAGAGACGTCAGGAATACTAATCTGGGTGATACTAATCCTTAACAGTGTACAGGAAGTTGGTATTAATAATAATATATATTCTAATTCTTCCTATATTATTGTCGGTTTAATAATGATATAAACCATGACAAATTAATTCCTTCTACTGACCATTCAGGTATGCCGACGGTAGCGTAGCTACCAGCAGGGCCTCCCAAGCCGGACAGGTCAAAGGGTAGAGAACAGACAAAGAGAAACACCCTGGTCCTCCAGGTTGGGGGTTGAAGCTGTCGCGAAAAATAAACTTGATAGTTTCGATCGATGACAAACAAGACCCGACATTCGTCTGCAAAAACAGGCAACCCTTTGATATTGTATAGAAAGGAACAAAATAAGTCGCGTCAAAACGTCTAACCCCGGTCGGCATTTTGTTAACAAGTTGTTGCTCGAGAAACGTACAATAACGCCATCCGTCTGCAAGGCGGGAGTCAGCCTTTGAAGTGAGAGACGGAATGCCTGGCCTAGACGTCGGAAGGATTCTGTGTTGTGGGGGGGGGGGGGGGGGGGGGGGAATTCCCTGGCTCACAGACAGACAGGGCTTTGTTGTATGAGACAAAGAATTTCCTAGATGAAAGTAAACTGGACGGCGGATTGATTCCAGTCAGTCAAAAACAGGCGGAGAAAACCAGACTCTGGACTGATCTGCGTCTAGTCAATTTGGTGACGTCACTCCAGCCCGATATAAAACCAGTTGAAGTAAACAAGTTGCGTTAGTCGACCAAGATTTCTAAAGTTTTAAGAATCGGTGTAGTTTCCGAGTTGTGTTCAGTGAAAGAGACTATAGTGTCAAAGTGTTGATAATGTATCGGCGGACATAGATCCAGTCTGGGATTGCATAGTCTCAATTATCAACCGGAATAGGCGTATGGTATTCTATTAATCATATCTAACTTAGAGTATGATTAGGAATAGAGTACAGTACTGTGCGGTGATATAATGTATTATAGGTGCGGTTAGTTAGTTAGTCGACAGATCATCCTCGTTGCACATCGAACCATTCAGTCCATAAGTGCTCGGATCCCCTCCTCAGCAAATCCCGCAGCGTGTAGCGGCTAACGACGCCAGTTCTGTGTTGGTTTATCAATCTTCTTTGGCTTCCTGCGTAGTGTTCTTGTTTGGCCACCCCTCTTTTAATTTGCTGCTCCCGCAGTCTGGCCATTGTTGTAGATTCACAGTAATCACTTGGTTCTCGCAAAAGTCTCACTTCTCGTAGAGCATTCAGAATGTCAGCCTGGTCCATGGCGCGTCCGCCCTCCACAGTAGCCTCACCTGCGAGCTTGTCAGCCCGCTCATTTCCTTGTACTCCCGCATGACCTGGCACGAAGATGAAACTAATCTTTGCCAGCCGAGACCGCTTCAGAGGCAGCAACCATTCTCTTCGGATCGACCCCTCCTCTATCCTCTTGATCATGTTCATTGAATCGCTAAGGAAACAAGCCCTAGTGAATGTCTGTGTCTCGAGCCATGTTATTGCTTTACTTACTGCCATGACTTCCATGGTCAGGCTACTTGTGGTTTCATTGAAAGCACCAGAGTCCTCCTTCACAATTCTACCTCCGGCCCGAGCTGTAAAGGCCCATGAGCTTCTCACATGTCGGACGACCGACCCATCTGTGTAGATGACCGCGTCACCGTCTAGCGAATTCTCGAAAATCAACGCTTGTACTTCAGCCTCAACAGCAGCCGGATTTTCTTGTCTGCATTTTCTATCTAGTTGGATGCAAACTGAAAAGGATGTGCAGAAGTCTGTTGGCACTTGCACCCACTCCTCGCCAGGTTCTAAGTCCTCAAGTGAACACACCTGTTGAAGAATGTCTTCGGCTTGACCCATCCACGACCGTCCTCTTTTTAACCTGCTGCCCTTCACCTTCCTAATTTCACTATGCAGTGGATGTTGTGTGTTTGCGTTAATTCTGAGGTAGGCGCGTGCCCTGCAAACTTGTATTCTCTCTTCAATGGTTGGAAAATCAAGAAGGTAGCGCATCGCCCTGCATGCTGTATCTCTTGTACATCCAAGAATAATGCGCATAGCTTCATTCTGTATCCTTTCCATCCTTTCTATCTGCTTATGGCTGAGAGTCAGGATTGCCATTGCATACTCCAAAACAGACATGACCAGCCCCTCGTACAGAAGACATATTTGCTGCCGCCATCACCCGCATCGCTGCCAAACCCCGCTTGGCCTTTGTTATCACCTGGTCTATGTGCACATTATAAGCAAGGCTTCGATCAAACCGTATCACCAGGTAATTCATTGCCTGCGTTCTTTCCACCGTCTCTGAACACAGCATTACAGTTGGTGTTGGATTGTTGACAATATGATTATTCAACGAGAACCAAGTCACTGTTGCCTTTGTTGGGTTGACCATTGCCCCAGCTTCATCACACCAAGTACTTATGCGATTGAGTTCGGTTTGTAGTTCCACAGCAACCTCCTCTCTATCCTTACCCTGACGATACACTAAAACATCATCGGCATACGACAATGTCCTGCCAGGTCCAGTGATCTGCTCACTGGTGATTCTCACTGTGTAGGCGTTGAACAGTACCGGAGATAATGGTGATCCCTGTGGTAGGCCAGGATATATTGTTGTTGGTTCCGAAGTCCAACTGCCACATCTAAAAACTACTTTCCGTTGGTAGAGGGCTGCAGCGATCCAACTAAGGAGGAATGGACTTACGTTTAGTTCAAGAAGCTGAAACATTAAAAAGTCCAGTGGTACTCTGTTGTATGCGTCCTCAAGATCAATCGCTGCAGCAACGGTTTCAGTGCCTGAGTGGAAACCTTCATAGACATCATGGGCAAAGACTGCTGCATTGGTCCAGGTTTCTCTTTTTGGACGGTACCCACCCAGGGTAGGTGGAAAAACACCTTGCCTCTCTAGTTGGCTTGATATTTTCCTGGCAATTACCTTCTCCAGCAGCTTGCCTATTGTATTCTGCATGGTTATAATTCGATATCCCTGAATTTTTTTGTGGTCTTTGTCAGGCTTCGGCAAGGGAATCAGATAGCTGTGTAACCATTCCTCCTTGATGCTAGCACTCCCTATACTGTTGTTGTACATGTCTGCTAGTTTCTCTAGCTCATTGTTGGTACACCTATTTATGTCGTCGTATCTTATGCCATCAGGACCTGGAGCACTGTTTTTTGATCGTCGAAGCACAGCCTTGATTTCTTTCACTGTCACTGTGTCTTCCTCCGAAGTGTTCTGGGCCTTGCATCTGTCTGAGATGACCTCCTTGGCCAGATTTCGGCCTCCCATGTCTGTCTGGTTGCCCTGCTCAAGGTAGCGTTCAAAGAGGGCTTTGCCCTCGTCCTCGTCAGTCCTCTGCCAGGTGAGATCAGCACCTTGGAAGTCTGAAATGCTCTTATTCTTGACTACACCACTCATGTTTTTATGTAGTCGCCAGAACAATTTCAGTGACTTGTCTGTGCTTACTCTTTGACACACCTCTGCCCATTTTTCGCTTTTAACCACCTTGACTGTGACGAAACGGCTACAGATCGGCATATCTCTGCATAATAGCCCTTTGAGGGGAGTGCGAGGCGTTGGTCTCCCTTGAATTTAATGTCAATTAATAGGGGATTTCCCTAGAAAACGTAGTGCGGGGCGGAGCTATTCTAGTTATTTATAGAAAAATCTAGAATGTTCCCTCAAGTGCGTACGTGGGAAAGAGCTCTAAGTTCACGAGTGCTACATGCAGCACGGGTTGGTGGAACTTATCGTGACTCTGGTTTTCTTCATGAATCATGAAAGTCACGCGGCCCGTGTAGGCGAGTGGAAGGCGCACTGACTTTGTCGTGGGCAGTCGCCCACCAAATCTCAGCGTAGGACAGATCGCAGCCAACAGGCTGATGTAATTTTGATGTCAATATTCGCGGCCAGTGCGGACATCTGCAGTCAAGGTTGTGATTCTTCAATCACAGGATCTGTTATTACTATACAGAAGAAGATTCAAGAGCTTCACCATGAGCTCTATGGGCCCACTCATTCCAGTGCCTATCCAGAAGTTGATTGAGGCCATACTGGGAGTGGTCGTCTGATTCTGCGAGATCAATGTTGGAAGGAGCTGAGTGCTGAATAAGTCGGTAGGTCTAGGTTAGGACCTCCGTCAAGAGTCCGACGAGTGTCATCCGATCCTGAGAGGATCCAACACTGAAACGTCTGGTGATTCTAGCCAGTGAAGCACTGGTGACATTCAACCTCAGTGTAAACCTTGGTGATTGCAAGGTAGTGAACTTTCAAGTTGAGTAAGAGTGATCATTGATACCGGTCACCATGACCTGTGTTATATGCTTCTGGCCCGGCTGGGTTATGGGACACCATGTATCAATTGATGCTTAAATAGTGTTTCTACATTGGTTACCTTTATGAAGCCAACATGTGGTCCAGTGAACTAGGACATTGATTACAACATTGGTGGGAACACCAGAGTGACATGTTTGTTAAGGTAGGGAGCTACCTCATGCCAACGTGATGAACTGTTGACAATGTTTGTGAAGGTAGGGAGCTACCTCATGCCATCGTGATGAACTGTTGACAGTGTATGCTAGGTTGTGATTACTACCCATTGATCAGGGTAGTTACATGATACTGTGTGAAGATCTATTTGTCCAAGGACATGGAACTAAGGTGAAGTGTTTAGTCACCTGATAGACTTTACCAGTGACATTGTGTGTTCAGTGTGGAGCAACCGCTCATTGTGTAGGTGACATATCAGTGTGTGGGTCACTTATGAGATAGAAGAGTGACCAGGCTCTTGTGTATTTTGAGACGGTGCTACATGTACTTTTTCTGCAAGTGGGAGACCGCTAATGTTCTAGGGTCGGCCCAGACTTCATCAGGAGTGTGACGAGTGAAATAGTACGACAGCAAGGAAGGATCCTTGTTCATCGGTGCAGTGTCAGTCAGGCAGTGGTACTGCGCTTGATCAGCCCGTGATTGGTTCTCTGTGTGAAGAGGGAACTTTGGAGAGGCAGCAGACCTTGGAGTTCCAGTCCACTGGAGGAGCCTGGGTGAGTCGCTACCACGACTGGACAACCGCACGAGCTATCGTCCGCCTCCATGATGAATACTCATCTGCATCTCTGATATTGTACATAGTTCTTCTAGTCTGGCTTTCAGCCATCCTTCTCTGTGTTGTGGTTGACGTAGTTCAGAATTAAATTTTTGTTCTCTTAGCTATGACTTTGTGCAGTGATATGACTGGTGTCTGGTCCGAGCCCCCTTGGGGTTTGGAACCCTAGGTGAGGGAGGGGAGGTTAAGCTGTCCCGGCTTGTGTGGGGCCTGGTAGATGTAGAGTGCTATTGAGGTGGTTGGAGCAAAGGCAGGGGATTGTATCTATCGTGGCAAACCAGACCAAGCCCCGGCGGTCTTGTCACAAGATAGAGTGGGGGCTCGTCCGGGATCTTCTCTTTGTTCTGACATCTCGTAGGAATAGGTTATAGTGTCATCTGTCCTATACCTATTGTCTACTTGACGAGTAGGGCTACTGATACCTTTCTCTTCGACGTGGACAGACATTTAGTTAAGTTAGTATAGATACATAGTTACAGTGTTGGTTGGAGTACAGTTAGCATTGTGATTGAGTATTGCATATCTATACTGATACTAAGTTACACTAAGCATGGCTACTCGTACTTTAGATTTAGCTAAGGTGCGGGCATCTGCAACTGAGATGGGATTGGAAGGTGAGGAGTTCAAAGCCTATGTACTGGAAGTAGAGAGAGACTTCAGAGCCGAAGAGAGGGAGAGAAGAAAGTCAGAAATTGAGCTTGAAGCTCGAAAGGTAGCACTTGAAGAGCAAAAGTTGGTGGCAGACCAACAGGCACAAAAACTGGCAGCTGACCTAGAGTCTAAGAAATTAGATGCTAGGAAGTTGGAAATGGAACATGAGTTCCGTATGAAGCAACTTGAGGTAGAGGCTAAATCTGTTGGTGAGTCTGAGGGAGCAGTAGGTGGAGTAGCTTTACCTAGCTCATCAGTAGCCAGCAGACCAGCTTACCATGCTATGAAATGGCCGTTTCCACCATTTGAACCGGACCAAGAGAAGATAGATCAATTCTTAGAGAAGTTCGAGGCAATGTGTAAAGCTATGGGTTTAGAGCCTGAGCGTTGGAATCTTAAGCTTTCACAAGGACTCCGTGGCACCGCGTACGAAGTGTATGCGCGTCTTCCCCCAGGGATGGAAAATGATTATCCAACCCTGAAATCGGCTCTTTTGAAAAGATTCGAAATGACAGCCCATGCTTACAGGCGGAGGTTCAGAACTTCCAAGAGAGAACCAGGTGAGATGTTCTCGGCCTATAGTGTGAGGCTGAACTCATACCTGTTGAAATGGATGGCGTTGGCCAATTTCAAAGAGGATTATGAGAGTCTGAGAGAGTTGATGGTGGTGGATCAAATGAAGATGCAGATGTCCAAGCCTTTAAGGAATTTCTTAGGGGAAAATGGGGCGGAAAGGCTAGACATAGTAAATAAGTTAGCTGAAAGGTATGTGGAAGTCTATGGTGAGACTGGGGATTCCAGTCAGACTGATTCACAGAAAAGGCAGAAGGGGCTTGATCAGAAGCCCAAGACCAAAGGTCCCAAAGAATCATCCAATGTAGCAGATCCTGTGGTAAAAGACTCTGGTAAGAAACCCGATAAGCAAAGCCCTCCCGCCTCCCCAAAACGGAAGTGGAGTAAGAGGTGGTGTAAGCACTGTAAGTCTCCTTCCCATAATACTGTAGATTGTCTGAGGAAGCCAAAGGACTTGCACTTTGCGTGTCTCGCCTCTAATAGAGGTAGACCTAGCGAGACCACACCTAAGGGTCGGGAGAAACCAAAGTCTGAGAAATCACCTGTGATCGAAACGATAGAGGTGAATGGGAAGCAGGTGGAATGTCTATACGATACAGGATTGCAGTTTGAAGCTGTAATCTCATCCCACCTTGTGAGCCCAGGGCAGCTCACCGGCGAGACAAGAGAATTTCAGCTGGCCATGAGGAGCTCCGTAGCTATGGACTTGCCGATTGCTCGGATTGACATTCGGTGCAGGTACTGTTACGGGTAGCATCCAGGCGGCTGTGCTGCCTGATCCTATTTACCCTTTGATCCTCGGTCGTCCGCATGTATTCCTGGGGGACCCCAGGGAACATTGTCTAGTGAGCGCTAGGCAGGCCAGGGCTAAGGATGGAGAAAGGCAGTGTGGTAAGGAAATAGACCATTCTCTTGCGAGGTTAGTGAGCAGTGCTCAAAGTAGGGACCAGACTTTGCGTCCTTACTTACTGGAGGTGTCCCAAAGCTCTGTACCCGCCAACTCCGGGTCAGTTCTATGTAGAAAACCGGTTGCTTTATCGTAGAGCCGGGCAAGGGGATAGCCAGTACGGTCAGATGGTAGTCCCTACTGACTACAGATCCCGCTTGATACATAGAGTGCATACCTTATCCTTAACCGGACATAAGGATGTGGGGGCAACAGTCCAGTGTCTTTCCAGCCACTACCACTGGCCTGGAATGACAGGCGACGTGCGGAGATATATCCGGTCGTGCCCAACGTGTTGTCTGGCAGCACCAAAGCACAGGACCAGAAACGGTTTATCTCTGCAGATTGGAGATAGGGTTCTCGCGCTTCTCCCAATCGAGGGGGCGGAATTCGAACTCGGATGGCAGGGCCCTTTTCCTGTGGAACGGATAATGTCCCGATCCACGTATGAGGTGAAGGTCCGCGGGGAATTGCGTAAGTTCCATTGTACTCTCCTTCAGAATTTGGAGAGGTCCGAGGTAGTTTCTCCACAAGATAGTGCGACTACCATCGCGCTAGATTCGGTTCTGGGTCCAGACGAGGGCGAGGAAGACTCAGTCCTACGCAGTACATCCTGTGGGGAGGGTCTGCGGTCTCCTGAGCGTTCAACCGTAGATAGGGCGAACAGGCTCCGTCGGGAAGAGGCCCATGGTGTTAAGCACACTGGGAATCGAGGTCGGACAGGCGAAGTCACATCTGGCACGACGGGATCGTCGGGTGACTCGATACGCCGACAGGCTCACTGTCCTTACTCGCGGGAGAGAAGGCAGGAGCAAGGGTACTCCAGACGAACCTGGAGTAAGCGACCATTCATTTCGGTCGACATCCGCGAACAGTCCACGAGGGTGATGCCGAGTCGGGATAGGAGAAATCCTATTGTCGGAAGGGACGAACGAACCTTCAGTAAAGTAACCGATGGCCTACACCAGGTGGATGCGGAACAGTCCAGTGTAGACAGATCCTGTAAGCCAATCACCAGGCCGTTACGTTTCGGGCCTAATCGCTGGAGATAACGTATGTTTGAGGCGGTGGTTGGGGATCCAGCACCCATACCATTCTGGTGGATCTCCCCAGGGAAAGTGAATGTTATGGAACGTCTTTTCCTGGGAATCCAATCTTGATAGAGTAGAGGTTCAGAGTTCAGACCGATCTTTGTCTAGTGAGTTCGACAGGGTCGACCATCTTAAGTGGGGGCCTATGTGACGAAACGGCTACAGATCGGCATATCTCTGCATAATAGCCCTTTGAAGGGAGTGCGAGGCGTTGGTCTCCCTTGAAATTAATATCAATTAATAGGGGATTTCCCTAGAAACGTAGTGCGGGGCGGAGCTATTCTAGTTATTTATAGAACAATCTAGAATGTTCCCTCAAGTGCGTACGTGGGAAATAGCTCTAAGTTCACGAGTGCTTCATGCAGCACGGGTTGGTGGAACTTATCGTGACTCTGGTTTTCTTCATGAATCATGAAAGTCACGCGGCCCGTGTAGGCGAGTGGAAGGCGCACTGACATTGTCGTGGGCAGTCGCCCACCAAATCTCAGCGTGAACAGATCGCAGCCAACAGGCTGATGTAATTTTGATGTCAATATTCGCGGCCAGTGCGGACATCTGCAGTCAAGTTTGTGATTCTTCAATCACAGGATCTGTTATTACTATACAGAAGAAGATTCAAGAGCTGCACCATGAGCTCTATGGGCCCACTCATTCCAGTGCCTATCCAGAAGTTGATTGAGGCCATACTGGGAGTGGTCGTCTGATTCTGCGAGATCAATGTTGGAAGGAGCTGAGTGCTGAATAAGTCGGTAGGTCTAGGTTAGGACCTCCGTCAAGAGTCCGACGAGTGTCATCCGATCCTGAGAGGATCCAACACTGAAACGTCTGGTGATTCTAGCCAGTGAAGCACTGGTGACATTCAACCTCAGTGTAAACCTTGGTGATTGCAAGGTAGTGAACTTTCAAGTTGAGCAGAGTGATCATTGATACCGGTCACCATGACCTGTGTTATATGCTTCTGGCCCGGCTGGGTTATGGGACACCATGTATCAATTGATGCTTAAATAGTGTTTCTACATTGGTTACCTTTATGAAGCCAACATGTGGTCCAGTGAACTAGGACATTGATTACAACATTGGTGGGAACACCAGAGTGACATGTTTGTTAAGGTAGGGAGCTACCTCATGCCAATGTGATGAACTGTTGACAATGTTTGTTAAGGTAGGGAGCTACCTCATGCCATCGTGATGAACTGTTGACAGTGTATGCTAGGTTGTGATTACTACCCATTGATCAGGGTAGTTACATGATACTGTGTGAAGATCTATTTGTCCAAGGACATGGAACTAAGGTGAAGTGTTTAGTCACCTTATAGACTTTACCAGTGACATTGTGTGTTCAGTGTGGAGCAACCGCTCATTGTGTAGGTGACATATCAGTGTGTGGGTCACTTATGAGATAGAAGAGTGACCTGGCTCTTGTGTATTTTGAGACGGTGCTACATGTACTTTTTCTGCAAGTGGGAGACCGCTAATGTTCTAGGGTCGGCCCAGACTTCATCAGGAGTGTGACGAGTGAAATAGTACGACAGCAAGGAAGGATCCTTGTTCATCGGTGCAGTGTCAGTCAGGCAGTGGTACTGCGCTTGATCAGCCCTTGCTTGGTTCTCTGTGTGAAGAGGGAACTTTGGAGAGGCAGCAGACCTTGGAGTTCCGGTCCACTGGAGGAGCCTGGGTGAGTCGCTACCACGACTGGACAACCGCACGAGCTATCGTCCGCCTCCATGATGAATACTCATCTGCATCTCTTGATCTTGTACATAGTTCTTCTAGTCTGGCTTTCAGCCATCCTTCTCTGTGTTGTGGTTGACGTAGTTCAGAATTAAAATTTTGTTCTCTTAGCTATGACTTTGTGCAGTGATATGACTGGTGTCTGGTCCGAGCCCCCTTGGGGTTTGGAACCCTAGGTGAGGGAGGGAAGGTTAAGCTGTCCCGGCTTGTGTGGGGCCTGGTAGATGTAGAGTGCTATTGAGGTGGTTGGAGCAAAGGCAGGGGATTGTATCTATCGTGGCAAACCAGACCAAGCCCCGGCGGAGTGTGACGAGAGGAATAGTACGACAGCAAGGAAGGATCCTTGTGCATCGGTGCAGTGTCAGTCAGGCAGTGGTACTGCGCTTGATCAGCCCTTGATTGGTTCTCTGTGTGAAGAGGGAACTTTGGAGAGGCAGCAGACCTTGGAGTTCCGGTCCTCTGGAGGAGCCTGGGTGAGTCGCCACCACGACTGGACAACCGCACGAGCTATCGTCCGTCTCCATGATGAAGAATCCTCATCTGCATATGTGCTCATGTACATAGTCCTTCTAGTCTGGCTTTCAGCCATCCTTCTCTGTGTTGTGGTTGACGTAGTTCAGAATTAAATTTTTGTTCTCTTAGGTATGACTTTGTGCAGTGATATGACTGGTGTCTGGTCCAAGCCCCCTTGGGGTTTGGAACCCTAGGTGAGGGAGGGGAGGTTAAGCTGCCTTTTGAAATAGCATACTTTTGTGTGCATCTCTCTTTCTAAGTGCAAGCAGGGACTAGGATGACCAGCTCTGTTCTTCTTGGCATTTTGCCATCTCCTTACAGCACTACGCTTATCCACCCAAGCCTTCTCCACCTCGAAACTCCACCATGGTGGCTGCTCCCAGCTTTTTTTCCTGCCCTGAAACGTTCTGCGCTTGTCACGTCTTATTTTACTCACCACATCTTGCCCTGTACTGTCATACTGGAACGTCTTTACCTTTAGCTTGTGCTGCCTGGTTCTGCCGTTCTCCACCAATATGCTGCACGGGTGGTGGTCGCTGCCATGGTGTCCTAGGACACCCCATCTACACACTGTAGTGAGTGAAGGTGAAACTAGCGCCAGATCAATAGCAATGTCCTCATCGCCTGGACGGCTTGCTGTCCTGGTGACACAGCCACTGTTAATACAAACCAGGTCGATGGTTTCCAGTGCAGTCTCGAGCTCCTCCCCTTGTGTATTGGAGGAAGTGTTTCCCCATGCTCTGCCTTTAGCGTTGAAGTCACCACAGAAAACATTTCTCTCGTGGCCTAATATGCCACTTAAGCACTGCCACTTCTGGGCGTCCATACTCGCATTGCGGGCATAAACATTAACCAACACGAATGGTATACTGGAATGAACTCTCAACGCCTGTATTTGTATATCGTCACTGTCCCAACTGAACATGTCTAGCTCTGACGCCACCATGCTGTCGCGAACGAGAATCGCCGTTCCCAGATGTCGTCTGTTGTAGAAACATTTGAAGCCGGCAATTCGGAGTAGCTGATCGCCCAGTCTCGTCTCCTGGAGTGCTACAATGTCACTCCTGTAAACTAGGGTTTCTAAAATAGAGCCCCGTTGTTTTACACTGGCACAGTTCCAATATAGAATACGGATATTCCTGAGTCCTAGACGCTGACACTTGAGTCTAAAACGCCTCAAACCACCGCGCTTACCTTGCTTCTTTGTCCCTGCGCGGCTACCACGCCGCTTCGTTATGTTGACTGCTGACCGCTCGGAAAAAAACACGTTCTTCCGCCATGTTGAAAAAACATAAACACAAACTGCTGAGAACCACACACGCTGCTGAAAATTCACTCAAGGATGGCTTCGCTCGATGCACGAACTCCGTAGCGGTGATAGAATGTTCTATAAGTGCGGTGCTAGAAAGTATTATAGGAGCGTCGGCACTAGTGTCCTATTGTATGGCTTTAACTAGGTTGTGTGATATATCATTTTACTCGAGGAGTTGAGGACAATGTAGTGGGATAATAATTAGCGAGATTGAGGATGGTTGGGAGGGAGGAGGGGAATGTGAAAAGGTAGGATCTTCCAGTAGGGCATCTGCTGGGTTTCTACCCGTTCCTTTATTCTTTCCTGGTGTTGCCATGTCTAAAACCAATGTGATGAGCTATTTGGCCGTATGACAGAGATCGGATCTCTGTTATAGGTCTGAGTGTTGCTATTGGCCTACACTCACCTAATTACGGTGAGGATTGAGTTGCTCTCACCATGATGTTCTCTACTCAACAGGTTCCACGTCGAGTGTGCGATGATTTATTACGAAGAAGCAGTTTCAAAGTTTTATACAATGATGGCTCACGGAACGAAGACAGAGGTTACTGAGAGGCTTTACACGGGGCTTAGAACCTAGTTGGTCTGCAGAAACCTGGCTTCTGCTGAGCCGGACTTGATGAACATGAGTGTTGTGTTTACTGAGTGATAAGCTTCATCACCGAAGATTCATAACTCATATACCAAGGACATATATATATATATATATATATATATATATATATATATATATATATATATATATATATATATATATATATATATATATATATATATATATATATATACATCTACCTAAAAACATTAATAGATTGTTGTTTAAAGATGGGGAAAATTTTATAATTAGAGACTTGTGAACAGTAGATTTTCAAAAGTGACATTTCAGTTAATTGAAAGATTCTCTGTTCAACAAACATTATTAAACAGAGTAACTTCACCGTGTTTGTGAGAGTGAAGACCAAGATCGAACAGTGTCTATCTGATGACCAGCATCCTGTTTGTTCGAGCGATATATGAGAAAGTCGTCACGTGGACGGAGAAACATCTTCTGGGTGAGGTTCACTGTCCGGAATACATGGTGCTGTTGTGTGCTCAGCACAGTGATGTAACAGACTTTGCTCCTGATTCACTGGTCTGATTCTACATACACATTAGAATATTCGACACACATTCTACACATTACACACACACACCTCTCACACACATGCTCTTTTGTTTTAATAAATTAATAGTTGCATTTATTTGTTAAAGCTAGAGTTGTTGAGTATGTTGTGTTGGGGAAGAATGAGAAGGGGCATGATCCTGGGGTGAGTGAGAGTAAGAAAGAGGTGTCTACAGACTGAGGGAGTTTTGTAGACGGATTCTGGTGGTTTCTCTAGGACAATAATATTGGGTTATAAAATTGTGGGTGTTGATTCCCCTCACTCCAGGGACGACAACAAAAGTAATAAAGAATTACTTACAACAGAAGCGTGGGGTTAACATCCCCACCTTTGTAAAAACTATTTTGTTACAAAATAGATACAGATACTGGCCATTCACGTATGCTGGAAACAATATAAAATGACATAAAGTAGTGCAGCTTTACATAACAGAATTAAGACACATTCAGGACGTTGCGGCGATTAGCCTTCATCAGCAAACAAACACATTCACAAACACAACATACAGTCAAGGAGATCTCCTGTGACTACATCAGAAGGTGACGTCGATGGAAGATAAGAGGTGGATCTAAATAAACACAGAAAAGATAGCTGGTAACGGCTACGATTTAGTAAGTAAATATAACACACCGATGGCAACATATAACGGTTAACAGAAGAAGACTGTAAAATTAGTTGCAGTTGTAAACATAGAAAAATATGAATAAACTTTGGTGGAACTGCGGTAAAGCTGTGAAAGTGTAAACAATATAAAATGACATAAAGTAGTGCAGCTTTACATAAAAGAAACACAGTGGGAAATCTAAATTGTTGCTATCCGAATTGCAACTGTGAAATAATGCAAGTGTACCAGTAAAGTGGAAGCTGATAAACTATTACAAGACATTGTCATAAACTGTCAACTACAATCTTATTTGCACCATCAGTGCATGCTCATGTGTGTCACTGGCACGAGTATTGTATGTGTGTATGTGTGCTTGTCTATATGCTGTAATATTGAAGTGCTGTGACACAGCGGATGCAGGAAATGAGTACCGTGAGCCAACTATTATTATAATTATTGACCAGATATTGTAATATGTTCAACGCGTCTCACATCTTGGCAGCATGCTCTACAGACATAGACCATGACACCTAACATCTTCTCATTTCTTTCTTAATGATATTAAAGTTTGGGGTCTCATCTCATCATGTTCCTCTTGTACCTTGCGGCGTCGAGGTTAAGTATAAACCGCGGGAGAGTGCCTGCTTATGGGCTTCATGTATCGATATTCCCATGGTCTCTGTTATTCCCTGCGTCCATCGTTTACGTGGTCGGCCTCTTCCTCTGCTTCCCTCTGGTCTGTACATCATTGCTTGTTGTGGTATGCTGTTAGTTGGTAACCTACTTGCATGGTTAAATCATGTGACTTGCTGCCTTCTAATGAAATCTAGTGCAGCTATAACCCCCACTTTAGTCCCGATTTCTTCATTTCTGATCTTATCTCTTCTTGATACATTGAGTATTCTTCTCAGGAATCTCATTTCTGTTGTTGTGATTTTTCTTTCCTCTTTTTCTGTCATTGCCCAGGTTTGGAATTGGTAACAGAGTTGGCAGGAACATTGTGTTGTAAAGTGCTTTCTTAGTAGTTATTGATACATGTTTGTTCTTTAGTATTGGTACCATTCGTCCAATGAGTTGGTTTGCCTTATTGCATCTATTTTCGATCTCGTCTTCTGATTTGCCATTTGATGATATTATACTTCCTAGGTATTTGAAACTCTTTACTTATTTCAAGGAGGTTCGTTTAGGTGAATTGTTTTTTTCTTCTTTAGTTATAGTCATTACCTCTGTTTTACTTATACTAATTTTCATGTTATGTTCCCTAAACATTTCGTTTAGGTTATTCATGTGGTTTTGCAATTCGGCTTCTGATTTTTCTATTAGTGCTTGGTCGTAAGCAAACAGGAGTTCTCTAATGGTGTAATTTGCAGAGGTTCTTCTTCTGTGATCTCGTCTGCCGTGTTCTTGCGGTCTCTGTTTGGCTGGTTCACCACTGTCACCAGTACTATTCAATGCGTATACGGTGCCGATCACTGAACAACAGTTGGACGGGAGGGGTAGGACTCTGTCATTTGCTGACGACGTTCTCGTGTATCGACTGGGTTGAGATAGACAGGCCGTTGCCAATGATATGCAGGGCGAACTTGATCGAATTTCCTCATGGTGTGCTGATGCCGGCGCCTTTGTCAACCCTGCAAAGGCATCGGTTACATGGTTCTCCCTAAACAACCATATTGTGAACACAGACCTGCCGGCAGTAAGAATGGATGGGAGCATTTTGAGTAGAACCCAGTCAATGACATATCTTGGCGTGAGGCTTGATCGTAGCCTGTCCTTCAGAGATCATGTCGATTATGTCATAACGAAAGCTCGAAAAGGTTTGTCAGCAATGAGAGTCATGGCGACTGCCAATATCGAGCAAAGACTGCTAATACTTCTGTTCCAAGGACTGGTGCTTTCACGCATCGAGTATGCCCTGGCCATCCTCACTGTCAGCCCTACACAGATTGGAAGACTTGAAAAGGTACAAAACGAAGCCATGCGCATCATTTTTGGGCTGCACGAGAGACACCAGCTGTGTAGCAATGAGATACCTCCTTGACTTCCCGACAATGGAACACAGGATCAAGATCTGGAGAGCTCGTGCATACTTAAAAATAAGTGCAGATGAGCAGCACCCTCTGCATGATGCTATATTCAGAGAAAAGGCTAACAGGCTAAAGAGGGGCAAATCATGGATGGGTCGGGCGGAAGATGTCGTCAGACAGGTCTGCAGTCTTACCAGTATCAACCCCAGCAAGGAATGGGTGCCGGTGCCTCCGGCTTTTAAGTGCACTTTCTCCTGCATTATCACACTTCGACAGACGGTGCAGAGAGCAGAACCCTGCCGCTGTCAATGCAGAGGTCAACGCGCTCATCTATGAACACTCAGACAGCCCCGAAGTGCTCATCTATACAGATGGATCTGTTGTAAAGCAGCAGAGAAGTGCGTGGGCATTTACAGCCTGTTCAGCGGGCCGAACCGTTCAAGAATCCAGTGGTGCCCACTTTATGACCACGAGCCGCATGACGATGGAGGTGATGGCAGTTACACAGGCTTTCATATGGCTGGAATCACAGCATTATACCAAAGTGTGTGTACTAAGTGACTCAATGAGCATGATTCAGAAGGTCGAAGCTGGAACTGTTCGCAGACAGTGGACTGAGTCGCTGCGGAAGTCTGTTGTCCGTAAAGTCACATTCATCTTCGTCCCGGGACATGCGGGAGTCGAGGGAAATGAACGAGCTGATAAACTGGCTGGCTCTGCACCCCCTGTAGATGGCCAGCCCATGGATCGTGCCGATGTTATTAACGCCCTTAAAGACATGGCGAGAACAGAGGACTTTGACGTCAGTGAATCCACATCGCTGTCCAGGATGAAAGACTTGGGAGTAAGAATCGGCACGGCCAAGCGTGAGAGGTACATTGGGAAAACGAGGTGCCTCGTCAACCAACACAGAACTGGCGCTATTAGCCACCGGAAGCTGATGCATATGCTGGGGCGAGAATCGGAGCACCTATGAGTGACCTATGGACCTGTCCGGAGTGCAATGAAGATACTTGTCACAAAATAAAACCGTGTGTTTAACTAGTTGCTTATTATAGAGGCTTTCTGATAAACCGGACTATCTGTTAAGCAACAAGTGTTTCAACTAATACAGAGAAAACATTCATAGTTGTGGCTGCACGTGTTCCAAAACAGGTCGGGCATAAATAACAGCTGTACTTGTACATCTGGTTGACGGATTGGCCACACTCGGAAGTGAGGGAGACGAATCCCGACATCGCTTTGACAAGTCATAAACAAGTCGGATGGAAAAACGGAAGTACTCAGCACGGAAGTAAACAGTCCATATGTCATATAGTTTCCGGACAACACGCAGATGGGCAGATTGCTACTGACAGCTTGTTGAGAAAAACTGTTGTTGGGATCATACAGTAACTCGCTGGCTTGTTTTGGGAATCTAAACAAGTGATGACAACTTTGACAGTGACTAAGGCAAGGGAGAATCGATTCTTGACAATGGATGATATGCGAAAATAACACCTGCAGGACGTCACCCATATCACGTGACCAATTTTAGGGGTTTGCCAGAAAACTATGATTGGAGATGGGGAGTTGACAAAAACCGTGGATTATGATGGACGTGTTTGTGGGAGAGCTCTACAGTGTTAGAATAATTTAACATTAACTAGCATGTGTCGTTATGGTAAAGTGTAGTAGCCATCCCGGGAATGAGGCGGTTTTGCATAAGGTAGTCAATATAGTCTATTAGTTCTAATTAATATAGACTGTAGCCTTTTTAAAACTATAGTGTGATGATTAGCACTGTTAGTGGAAAACTAGTTAGAGTAGAATAGTGATATTGGCTCTGCTAAGGTGAATAGAATACTGAGGTTGCACTCTGTATTGGTCTTTCCTTGTCATAGCCTGATTCGGCCCTAGGTGGGTAGCTAATCTGCTCTATGACATAGTTTAGTTAGCTAAAGATCATTAAGCAAGGCAATAGGCTTACACGCAGCCGATAGGATCAGTGACTAGTACTATCACCAGATGTGTTGTTTCTATCCTAAGTTCCCTACCAGATCCGAGGAAACTCAACAAGTTTTTAGGAAAGGTTCAAATCCCATTCGGAAGAACACCAGTGGAACAGTCAAATAAAGTTTCGTACAGAACGTAACTGAAGCTAGAAGGAAGATGATTCACCAAAGAGGGGTGATGATTACTGATGCACCACACAGCATCAGACAGTAGTAACTAACTGAGAACATTAATCATAATAGTTACCTAGGGTGATATAATCTCGTGTAATAGAACACAAGACATGATACTTGAGGCTAGATAGACACGAGTGAGGATCAATTACATTAACAATTAACATTAATAACTGTGTACACACTACAAAGGACTTGTGCATTTTTTTAGGAACGATAGGAACGGACATTGTGTAGGGTGCAACCGGTCCATGATTAACTGTTAATACCACCGGTGTCTATTTCGGATGATCATGAAATGGGATTACCAGAGGTCTACAGAGGCAAATCAGTATCCAACAGGATGGTTTCGGCACTGGGTGAGATGTACATGTTCTGACGTAACGTGCTGTGGTCTATCCTTGCTGGGATCAGCTGACTGGGTTGTAGTCTGAGAGTCCGATTCTACACACTTTATAGTACACGTCACACATTTTCTTCACATACACGTCTCATTATACGTTACACTTTTCTTTTAATAAATTAATCTTTGTTAATTTTTAGAAGCAAGAGTTGTTGAGTATGTTGCGTTGGAGAAGTATGAGAGGGGGCATAGTACGACAGTGAGAGAGTGACAGGAAAAGGTGTCCACTGGCTGATGGAGTGTGTTGGACGGAAGCTGGTGGATTCTGCAGAATATTAAAAAGGAGGAAAATATTATAATGTGGGTGTCGGCTCTCTTCACTCCAGGGACGACACTGTAAAAGAGGACACGACAATACCCCAACTGATAACTGTTTGGCTGGTATCTTGTTGTCTATATTATGTTATGAATAAGAGAAGGAACAAGAGAGGAATGTGTATGGTTAATTTCCTGTACATTTCTTGTAGCCCTAAGAGGCCAGCATAAAATTTTCAATCACATGAAGAGACGTCAGGTAGTTCATCAAAAGTATACAAACACAGTTTTAAAAATAAATGTATAACTAAATAATCTATTATAAAATGTAAGTATGTAAATATTAAACAGGTTTTCTTTAAGAAATCTAAAAGAAGTATATTCGTCTTTAAAATATATTATTTCCGTATTAATTTTCCTATTTTCAAAAGAATATAAAGGAAGTTTAAATTTATTTAGTAATATTATCTAAGTATTTTTATTTATATTGTTAAAATTGAAGTAAAGTCCCTTGTAAAAATATTAGATGTTTATGTCCCCTCATTGGCACCTTTCCGTCTTGACAGACGATAGTTTGGTACATTGTGCTTCAAAAAGGCTTAATAACTACGATCCATGGCGGTGGCGAGTGTGGCTGGTAAGGCCAATTCTTGCTGCAAATGTTTGCCCACAGTAGGTGCATGTGAAAACATGGTCATTTCCACCATTTTGCACCATCTTACGTCTCTCACGCTCTGTGTGTGCTTTATCTGCAATCATTTTCTCCTTTGTCTTTATTCCATTTCTGATAGTTACCCTCCATGCAACACGTTCAGCAGCGACGTGCTCCCAATGTGCATTATCAATGCCTGTATCAATCATGTCCCGCTTACACACATCTTTGTATCGTAGTAGAGGCCGACCCTGAGATCTCCTACCCGTCTGTAATTCACCAAAAAAGATGTCCTTTGGTATTATACCATCATCCATCCTCCTAACGTGTCCTATCCATCTAAGTCTACGAAGACTGAGCATGGAATACACCGTCACACAACCTGATCTTTCCAATACTTCAGTATTTGTGATTTTGTCTTGCCACTTAATACCAAGTATTCTTCGCAGACACCGCATATGAAAGGTGTTTAAACGTTTCTCTTGGCGTGAGTAAGTTGTCCAGGTTTCACTGCCATAAAGAAGAGTACTAAGGACACAGGCTTGGTAGACAAGGACTTTTGTTTTGGCAGTAAGCTCCCTGTTCTCCCAGACTCTTTTTGCTAACATGTTCATTGTTGTTGCTGCCTTGCCAATCCTGATGTTGATTTCCTGATCGAGGGATAATTTGCTATTTACCTCTGATCCTAGATATGTAAAATGGTCTACTATCTCCAGTTCGGCGTCGTCAATAAAGATTGATGGTACACCATGTGCACCTTGTGACATAATCTGTGTCTTCTTTTTGTTAATTGTTAAACCAAATTCAGAACAAGCATTGGAGAATGCAGATAGTAGACATTGCAATTCTTCCTCAGAGTGGGTCGTAATCGCAGCATCATCCGCAAAAAGCAACTCTCTGATTAGTACCCTGCTAATTTTGGTCTTGGCCTTCAATCTCTGAGCATTATAGAGGCCACCATCTGAGCGTGAGTGAATGTATATACCGTCATCCTGATCACGAAAGGCATATTTCAGTAGAAGTGAAAAGTATATCCCAAAGAGGGTGGGGGATAATACACAACCTTGCTTAACTCCACTCTTGATTTCAAACTCTTCTGAAGTTGAGCCATCAAACTTGATAAAATATATACCCTTCATGCCTGTGTGGAACGATTCCACAATGGACAGAAGAGTTGGTGGGCAGCCAATCTTCTTTAGTGCTTTGAACAGACCCTCACGACTGACCAAATCGAATGCCTTTGTGAGATCGATGAAGGCAATAAACAGTGGCTGATTTTGTTCCCGGCATTTTTCTTGCATCTGTCGCAATGAGAATATCATATCAATGGTAGACCGGTTTTGACGGAAGCCGCACTGTGATTCGGGGTAGACTTGATCTCTCAGGACCAGGACTTGAAGTCTGTGCAGGACAATTCTGGCAAATACTTTCCCAACAATACACAGAAGTGAGATACCCCTATAGTTGTTACAGTCGCTCCGATCTCCCTTGTTCTTGTACAGCGTTATGTTGTTTGAATCTTTGAAATCCTGTGGGACTTGTCCTTCTCGCCAGCATAGCTCTATTAGCTGGTGGATCTGTAGAGCGAGTGTGTCTTGCCCACTCCTGATTACCTCTATTGGAATCCCATCCTTACCTGGAGCCTTGCCAGATGCAAGCTCATTTATAGCACACTTAACTTATGTTATAGTGGGAAGTGTGTCCAGGTGGTCAAGAGTTGGCAGGGCCTCTATGGCGTTGAGGGCATCATCCGCTAGCTTGGTCTCACTTGAGTAAAGCTCTAAATAGTGCTCGACCGATCTATCCATCTGCTGTTTCTTATCAGTGATGATTTCTCCAGTCAAGGTTTTCAGCGGTGCACTTCTTTTGATCATTGGACCACAGGCAGTTGTAGACATGTTTCAGGCGAACGAAAGAAGAAGAGGAAGACCACAGGCTTTCTTTATTCCTTCATACATGCTTCTGATGTTTCCCGTATCACTTGCGATTTGAATGGACTCACATAACTTGATCCAATAGTCATTCGCACACTGCCTGGCAGCCTTTTGTACATCCTTCCTCGCTTGCTTCAGCTCACTCAGAGTGTTACGCGTTGGTCTTTCCTTGTTTCTTAAGAGAGCTATCTTCTTTTTATCAATCAAGGGCTGCAGCATCTGGCTGTTTGCCGCAAACCAGTCCTACCTCTTATGATCCACAGTTCCGTAAACCCCTACCGCTGTTTTATAAATAGTTTCCTTAAGTTTACTCCATTTATCATTTACTATACAATTTTCTGATGTATCATTGAAAGCGTCTTCAAGATGCTGTTGAAATTCAAAGCACTTTACAGGATCGCGAGTGTTAGTAATATTAATCCTGGGGCTAGACTTGTGTTTAGCTGTGTAGATTCTCTTTGGTCTCAGTCTAACCCTTGCAACAACCAAAGAATGATCTGTATCACAGTCAGCACTGTGGTAACTTCGAGTTAATGATATATGGTTCAGATGTTGTCTCTGTGTGATAATGAAGTCCAGCTGATGCCAATGGCTGGATCTTGGATGTTTCCATGTGACCTTATGCATCTCTTTTGTTTTAAAAAAGGAGTTTGTAATACATAGGTCATTTCTAGTGCAATGCTCCAGCAGCCTTTGCCCATTATCATTCATGCGACCGATGTTGTATTTTCCAAGGCACACTGGCCATGAACTAGAGTCCTTGCCCACACGAGCATTGAAATCACCGAGCATATAAATGTAGTCGGATTTATGTCCCCTACTCGTTGCTTATTTTACTGTTTTTCTTTTAGAAATCTTGTAATTCCGCAGAATGCTCGAACATAATTATTAAGTGTAGTGATCAATGTTATTATGATCTTTTAAATATGCTCTAAGCAACTAGGGAAATGAATGCACAGTTGAATTGTATGATTTATTATTATATGTTGGAAGATATCAACATTGATGGGAAAGATTTAAGAATAATAACGAATATTTACTGGAACCAAGTAGCAGCAATTGAAATAGAAAATAAAGAGGGAAGTTACGTACAGATAAAGCTAGGAGTACGACAGGACTGTCTTGTCACCAGATCTCTTCTTCCTATATAGCGAAGTAATAATGAGAGAGATCAAAGAGACGTCAGGAATACTAATCGGGGTTACAATATAAAAAATAATGATAATAATATACGCTATGCAGATGACACAGTATTGGTAGCGGATAATTCAACAGACCTACAACAATTGTTAGACATTGTTTAGTTTAGTTTAGTTTAGTCGATGGATCAACATCACGGTTCCACATATCAGTCACTGACACACAGCAGACTGAGAAAGGCTGAAGGGAGCTTCCCTAAAAGATGCACCGAATGGTACAATTATAGAGTGCGCAGGGAAACTAAGGAGATGCGTCAGACGTCAACAAACAAGATTACGCTGGGATACCGTCTTGAGATTCGGACGTGTGTGGATATTCTGAGGAGTCAGAGTCGTGGAGCGAATTGGATATTCTTATGCAGGTGTGGCTCATATTCAAGTGGACGACGGGAGGAGTCACTTGCTGGGATCGAAAGACCATGGACCCATGAGCGAGATAAATGTACCTAGAAGACAACGACACGGAATGAACGAACACAGGAATGAAAACCAGAATGAGCGCTGAGGTAGAGGTTAAGGACATATGAGCATGGCAATTCGAGCTGCTCGTAATAGGTGCCGATCCTGTCTTAAGGACACCCTATAGAGTAGAAGAATTGTGTATTGCAACATTGTTGATACACCCAAATAAACAGGTGTATTTTAATGCCTTATCGTCAGAGCCGCATCTGTGAATTTTCGTTGCCAACTTCAGTTTGACGTTGAGTGTTTTGTTTACTCCGGAGGCGAGCCAAATTTCAACAATGCCTCGGGTGGATTCTTATAAGTGAGAGGGATCGCACTTCGAGGCACACGCAACACGGGTGCAACCCATAAGTACTCCGTTCTCCTCCTAATTCAAATCTGAGTCTGGAGAAACTCAGCTCAGTGCACGAACTCCATAGCACCGAGGAGGATCCTGAAAATACTAGGGTAGATTTTTAACTCTAAATTTTTTCCCGGGTAGCGCCGTTAGGCTACTCTTTTTCGATTTCCAACTGCCAAGGGATTTTTTACGTGCGCAACAATACACACGGGCGTCCGATCTCACTACCTAGAGACCAGGGGAAATTTTATTACTAGAACCCGGAACCTCCAGCACTCTAGGCGGACACCATACCTCGAGACCACGCAGACCCCGACCAATATTGACATATTACAAGACAATGACATGGTTATGGTAATTTCTATCACACTTTTAAGTTTATTTTTATTTGAATCCTCCACATATATTTTTTTACAAAGTGACTATTCGCAATAGGGCACTCTTCCGATTGACGGGTCTAAATAGTTCCGCAGTGAATAAGTCAGGGGTTAAGGGTTAGGGTTAGTTTTAAACTAACACTGACCCTAACCCTTAACCCTAACTTATTCACTGCGGAACTATTTAGACCCGTCAATCGGAAGAGTGCCTCGCAATAGAATTGCGAATAGAGAAAAATTATATTCGCAGTAGAAGTAGGTCACATGATTATTCCTATGCGTGTGGCTATATTATAATATTTCGTTGTTGTATTAACGTGTCTTCAGTAGCAAAGTGGTAAGTGTCTTCGCCTGTCACGCGGGAGCTCGATGTTCGATTCCCCATCCGGGATGCAATATATGTTGTGTTTTTTTTTCATTCTTAGCACCCAGGCAGCGACGGAGTGATCGAGTGTCGGAATCGACGGATCCAATAGATGTCTTTGTTTAACGTTAATTTTATTTGCCAACTAAAATATCCAACCAAGTGGATAATTTTAAATACCTAGGGGCACTTATAACATCGGATGGAAGATGTACAACAGAGATTAAGAGCAGAATAGGGCAGGCAAAAGCCGCATGTCAGAAAATGAAGGGTATCTTATGCAATAAGTCGCTATCAATGAATGTAAGAAAGAGAGTGCTAAAATGCTATATAGAACCAGTTTTGCTGTTTGGCAGCGAATCTTGGAATGTAAATGAACAAATTAGGAAGAACTTAGAAGCAACAGAGATGTGGTTTTTAAGACGAATGTTGCGAATTCCTTGAACTGCCAGAGTAACTAACAACGATTGCCTGAAAGAGGCTAATGAAACTAGAACACTACATACAACAATACGAAAGAGACAAACAGCTTTCTTTGGTCATGTGATGAGAAGAGAGGCATTGGAGAACATCGTGACAACTGCAAAGATCGAGGGGAAGAGAGGCAGACCGAGAGAAATGATGCTGGACGGATTGAGACGGTGGCATGGAGGAATATCATCAGCAGAGTTGATCCAGAACACCAAAGACCGAGATCTGTGGAGAGCCATGAACGTCTACGCCAGCCGGCACGGCACTTGATGATAAACTGAAATATCGCCACAAATTAACCACCCTCATACTGGCTCAAGCTAAAATTGACTAGTGAGCGGACGCTGTGACGCTTTCACTGTACAGGGAAAAAAGATCTGGAGGCATTACACATCCCTGTCTAACGCCTCTTTTAATAGGCTGATATTGACCTACATCAGTGGTTCCCAAACGTTTCAAGCAGAGGGCCATATCTACTATTTTCGGTAGTAAAGCGGGCCACAGCGTTATAAAATTATAAAAGTTCGCGCAATATCATTCTTACCTGTCTTAACTTTCGTCAACAAAATTCTTAAACTTTAAAGGCAGTCACTGTCAGTATTACATTGCGGTAATTTTTTAGTTTACAATCAAAATTCCATTTAACAATAAACCTTTAATCAGTTTCGAAAATCGCTATTAATGTAATTAATGTACATACAATTGTAACTGTTCTTCATAACCAGTTACTTAAAATCAGATGCCAGTTTATCCATGTCTGGGCACAAATCTGTCGAGCCCAAATTCATAAGCGCAGCTAGGTTACTGTCGGTAAGTCAGGAACGTTGCTTGTTTTTTATAACGGTCTTTGGGGAAAATGACTGCTCGCATCTGTAAGTCGAACCAAAACGACAAATGTATCTCTGTGCGAATGAACGTCAGTCACGTCTTAGTCAGATATGACTGAGCTACCGTATAACAGTAGACGGTACTACCTGGTTTCTGTTAGCGCCGAACGTTGGGCGGCGCTTAACAAACAGGACACCCCAGATTGTGCCAACGGCTTCGGGCGGAAGAGCGCAATTTGGAGGGTACAAGCCTTACCCTGGTACAAGGAAATGCAAGCTAAAGACAAAATTGTCATGGCAGGACAGACCAGGCCCTAAGCCTTGGTTGGCAACTGGTCTAGGATCGAAGCTCCAACAGGCGGACAGTTAGAGCATTGCTTTGCTGATCCGGCAGCTTCTGCAGCTTGTCTTGTTCCAGATGTAGGGGTGTTACCTTTCCTCTGGAGTGAACTAGGCAGGCCTAGAGATGGATCATGCTGCATGGGCAACACATGATCTCTGTATTTTAGCCCAGGCTTTGTGCTATGGAGAGGCAATAACTCCATCCCTGGTCTTAACTGGTCTCGGAATCAAAGCGAGAGGCAACTGTTACGGGTTATAAGTCCTTGTCAGTTGGCGTAGACATGGGGCGCCACGCGTTGCCTCTGACGGTGGGAGACACCTATAGGTGTCACTGATCAGCTACCGCCCGCCTCAAGCTGGGCATCCCCCAGCCAATTGGGTGCTGATCCGCCACAGCCTGCCTGCTTCAATGGGTGCTTGGGGCTAGGACAAAATCTGAATCGCAGACTGTAAAACCAATGCACCAGGTAAAAACAAAAATAAAAATAGAAACCTCAAGCTACGGCTTGCAACCTGGAACGTGAGAACCATGTGTCCAGGATTCTCCACTGACTTGACCAATATTGACGATGTGAGAAAAACGGCTGTGATTGATGCCGAACTCAATCGTCTTAACATTGATATTGCTGGCCTGCAGGAGACTCGCCTCGCCGAGGAAGGGTCACTCAGGGAAAACAACTACACCTTTTTCTGGAAGTGTAGAGGGCAGGCAGAAAAAAGGCAACACGGTGTGGGCTTTGCAGTGAAGAATTCGCTACTGGGAATGATTGAAATTCCAGCAGGAGGAAATGAAAGACTATTATCCCTGCGCTTGGCAACCTCTTGTGGGTTTGCCACTATTATTACTGCATATGCACCGACACTCGATTCCTCTGATGATGTGGAGGATTCGTTCTATGAGAAGTTAGACTCCGTGATCAAGGCAGTTCCAACATCTGACTACATTTATATGCCCGGTGATTTCAATGCTCGTGTGGGCAAGGACTCGAGTTCATGGCCAGTGTGCCTTGGTAAATACAACATCGGTCGCATGAATGAAAATGGGCAAAGGCTGCTGGAGCATTGCACCAGTAATGAACTATGTATTACAAACTCTTTTTTTAAAACAAAAGAGATGCATAAGGTCACATGGAAACATCCAAGATCCGGCCATTGGCACCAGCTGGACTTCATCATCACACGGAGACAACATCTGAACCATATATCATTGACTCGTAGTTACCACAGTGCCGACTGTGATACGGATCATTCTTTGGTTGTTGCAAGGGTTAGACTGAGACCAAAGAGAATCTACACAGCTAAACACAAATCTAGCCCCAGGATTAATATTATTAACACTCATGATCCTGAAAAGCGCTTTCAGTTTCAACAGCAACTTGAAGACGCTTTGACTGATACACCAGAAAATTGTACAGTAAATGAAAAGTGGGGTCAAATTAAGGAAACTCTTTATAAAACTGCCGTAGGGGTTTACGGCACTGTGGATCATAAGAGGCAGGACTGGTTTGCGGCCAACAGCGAGACTCTGCAGCCCTTGATTGATAAGAAGAAGAAAGCTCTCTTAAGAAACAAGGAAAGACCAACGCGTAACACTCTGAGTGAGCTAAGGCAAGCTAGGAAGGATGTGCAAAAGGCTGCCAGGCAGTGTGCAAATGATTATTGGATCAAGTTATGTGAGTCCATTCAAATCGCAAGTGATAAGGGAGACATAAGAAGCATGTATGAAGGAATAAAGAAAGCCTGTGGTCCAGTGATCAAAAGAAGTGCACCATTGAAAACCTTGACTGGAGAAATCATCACTGATAAGAAACAGCAGATGGGCAGATGGGTAGAGCACTATTTGGAGCTTTACTCAAGTGAGACCAAACTAGCGGATAATGCCCTCAACGCCACAGAGGCTCTACCAACTCTTGACCACCTGGACATACTTCCCACCATAACAGAAGTTAAGTGTGCTATAAATGAACTTGCATCTGGCAAGGCTCCAGGTAAGGATGGGATTCCACTAGAGGTTATCAGGAGTGGGCAAGACACACTCACTATACAGATCCACCAGCTAATAGAGCTATGCTGGCGTGAAGGACAAGTCCCACATGATTTCAAAGATTCAAGCATCATAACGCTGTACAAGAACAAGGGTGATCGGAGCGACTGTAACAACTATAGGGGTATCTCACTTCTGTGTATTGTTGGAAAAGTATTTGCCAGAATTGTTCTGCGCAGACTTCAAGTCATAGGAGATCAAGTCTACCCCGAATTACAGTGTGGCTTTCGACAGAACCGGTCTACCACTGATATGATATTCTCATTGCGACAAATGCAAGAAAAATGTCGTGAACAGAATCAACCACTGTTTATTGCCTTCATCGACCTCACAAATGCATTTGATTTGGTCAGTCGTGAGGGTCTGTTCAAGGCATTAAAGAAGATTGGCTGCCCACCAACTCTTCTGTCCATTGTGGAATCGTTCCACACAGGCATGAAGGGTATAATCAAGTTTGATGGTGCAACTTCTGAAGAATTTGAAATCAAGAGTGGAGTTAAGCAAGGTTGTGTACTAGCTCCCACCCTCTTTGGAATATACTTTTCACTTCTACTGAAATATGCATTTCGTGATCAGGATGGTGGTATATACATTCACTCATGCTCAGATGGCGGCCTCTACAATGCTCAGAGATTGAAGGCTAAGACCAAAATTAGGAGGGTACTGATCAGAGAGTTGCTTTTTGCAGATGGTGCTGCAGTTACGACCCACTCTGAGGAAGAATTGCAATGTCTACTATCTGCATTCTCCGATGCTTGTTCTGAATTTTGTTTAACAATTAGCAAAAAGAAGACACAGATTATGTCACAAGGTGCACATGGGGTACCATCAATTTTTATTGACGACGCAGAACTAGAGATAGTAGAACATTTTACATATCTAGGATCAGTGGTAAATAGCAAATTATCCCTAGATCAAGAAATCAACATCCGGATTGGTAAGGCAGCAATAACAATGAACAGGTTAAGAAAAAGAGTCTGGGAGAACAGGAAGCTTACTGCCAAACACAGGAAGCTTACTGCCAAAACAAAAGTCCTTGTCTATCAAGCCTGTGTCCTTAGTACTCTTCTCTATGGCAGTGAAACCTGGACAACATACTCACACCAAGAGAACAATTTAAACAGCTTTCATATGCGGTGTCTGCGAAGAATTCTTGGTATTAAGTGGCAAGACAAAATCACAAATACTGAAGTATTGGAAAGATCAGGTTGTGTGACAGTTTATTCCATGCTCAGTCTTCGTAGACTTAGATGGATAGGACATCTTAGGAGGATGGATGATGGTAGAATACCAAAGGATATCTTTTTTGGTGAATTACAGATGGGTAAGAGATCTCAGGGTCGGCCTCTACTACGATACAAAGATGTGTGTAAGCGGGACATGATTGATACAGGCATTGATAATGCACATTGGGAGCAAGTCGCCGCTGAACGTGTTGCATGGAGGGCAAATATCAGAAATGGAATAAAGTCAAAGGAGAAAATTATTGCAGAAAAGTCACACACCAAGTGTTTGAGACGTAAGATTGTGCATGATGGTGGAAATGACCACGTGTTCACATGCACCCACTGTGAACGGACATTTACAGCGCAAATTGGCCTTATCAGTCACACTCGCTACCGCCATAGTTAAAAGTTATTATGCCTTTTTAAAGCACAAACTATCGTCTGTCAAGACGGCAAGGTGCCAATGTATGTGTATGGGCACAAATCTGTCGAGCCCAAATTCATAAGCGCAGCTAGGTTACTGTCGGTAAGTCTGGAACGTTGCTTGTTTTTTATAATGCTCTTTGGGGAAAATGACTGCTCGCATCTGTAAGTCGAACCAAAACGACAAATGTATCTCTGTGCGAATGAACGCAAGTGTTCAAACGGTTCGACAGGCAATAGTCGCCAGAATGAAATCATATGATCAGCTGAAGGTGAAGCAGGCAGCTCCAGAAATTACCATCTCAGTGCAGAATTTCATTTCAAATCAATTACTTCGTGCTGAAGCGTTTTGCTATAATTAACAGAGCTTGGCAATAGGAAATACGAACGGATTTATGAAGAGAGTAACACCACCCTCCTTTATTTTGAACTCCTGAAATCTCGACTGAAATATATCCAGAAGACTTTCAACTTTTACTTTGTACTGTAACAAGTCAAATTTCTTGTACGCTACAAGTTGGAAACACCCCTAAAGTCCTTTCAGTCAGCTGTGCGATAAACTGTCGTAGTCTCATTTTAAATGAAGAAATGTTATCGCACACATTTGTGAATAGGTTTTTTTTGCCTGGATCCTCACATATAAAGAGTTTAAATGAGACGTGATGTCCATCAAAAATGCCAGGTCATTAAGCCAGTCATCGTTTAGCAGACATCCCCGTTCTGTAGGCAATGCATTTTGCATTTTTCCCACAGACAGAAACAGATAGACACTATTTTTCAGTATCCAGAAACGTGACAGAACTTTCCCTTTAGATAGCCATCTGATATCACGGTGTAACATTAGCTCACCGAATTCCTCGTTCAGGTCTGATAGAAACTATCTGAACTAACGCCTGTTCAGGGCCTTACTTCGAAGTTTGTTCACACATCTCAGAACAACATCAATGACATGTTTCAGATTTAAAGTCGTTCCACACAGAGATTCTTGGTGAATTATACAATGATATTTTAATATCGTGCTGCCAAGAAACTGTTCCAATAATGCTAGACATCCACCCTTTTCCCCGTCAAATCCGGAGTATTGTCGGTGCGTGCACTGTCCAATTTGGTCCATTCTACTTTGTTTTTCTCTGCACACAACTTCAGAGTTTCAAACAGATCAGTCCCTTTGGTAGTTGCATGCATTGATTCAAGTCCTAGAAGTTCTTTAATGACTTCAAAATTATCGTTTATTGCTCGAACAAAAACTGCGACCTGAGCTGTGTCAGAAATGTCAGTGGATTCATCCACTGCCAATGAAAGAAAAATTTACAAATGTTTGATATGTGCTGCTCCTTGATGATGAAAATCGTCTAATTCTTCAGCTCGCCTAGCAATAGTTTTATATGATCAAATTTTGTTTCACTTTTTATTGCCAAGCATTCTAGCAGCAATTTTAACTGAAGGCTTGATTATTTCTTCTGCATTGGTAAACAGTTTCGAGCCAACAGAAGAGCGACTTCGTACGATGCAACAAAATCACTCTTGTTCTTTCGTAAGCCTTGGTAAAAAAAATGACTGCTGCTTGGTCATAGAACATTTTCTATGATATCTTTTCTTAACTCCGAATTGATCGGATATTGAACATTTATGCCTGAATGTGTGGTCGTGAAGTGTCATTCCAAATAAAAAAAATTTGTAACAGAAACACAACATCCGCAGATTAAGCAAACTGGTTTACCACTACGGCTAGGCAAAAAACATTAATTTATCCCACCAATCTTCGTTGAATTCACGACAAGCAAAATCTTCACATTTTTGCTTTTTACCATTGTTTGATTTTAGATTTCCCACACTCATGTTTATAGGCTTTAACGTTAAATTTAACATTAGGCCACTTTCATACAGCTGGCGGGCCACAAGTGGCCCGCGGGCCGTGGTTTGGGAACCTCTTACCTACATCGTTATCAATTCTGATGACAGTTTGTTGTTTCCAATATATGTTTTTGTTTTTGTTTTTACATTTTTATTTACACATGGATGCCTGGTAATAGTAAGTGTACAGAAACGAAAGTTAGCAATTCTTGAACTCACCTGGGGACACAATTATTTGGAGGGATCGTTATTTGTATTGGGGATACATATTCTGGGAAATTATTTTTGATATTTAAACAGCACTAATGTAATGTAAAAATAAAACGGAATGCCAGAAGAATGGACAGAAGTAAGAAGAAGGGTGATTCATTAAAACTTACTGAGAATTCGGCAGAATTCAAATGCGAATATAATTTTTCTCTATTTATTGAATTCTATTGCGAATAGAGCCTCCCTATTTTGTAAGTGTTCAAACACTTAAGTTCAAAGCACCATTTTCTTCTGCCTTACATCTCCCAACGAAACCTAGGCCTTCAACCAACTCAGGCCAAGCCATGACATGTAGAATTGTTTGTGCTTGTTTGGGTTTCGCAGCTCACGTGTTCTCCATGCTGAGGGTTCTAAGCCTCACCCAAACCCTCTTTAGTCACCTCTAACAACACACTCGGTAGTTTACACTGTTATAATTCTTTGCATCCCTACAGGGCTCCAGTAACTCAATCACTGCTCCGGGCATCTAAGATTCCAACATCCTTTTTGAAATACCCCCATATAACATGCAGTAAACCAATTGGAGAATATGACATGTGCCATAGCTTGAAAACTATCGTCTCTTGAGCAGATATCAGAAAAATAACAGTTACCACACAAACAATTCTCATGCTTTAGTGTATAAAAATTAAACAAGAAAACGAATGCAATACTAAATGCTTATTTAAAAGGGAAACTGTATACATAGTTGAAGTATGAATAAAGTGATACTTTATACATAGTTGAAGTATGAATAAATGGATACTTTATACATAGTTGAACTGTGACATTACGTTAGTGCTTTCTGGCTGTTTAAATATCAAGAATAATTGTTTGTGTCCTTTCATCCGTTTCATTTCCGTTAGTCCTTTCACTTGTATCACAAGAGGCGGCATCAGACATAAAATGGAGTGTCCTTGAGGATTATATAAGCGACCACCTACCCTGCTCTGTACTGATACCTAAGTCCAGTACAGAGGAAAGCTCAAGAGGAAAGACTAACTAACTTACACTCACTTTAAACAACACAATTATAAATATAAAAAGTTTGTATATAACCCACAAACCCAAAGAGATAAAGGATACTAAGTTCCTCTTTCTCAATGTGATCCTGCCCGTTATAATTAATTTAGCTGTTACTGTCCCATTGGCTTGAGACCATAAATGTGTATGGGTTATGCTGAACATGTTCTCTTGTGATAGACATGACATTGCACATCAAAGTTGCCTTCTATCATGAGATTGACATTTGACTTTCACCCAATTAATTGCTGAACAATTTTTTTTTTAAATTGTCCGGCAAAGAAACGAACGATCGATATTTGTGTTTCACCCATTTAATTGCTGAACAATTAAAAAAACAATTTCCCTGCAAGGAAACGAGCCTCGAGCTCCCGCCCATCAGGCGGAGACACTAACAACTATGCTACTGACGACACGATTTTGAATTAACATCATAAACACCATCATCATGATCTTCCACTTCTGTCGTTAAGCGTTGGGGGGAGAAATAATTTGCGTTCCAGCTCCGGTGGGCGACACTGGATAGTGTGATTCCGTTTGGTTGTACAATGTCTTTGATGTCGTCAATCCATTTTGTTCTTGGACGTCCTCGTGGTCTCGCCGCAGATGATCTTTAATGTAAGGCCAGTGATGGTAGTTGCTGGTGTTGCATTCTAACGACATGGCCAAACCACTTGATCTTCTGTCTTTCAATAAATGTGGCACACGGTGTTGATCCCACAGTCTTTCTGATAATAGCATTTCTTACTCGGTCTCGGATTGTTAAGTTGGCAGCTCTCCTCAGGCATCTCATTTCTCAGGTGTTGATTTTCATGGGGAGACGGAAAATTGTGTTCGTAATAAGGAGATCATGTTCGGCACATGTCTGAAGGAGGAGGAGTCCATTGCTGTTACAATTTCCAACTCCATGCTTTCCAATAATACCACAACAAGAGGTGGTGTCCGTGCCTACTCTGGCATTGAAATCCCCAAGGAGTGTAAGTTTGTCTCCTTTGGGAACAGATGTTAATACATTGTGCAGGTCCTCATAGAACGTGTCCTTGACGTCGTCTACGTTGGTCATAGTTGGTGCGTAGACACTCAAAATGGTTGCATGCTTCCTTCCATTCAGCAGGGGCATACTTCAATGGCCATACGTCCTGTCGTTTATAACCTTCGGAAATCCAGCTAAGTTTGCCAACCAGGACTTAATGGCAAATCCCACACCGGATTGGCGTCTTTCGTCGCTGTTCCTTCCACCCTAAAAGAATGTGTAGTCGGCACCTATTTCACATATTTGGTCTTCATCTTTAAGTTTGCAAGTCGTGTCTCGCCCAAGGCTACAATGTCGATGTTCTACCTGTTCAACTTTCTCCCGATCAGTGCTGTTCGTCTCTCTGGGCCCGACGCGCCGTCTCTAATCAAATAGGGTGGTACATTCCAAGTTCCGATGGTTAAGGTAATATGGTTTGCTTTTTTTTTTTATCCTTTACCTATGTTTACTTTAAGTTGTATGTTGACCACAGTATAGTGTACCCATCAACCCTTCGACATACAGTATTTCACCAGTTGGTTTGAGGCTGAATCGGTTACCCACGTATGTTTTAGCCAGTCTGTCACAGCTGGTGCCCAGGGGGCAGCCCCTGTCGCATGCTGACAGCTACTCGAATCCACAGGCGTGAGCTGGATGTCAGGCTTGGACCAGTGGGGAATGGTCCCTTAAAAGGTCACCAAGTAAACACGCATTGTGTATATGGCAGAAAGTACACACACAATACATATTTTGTTTTAGGCCTGGGTAATCCAATTTCAGATACTGTCATTTGGCCCCGGGAGGTCTGCTTCTATTGTATGTTTGTGTCTCAGAAGGCAAGGTTTCGGATTAACTGCAGATAAGAAGTATGGGGGTGAGGGGGGGGGGGGGGTGGTATAATAATTCTTGCGCTCTTTATTTGTATAAAACATACACATCAGTATTCGCTCCCTAGGACTTCTTGGATTAAAGACGGACGCCGCATTTCTGAGCCACTCTGCCTGCAGCTCTTAGTACCTGCGTACCAATATAGTGTGATGGTTTCAATCCGAAGGACTGAGGACTGAGTGTCGTCCAGATCTTCTTGTCACTCACGGCCACACCATGATATCCTGGCAATTATGATGTATCTGTTCTTCCACTTTATACACATGACCCCAAAAAGCTTTCAGCATACACGCCGTATCATACATGCACCAATACTCCATCCAGAGAATCTACTTCCGGTCCCCAACATGGCGGATAAGCATTTGAACCGTTAAGCCTCTGGAGTGTTTATGCTTCTGGCTACGGTTTGCACTCACATTTTCCTTAATTTGGACTGATAGTGCATGAGTGCGTGGCGCGACACTGTGAGCTGTGAATTTCGTTTGGAATGTGTTTACATCTGTCCGCGGTTGTTGTAGTGTGAACTGCATATTCAGAACGATGGCGGTCGGCATGTCGATTGGAATTTACTTGATTGCCTTTTCGGTTCATGAGTTCATTTTTCTCGGAGACTCCTGTGGGTCGTCGCTGTAGCTACGGTGTTCGTGTTTTGTGCGATGCTTTCAGCGCGCAGCCCTGCCGAAACCGATCGAGCCATGTGGGATAAATCGCGTCGCAATGAAGTCGATTCTCTCGACCTTTAATGCAGTAATGTGTGGCTGCTGGTTTTCTAGTGAATGCCGTTCCATCGACGATGAACTATTTTCCGTGGAGGGAGAACTTTTGTGGTGGCATTCTGACGGTGGCATTGTTTGACAGTGACGTCAACCATTATGACCAACCGTCCTACAGGGCTCCATCGTGACTGAAAGATCGTGTAAAGTGGTAGACTCCGTTGTTATGCATTTGATGATATTACTTGTGTTGGTTGCAGAAAACTCAACAATAATTCATAAAACTAATAAATTTCAGAAAAGTATACACAAACGAAGGACTTCATCTTTATTCAGGTCTTTCTGGTTCTTTATTTCTTCTCTTCACGGAGCAAATATAACTTGACATGTCATAAAAAGTATTGTTTGCTCAGGATGTTTTCGTTACAATGTAAAATAATTCTTAACATATATTCTTTTGACATTTTCTCTTTTGATCCTGTGACATCATTTCTCGTATTCTAACTAACTAACTAACTAACTAACTAACTAACTAACTAACTAACTAACTAACTAACTAACTAACTAACTAACTAACTAACTAACTAACTGACTAACTGACTGACTGACTGACTGACTGACTGTCTGACTGACTGACTGACTGACTGACTGTCTGACTAACTGACTGACTGACTGTCTGACTGACTGACTGACTAACTGACTGACTGAATGACTGATTTACTGACTAACTGACTGACTGACTGACTAACTAACTGACTCACTGACTGACTGACTGATTGACTGACTGAAGGACTGACTGTCTGACTGACTGACTGACTGACTAATTAACTGACTGACTGACTGACTGACTGACTGACTACTAACTAAGTCCAGAAGTCCAGATCCAGCCAATTTGTCCACCTGCTCATTTCCCAACACAACAGTATACCCTTGGCAAAAGATCTAATGGATGCTTGCCATCTCCGACCATGTGGGGTAGAACAAGGATGTACCGTGCACGTTATAACGTTCGAGTCAATGCTAGCACACACTGCACAGTGAGATTATGAGAAGAAAGGTATGCAGGTTAAAAAAAAAGGAAAATCACAGATGTGTCAAGCCAATTATATTACTTAACAGGGGGGTACGGGGTGTCAGGCATTGGTAGCACCTTTGGTAAGGATGACTCTCATGTCCTTTTCAGGACCCATCCCCCACTGGTCCAAGCCTGACACCCAGCTAGTGCCTGTGGCTCCTAGTAGCTGTCAGCATGCGACAGCGGCCACCCCCCGGGCAACAGCTGTGAGAGGCTGGCTAAACCAGGCATGGGTAGCCGATTTGGTGTCAAACCAAGCGGTAAACTAGGGTATGCCTACCCAGCATGTGAAGACAGGATTCGGCAGACTGCGCGGAAGAAATCATTCCTGATTCAACGGGCAAGACGGCGTTTACCTGCAAAGCGTTTTGGAACGTAATGAGCACGGCAAGGCACGTAGAGCGCCCTGGTCATCCACTGCACCTGTATTCATCTCCAGTCGTCTCGACTTGTCTTGCCACTGGACTCAGATGGACTCGGGCGAGAGAGTGAGGTCGTCGAATTGCGCAACTCTTCCTCACTTTAATCCAAGTCATCGCTCAAATCATTCTTCATCCAACGTCATATATCACCTTCAAGCCCTGTGGCGATGGGCGAGCGGCAGGCGTGGGTACGCTGGCAGCCGTAGTCGCAGACCTGCACACAGGCGGCTCAGGCCATATGGTCGTCTTCTACTGACCGGAGCAGCAGTGGGATTCGGCATCCCCCTGAGCGACTAAGCAGCCCTCTATAGGAACACACTGCTCACCTCCATAGCATGAGGAAGGGGCTAGAAAAGGTGCCCTAAACATTGTCTGCTCCATCACTACCTAACCAGCTAGCCGCGGTTGGTGGGTACCCTTAACTGCGGTCGACATACAAACAAAGATAAAACAAGCAAAGCTAAAAGAGTAAACCATAGTCCCTTAACAATTGGAACTTGGAATGTACGCACCCTACTTGACAGAGACGGCGCGTCGGGTCCAGAGAGACGAACAGCACTGATTGGGAGAGAGTTGGGCAGGTACAACATCGACATTGCAGCCTTGAGCGAGACCCGACTTGCAGAAGAAGGCCAAATCTGTGAAATTACAGGAAATGGCGAACTGTCTGAGCCCTTTCCTGTTACCAGTGGAGTGAAGCAAGGCTGTGCCCTGGCATCAACACTGTTCAGCCTCATGTTTTAATCTATGTTGACGAATGCCTTCGAAAACAATGACATTGGAATAGACATCAACTACCGCATGAATGGAAAGTTGTTTAATCTCAGAAGGCTGAACGCTAAATCTAAATCTAACAGTGACACCGTCAGAGAGCACCTATTTGCTGATGAATGCGCTCTATTTGCCAACTCAGAGGCAAACATGAAACACCATATTTCAGATTTCTCATATGCCTGTGCCAACTTTGGGCTCAATACAAACTTGCAGAAGATCGTAGTTGTGTACCAGCCAGCTCCAGAGATTAGTCACATCTAGCCTAATATCAAAGTGAATGGTCATAGACTAAGTGTTGTGAACAAACTCACCTATCTTTACACCATTGTGTCCCATGCAAGAAACAAGAATGCAAGAATCTCCAAGGCCAGCATGGCCTTTGGCAGACTGTACAAGAATGTGTGGGACAGAAATGGAATAAGTCTGCAACTTGTGAAACCTGGACTGTTTACCAGCGACACGCTAGGGAATTAAATCACTTCCACACAGTCTGCCTTACGAAGCTATTGAAGATTAAATTGCAAGACAAGATCCCAGACACTTAAGTCCTAGACAGAGCGCCCATGCTTAGTATCCACAATGTGCTAATGAAGAATCAGATTCGCTGGGCTGGTCACTTGACTCGCATGCCAGATCACAGGCTCCCTAAACGAATTTATTTTTACGGCGAGCTGCGTTGTGGTAAACGCTCGCAAGGCGGTCAGATGAAACGCTTTAAAGACACTGAAGATCTCACCAAAAGCGTTTGGAATTCATTATGATATTTGGGAGATGCTGCCAAAGACCGAAATTCGTGGCGTACATCATTACACAAGGGTGCAGTCACTTGTGACGCAAACAGAACTGCAAGAGCTGTAAAAAGAAGGCTGGATGAAAAACCACTGCAGGAGATCCTCCTCCTGGAACGTCAAGCATTCTTTGCCCACATTGTCAAAGAACATTTCGAGCCAAAATAGACCTTACCAGATATCTTAGAACGCATGGCTCCATACTTTCAACCCCACTGGATGAAGTGAATGGTCATCATCATTCTTAATGGACAAACAACATCTTACTTGGTGCTGCGAAGTTCATATACTACCAGGGGGCTTTAAATGAAAACCTTAAATTATTATTTTTTTGTGTAGTGAGAATATATTCTGATGTAGTCACCACTGCGTTGAACGCAAGATGTAGTCACCACTGCGTTGAACGCAAGTCCTCCGGTGACGATAACGTGCTAGGATTCCTGTAGAAAACAAAATGATCTTTGTGACATGTGTAACTACTCATGCATCACCATCTGTAATTCTTCATCGGAGCGAAAAGTTTTGAAACTTCGTTTTCCACTCATACACTTGCTGGACTGACAGGCAAGCATCTCCATACTGGACCTTCATTCGCTGATCAATTTCTATATATTTCACCCCTTCACTGATCAAAAAAGGATAAAAGAAATTCGCTCCTCTTGGGTGCATGTCAAAAGTGGAGCAGCCATCTTTAAACTGTCCTTATGACGTCATCGTATTTTTAAACACCTTGATGTCACATGCTTAACACTTTTGACATCCTTAACAACAATACTGATAGATTACAAGGCAGTGGCATGATTTTTGTAATTAATATAACACTTTTAAAGTTTTCATTTGAAGCTCCCAAATATGTATTGAGGGGATCACATGGTAACATAGGGGATCCTTTACAATCCTTAACATGTGTGATATAATAAAACGTCCTCACCCTTTCCTATTTATTGACTCCCTTAAAAATAAACAACCCCTTTCAACTACGGTTTAAGTATCTTACTGAATATAGGATAAAAACTAACCCGTAGGGTAGCTAAATTAATTTGGCCTTATTTTGGCCTACGTACCTGGCCAACAGTCGTCGACTGATTGTAAGACAAAGGCCCAGTGTAGCCATTTTTAATTCAAGCTAAGAAACTAAACAGACGTGCGTTCCCTTGTGGGATTTCTTTCCCCGTGTGGGGAAAAGGTATTTTGCCTTTTAAAACCATGATTCTCTTCAAGCTATTGGTATGTTATATCTACATTATTAAGATGGATTTATGTATTAAATAGACCAGTATGTTTAATTAAGAATTAGGTACAATTCTCTTAAACCAGGCTGGATGATGTTTATCAAGGAAACACATGTGGGCGCCACGCTGTAATTTTTCCTATGTTTTACAATTTCTAATCCTTATGTTAATATCTTTTATAGGCATTATGAACTTATATCTAATAGTGCTCATCTGTAAAGATTATGTGTAATGTAGAGTATCAACTCTCGTCAGAAACTCTTCTCAAATTAGGAACAGACTCCTGATTCATACCTCAAAGAAGAAAACTCGTTTCTGTCAATTTCATATTCCTATGTTAAAACTTTTATGCATTGTGAACTATATCTCACTATCTATGCTTAGAAATCTGCAAATAATCTATGGACTATAGAAAGGAAATTTTATCCATGCGGGGACATACAAATGATTACGCGTATTCCTGACTCTTAGTCAGGGGATAAAATACTTCGCCACATCATAATCTGTAACTTGGAACTATAGTGCTAAATTTTAGTACCATCCTTTTGTTAACAGATTAGTAACCACTCCATATGAGGAGGGACATGTAATCATTTCATAAAATATTGCTAGGGACGCCATGGTTGAGAATATAAATTCATGAACAAAGGAAGTAAACGAGTGATCAAAATCAATGTTCGGATAGGATTCAATCCGCATCACCTCACCGTAGTAGGAACAGAAGCGAAGATTGTGAATAAATTGCTTGCAATATTCAGAAGACTGGACCATGCGGCATAAGTTATTCTAATAAATACTCCTAATAATAGCAGTCATTGACAAAATATATCACAGCGGCTACTATCCTCATCTGCGGTACGCAGTGGGGAAAAACAATGTATGTTTTAGTTATGGATTAACCCCTGAAGAAAATTCAAAACCATTGGCTCCGGCATTAAATTTTATGATTAAATTATTATGTCTGATTATCATGTACTTAATATCAGAGAAATGTACATGTATGGTTTTTTTCTGGTATGAGAATTTTCTCTGTTCTGATTGTTACTTTTTACTGTGGGAATATACATTTTAATGTTGCACCTTGGGATTAGAGGATGTTGATGTAAGAATCCATGTGTATGTCAGTACTTAAGCCAATGTTGAATAGTCTTGACCTAAGGATGATTATAGTGCCGAAAGGAAGACGCGGCATTAGAAACCACAGAGATTCTGTATAGGCTATTCTCTTCAAGTAATGAGAGAGACAATATCAACATGTTGGATGGACAGAATGACTACACTCATCTAATAGTCCCAGTAACAACAGAACAAAATATAAGTGAGAAAATACCTTACTCACTATTAAGAGTCAGAATGGCTCTACTCAGCAATGAGGGACAGTGGAACATGGACACCCACTCCTTTCCCCTTCTCCCCTTGTTTTGTATTTTTGTTTGTAATTGTCTTGTGAAAGTTAACACATCACAGTACGTTAATGCTCGTGTTGTATTCTTTGTCATCCCTTTTCTATAGAAGAGAAGCAGGTGGTGGTTGAATGTGGTGGGACTATATCACTAAACCTGGATCCTGGGTCAACAGCCAGAAAGTGAATGTCATAACCATAGTCTGCATCTAGAAATACCCATGGACTGCTGCGCTCAATAGCTCCATAGCGAGCAACAGATAAATTAGAAGACAACTGCTTGGGTGAGTGATTAAGTCCTATTTTAGTAGGAATATACAGGATGGACTTCAAGATCTAATAATCTACAAAGATGAAGATCAACAGAGTAACTGACAACAGTGTATCGTCTGCTTTACGTCTGAGAAGTATCACCTATAAGCCTTATCACTCAGCAAAATCAGTGAAACTATGGGAGAATCCTACAAGTTACTAAAACTAGCAACAGTGAAAGCCCTTCAACTGTTGGTTGGATTACCAAGATAATATCCACAATGGATAAGTCTTCGAAAGAACATCTCACAGCTGCAACAGTCAAACATAAGGTTCCAGCCATGCAACACCAAGTTCTAGCTATGAACACCCACTCAAACAAATGGGAAGAAGACATTGAACCAAATCAAATCAAATCAAATCAAATCAACTTTATTAGGGTCACAAATTGGGCGCGCAGGCCCGTCTTACATTCGGCCCTTCCAATCACTCGTCTTTCGTTCATCAAGAGCATTATACATTTACATAGGAAGAAATATAAACATTGTGAAATGAATGTTGTAAACATATACAAGGCTAATTACCATGTTATGAGGCCCATCTCCCACCTATCCATACATTACCCCATCCACACAACACCCCCACCTACCCACACATACGCGCACCAAGGGACACATACATACCCCACCAACCAACACATCCCCCTCCCGCACATCCCCCACCCACACACACTGCCCTCACCTGATCCCCCAACCAAAACACACTCGCACCCACAAACATTCCCCGTCCAACCCACACATCCCACGCCCATCCACATACACATCCTACCCCACACATCATCTCCCCACCCACACCTCAAACCACCCATCCCCCAGCCACATCTCCATCGACAACATATTCCCCACCCACACACACAATCCCCTCGCCAACCCACACATCGCACATCCACTCACACATCCCCAAACAATACACACACATCCCCACCAACTGACATGTCACTACCCTCCCCCCCACATACACACATCGCTCTAACCACCCATACATCCCAAATCCACTCTCACACACCCCCCCCCACCCACACATACAACTTCCACCCACCCACACATGCCTTAACCTAATCCCCCACCCCCACATCACATACACCCCCTACCACGCACTATTCCCAACCCACGCACCACACACACACATATCCCTCACCAACACATCCCCACTTACACACCACACACATATCCCCCACCCAGATACCACACAATATTCCCACCCACACCCACACAGATACCCTCCACATTCGAACCAATACAACCAAGGTACCAACTGAAAACCATACCTACACCAGATTACCTCAAGGTTCCCAAACCTGAACACATAAAAAAGACCATATGAAAGCAGCTAGCGGAGTAAATGCCTCTACGCCTGCAACCACATGAATCACCTGATGGCTTGCAACCCTGGATATGTGGTGGAGTCAATATCCTTCAGGTCCATGCCTGCAGCAGAATCCTGGAATTAATTCCAGATGAACCAAATGAATAACAAGCAGAATTGTATGTCTACACTGAAAGTAAATAATGAATCAGAACTCTGTGCTGGTCCCATGTCAGCCTAAATGCCAATAACGGTGGAATAGGTTATAGACTGATGACTAGGTGGGTGAAAAATCTGTGGGAACAAAATTGAGATTCGGATATTATAAGCCGAGACGCTGAAAGGTAGGCATCCTTTTCATCGGATATGGTGATATAGGGAAGAACCTTAGTCCAAGACTCAAGATGCATCTCCTGAAGGTATGACCAACCCAGGCCTCAATTTCACACTGACACCGAGCCGTTCGCAAAGAAGATTCTTGAATTCAGCTCCACGGAGGAGATATGTAGTGAATTTATTTCCTAATAAGGATTATAAGTAGTTCCGCAACAAACTGCATTGGACATTAAACATGACTGTGAGTATTTATTGCTGTCACGGATAAATATGGACATTAACTGCTTTGCACTGGAGAGGAATACCCATCCGCAAGGCCTAAATGAACACTATAATTAATTAATTTAATTATTAGTATCAACTGTTTTCATGTGTGTGTGTTTTTTTCTATGACATATAAAGAGTGGGTAATGAGGTATAACCAATGATGGTTAAGGTAAATAGTATTTTGACATCAACTCATTATTTTTAAAATATGATAATTGTACATGGTGTCAGAAACAAATATATATATATATATATATATATATATATATATATATATATATATATATATATATATATATATATATATATATATATATATATATATATATATATATATATATATATGGTGGATTTCTGCACCTAGACCAATGTGATTTTATCTAGGTACAATGAGTCGAGTTAGCAGAACCAATTTGTGGTTGTTGTGTTGTTTGTAATAACCTTGGTTTTTTGGGGGGTCACTGGGTACTATATTGTAATAATGCAAGAATTCCCATGCCTGTCTGAAAATGCATAGTGTTTATTACACATATATATGTAACTACAGATCTTGAGTTAATACCTGAACTGTTTGTCCAAAAGTGTTGTGTACATCAAGTAAATGTGGTGTCCAACAATGGTTGTTTATATGTTGTGAGCAATCAATATCCTTCTAGCACGATAGAAAATTTAAAGGGTGATGAAGTGGGAAGGGAAACCTACACACAGATGCCATTGTTTCAAGGATTGAACTCTTTTCTCCTGGGATTTGTGGTAAATATCCCTGATCACCCTGCATTCTAACCAGTGACCAGAGAATCAATAAAACCTCCTAGACATTTTAACGAATTATTCTCAGGAATTATAATCCACATCCCACAACATGCAAACCACCATCGTTGCGTATAATGTACAATGCATATTTCTAAGCATTAACAGTGTTGTTATGTTATACGTATATTCAGTTTATAACGTTTCCAGCTGTTGGTGGTTCTTTAACTTCAAGAAATCGAATCGTATGTGGTCGTTCTCACCAAACATCATCACACACACTTTATTAGTGTCTAGGCTCATCTTATACGATGAAGTATAGTTGATAATAAACTTCAACTGACTTTGGTATTCAGCCAAGCTTGATGCTGTCTCAATCAAGATGTGGATATCTGCCGTGATACGCATGTTTGGATCTTGAAAGAAACACGTAATAAACAAATTACTGAAGAAACTGCAGTAACATTATATATATATATATATATATATATATATATATATATATATATATATATATATATATATATATATATATATATATATATATATATATATATATATCTTATATAAAAGGCAATCTCCGTCTGTATGTATGTCCTTTAAGCGTTCGCGAACAGTCCATCCGATTGAGATGAAATACACGTCTTCCTTTCATTCCCGCGCAGCCAACTGTGATATTTTTTAGTGTGAAATCGGCTGCTTACTTAATATTATTTAATTTTTCATTTTACATTATAATTTATATACAGCGAGGGGACTTAACTCTAGAAAAGTTATTTCAAGGGGCATAACTTTTAATAACATTGCTGTATAACTTATAGTCATATTGTTGCATCGTTTTCAAAGATTTATAAACTCTTTGTCTATAGATATGTACCGGCATATGAGTTATAATAAATAATGATACAATCTTTAAGGCATTTTCAAAGTTTTCATAAAAATAATGCATAATGCATAACATTGTAACTCATCTTTTTATGCTTACGAAGTTATCTACAGTCATGCAGGTGATTAGAAACGGTTTTCATTAGAAATAATGGATGGTGTGTGGAAGGACATTCTTTTAAGTTACTTTATTTTGTTGTATGAATTTATTGAGACGCTACCCGCTAGGAAATGGGCGAAGCCATGCCGGGTCAGATAGATAGACAGACCCACTTTTTCGCTGCAGTTATCTACAGGCATATGCGTTATAATCATCCTCCTCCTCCTCTCCCCTCCTCCTACCCTCTTCCTCTTCCCATCACCCCTCTCCATCCTCCTCCTCCCTCTTTCTCCTCCTCCTCCCTCCTCCCTCTTCCTCCTCCTTCCTTCCTCCTCCTTCCTCCTCCTCCTTCGTCCTCCTCCTCCCTCTTCCCACTCCTACCTCGTCGCCCTCCTCCCTCCTCCTAATCACTCCTCTTCCTTCCTCCTCCCTCCTCCTCCTCCCCCTCCTTCTCCTCCTTCCTCCCTCCTCCTCCTTCCTCCTCCTCCTCCCTCTACCTCCTCCCTCCTCCTCCCTCCTCCTCCCTCCGCCTCATCCCTCCTCCTCCTCTCTCCTCCTCCTCCCTCCTCCTCCCTCCTCCTCCATCTCCCTCCTTCTCCCTCTCCTCATCCCTCCTCCTCCTCCCCCTCCTCCTCCTGCATTCTTCTCCTCCCTCATCCTCCCTCCTCCTCCTTCCTCCTCCCTCTTCCTCCTCCCTCCTACTCCCTACTCCTCCCTCTTCCTCCTCCTCCCTACTCTTCCTCCCTACTCCTCCTCCCCTCCTCCCTCACCCTCCTCCTCCTTCCTCCCGCCTCCTCCCTCTTCCTCCTCCTCCCTCCTCCTCCCTCCTCCCCTCCTCCTCCTCCTCTCCTCCTCCTCCTAATCACTCCTCCTCCTCCTCCTGCTTACTCCTCCCTTCTCCTCCTCTTTTCTACCTCCTCCTCCCTCTCCATCCTTCCCCCCTCATCCTCCCTCCTCCTCCTCCCACTTCCTCCTCCTCCTCCTTCTCCCCATCCTCCTCCTCCTTTATCCCCCTCCCCCTCCTCCCTCCTCCTCCTCCCTCTTCCTCTTCTCTCCCCTCCTCTCTCCTCCTCCTCCTCCTCCCTCTACCTCCTTCCTCCTCCTCCCTCCTCCTTCCTTCGCCTCCCTCCTCCTACCTCCTCCTCCTCCCTCCTCCTCCTCTCTCCTCCTCTTAATCCCTCCTCCTCCCTCCTATTCCTCCCTACTCCTACTCCTCCTTCCTCTTCCCTTCTCCTCCTCTCTCCACCTATCTCTTCCTCCCTCCTCCTCCTCCTCCTCCTCCCTCCTCCACCTACCTCTTCCTCCTCCCAGCTCCTACTCCTCCTTTTTCTTCTTCTGCTGCTGCTGCTGCCGCCGCAACATTTACCCAAGTTAATTGTTGGGGAAGATGTAAAGACCTTTCAAGTGCTCTTTCTAATGCTTTTTGTAAGTTGGTCTTCGTTTATCTAGGTTGTTCTAACTGCAACCAAAAAATGATTAGACAGACAGGCAGACAGACAGACAGACAGACAGACAGACAGACAGACAGACAGACAGACAGACAGACAGACAGACAGACAGACAGACAGACAGACAGACAGACGGGAACGGGAACTTATATGACTACTTATATGAATTAAATGAGATGCTCCCCATCAGGGGCTGGGCGAAGCCGGGCAGGGTCAGGCAGACAGATAGACAGACAGACAGACCGACAGACAGGCAGATAGACAGTCGGGAACGGGAAATTATATGACTCATTCATTCATTCATTCAGTAGCATGTCCTTTGCAGAACCTCGCTCCCATAACAACCTTCCGGAAAACTTCTCGATCACAAGCAAGATGTCCCGCGTCTGATACACCCATCTTCTCTTTGGCCTTCCTCTTCCTCTCTTCCCAGGCATATACCCTTCCATTATTGTTCTCTCCAAACTGTCGTGACGTTTCAAGTGACCAAAAAACTTCAATTTTCTTTGTTTTATCGTCTTTAATAGCCATCCCTCCTCAATATTCAACTCTTGAAGTATGGATGCATTTGTTCTTTTCTTTACCCAAGATATTCTTAGAACTTGTCTATAACATTTATATTCAAAGGCATGTATGCGCCATTCAGCTTGTTTAGTATGTGTCCATGTCTCACAGGCGTATGTTGCAATGGAAAAGATGCATGCTCTTAAAAATCTAATTTTTGTAGTTATATGACTACTTATATGAATTAAATGAGATACTCCACACCAGGAGCTGGGTGATGCCGGGCCGGGTCAGACAGACAGACAGACAGACAGACAGACAGATAGTCGGTAACGGGAACGAGAACTTATATGACTACTTATATGAATTAAATTTGATGCTCCCCACCAGGAACTGGGCGAAGCCGGGCCGGGTCAGCTAGTATATATATATATGTGTGTACTACTGGATGATTAAATGGTATACAATAAGTTTGTCCTAAAAAGTGTGCAGGAAGTTGTTATTAATAATAATATATATTCTAATTCTTCCTATATTATTGTCGGTTTAATAATGATATAAACCAAGAAAAATTAATTCCTTCTACTGGCCATTCAGGTATGCTGACAGTAGCATAGCTACTAGCAGGGCCTCCCAAGCCGGACAGTTCAAAGAGTAGAGAACAGACAAAGAGAAACACCCTGGTCCTCCAGGTTGGGGGTTGAAACGTGGGGTTAACATCCCCACCTTTGTAAAACCTATTTTGTTACGAAACAGATACAGATACAGGCCATTCAGGTATGCTGGAAACAATATAAAATGACATAAAGTAGTGCAGCTTTACATAACAGAATTAAGACACATTCAGGACGTTGCGGCGATTAGCCTTCATCAGCAAACAAACACATTCACAAACACAACATTCAGTCAAGGAGATCTCCTGTGACTACATCAGAAGGTGACGTCGATGGAAGATAAGAGGTGGATCTAAATAGACACAGAAAAGATAGCTGGTAACGGCTACGATTAAGTGAGTAAAAATAACACACCGATGGCAACATATAACGGTTAACATAAGAAGATAGTAAAATTAGTTGCAGTTGTAAACATAGAAAAATATGAATAAAATTTGGTGCATCTGCGGTAAAGCTGTGAAAGTGTAAACAATATAAAATGACATAAAGTAGTGCAGCTTTACATAACAGAAACAGTGGGAAATCTAAATTGTCGCTATCCGAATTGCAACTGTAAAATAATGCATGTGTACCAGTAAAGTGGAAGCTGATAAACTATTACAAGACATTGTCATAAACTGTCAACTACAATCTTATTTGCACCAATCAGTGCATGCTCATGTGTGTCACTGGCACGAGTATTGTATGTGTGCTTGTCTATATGCTGTAATATTGAAGTGCTGTGACACAGCGGATGCAGGAAATGAGTACCGTGAGCCAACTATTATTATAATTATTGACCGGATATTGTAATATGTTCAACGCGTCTCACATCTTGGCAGCATGCTCTACAGCAGAGGTTCCCAAACCACGGCCCGCGGGCCACTTGTGGGCCGCCAGATGTTAGTAAGTGGCACGCGAGGCCTCGTTATTTAAAATAATATATTTTAATAATTTCAAAAAATGCACTCGTAGCTTCCCGTCCGCGTGCGATAATTTACTCTGCTCGTGGTTGTTATATTCAGATATTATCGAATGCGCCTGTTCAGTTCGCAACCTTCAGCTGATCATATGATTTCATTCTGGCGACTATTGTCTGTCGAACAATTTGAACCCTTGTGTTCATTCGCTCAGAGATATATTTGTCGTTTTGGTTCGACTTACAGATGCGAGCAGTTATTTTCCGCAATGGCTGTTATTAAAAAAAGCTACGTTCTAGACTCACCAACAGTAACCTAGTTGCGCTTATGACTTTGGGCACAACAGATTTGTACCTAGACATTGATAAACTGACATCTTACCTGAAGTAACTGATTATGAAGAACAGTTACAATTGTAAATTAATTATATTAATAGCGATTTTCGAAACTGATGAAAAATTTATTATTAAACTAGCTGACCCGGCCCGGCTTCGCCCAGACCCTGGTGGGGAGCATCTCATTTAATTCATATAAGTAGTCATATAAGTTCTTGTTCCCGTTCCCGACTATCTGTCTGTCTGTCTGTCTGTCTGTCTGTCTGTCTGTCTGTCTGTCTGTCTGTCTGTCTGTCTGTCTGTCTGTCTGTCTTACCCGGCCCGCATCGCCCAGCTCCTGGTGTGGAGCATCTCATTTAATTCATATAAGTAGTCATATTAGCTCCCGTTCCCTTCCCGACTGTCTGTCTGTCTGTCTGTCTGTCTGTCTGTCTGACCCGGCCCAGCTTCGCCCAGTCCCTAATGGGGAGTATCTCATTTAATTCATGTAAGTAGTCATATAAGTTCTCGTTTCTGACTGTCTGTCTGTCTGTCTGTCTGTCTGTCTGTCTGTCTGTCTGTCTGTCTGTCTGTCTGTCTGTCTGTCTGTCTGTCTGTCTGTCTGTCTGTCTGTCCGTCCCTCCCTCCCTCTCTGTCTGTCTGTCTGCCTGTCTGTCTAATCATTTATTGGTTGCAGTTAGAACAACCTTAGATAAACGAAGACCAACTTACAAAAAGCATTAGAAAGAGCACTTGAAAGATCTTTACATCTTCCCCCAACAATTAACTTGGGTAAATGGAGAGGCGGCAGCAGCAGCAGAAGAAGAAAAAGGAGGAGTAGGAGGAGGGAGGAGGAAGAGGGAGGAGGGGGAGGGAGGAGGAGGAGGAGGAGGGAGGAGGAGGGAGGAGGAGGAGGAGGGCGGAGGAGGAGGAGGGAGGAGGGAGGAGGAGACAGGAGGAGTAGGGGGGAGGAGGAGGGAGGAGGGGGAGGGAGGAGGAGGAGGGAGGAAGAGGAGGGAGGAAGAGGGAGGAGGAGGAGGAGGAGGAAGAGGGAGGAGGAAGGAGGAGGAGGAGAGAGGAGGAGGGAGGAGGAGGGAGAAGGAGGAGGGAGTGGAGGAGGAGGAGGGAGGAGGAGGAAGAGGGAGGAGAAGCGAGGAGGAGGAGGGAGGAGGAGGGGGCGGAGGAAGAGGGAGGAGGAGGAGGGAGAAGGAGGAGGAGGAAGAGGGAGGAGGAGGAGGGAGAAGGAGGCAGGAGGAGAAGAGAGGAGGAGGAGGGAGTAGGATGAAGGAGAGGGAGGAGGAGGAGGGAGGAGGAGGAGAGAGGAAGAGGGAATAGGAAGAGGGAAAAGGAGGAGGGAGGAGGAGGGAGGAGGAGGGAATAGGAAGAGGGAAAAGGAGGAGGGAGGAGGAAGAGGGGAATGGACGTGGGAGAAGGGGATGGAGGAGGGGGAGGATGAGGAAGAGGAAGGAGGAGGAGGAGGAGGTGGTGGAGGGAGGAGGAGGGAGGAGGAGGAGGGAGGAGGAGGAGGGAGGAGGAGGAGGGAGGAGGAGGTAGAGGGAGGAGGAGGGAGGAGGGAGGAGGAGAGAGGAGGAGGAGGGAGGAGGAGGAGGTGGGAGGAGGAGTGAGGAGGGAGGAGGAGAGGGAGGAGGGGGATGAGGAGGGAGGAGGAGGGGGAGGAGGAGGAGGGAGGAGGAGGGAAGAGGAGGGAGGATGAGGGGGAAGGATGGAGGAGGGAGGAGGGAGGAGGAGGAAGAAAATTGGAGGAGAAGTGAGGAGGAGGGAGGAGGAGTGATTAGGAGGAGGAGGAGGGGAGAGGAGGAGGAGGGGAGAGGAGGAGGAGGAGGGGAGGAGGATTATAACGCATATGCCTGTAGATAACTGTCTGTCTGTCTGTCTATCTGTCTGTCTGTCTGTCTGAACCGGCCCGGCTTCACCCAGTCCCTGGTTGGGAGCATCTCATTTAATTCATATAAGTAGTCATATAAGCTCCCGTTCCCGACTATCTGTCTGTCTGTCTGTCTGTCTATCTATCTATCTGACCCGGCGTGGCTTCGCCCAGCTCCTAGCGGGGAGCGTCTCATTAAATTCATACAACAAAATAAAGTAACTTAAAAAAATGTCCTTCCACACACCATCCATTATTTTTAATGAAAACTGTTTTTAATCACCTACATGACTGTAGATAACTTCTTTAGCATAAAAAGATGAGTTACAATGTTATGCATTATGCATTATTTTTATGAAAACTTTAAAAATGCCGTAAAGATTATATCACTATTTATTATAACTCATATGCCGGTAAATAACTATAGACAAAGAGTTTATAAATCTTTGAAAACGATGCAACAATATGACTATAAGTTATATAGCAATGTTATTAAAAGTTATGCCCCTTGAAATAACATTTCTAGATTTAAGTCCCCTTGCTGGATAGATATTATAATGAAAAATGAAATATTAAATAGTATTAAGTAAGTAGCCGATTTTACACTAAAAAAAATATGACAGTTGGCAGCGCGGGAATGAGAGGAAGACGTGTAGATTAAATTTCATCTCAATCGGATGGACCGTTCGCGAACGCATAAAGGACATACATACAGACAGACAGACAGTCTCTTTTATATATATAGATTAACTTTTGATTTTAAACCAAAAAATGACCGCAGAGTAGTATTGACACTGACTGTATTTAAAGGTTCAGAATTTTGTTGACGAAAGTTAAGAAAGGTAAGAATGATATTGAACGAATTTTATAATTTTATAACGTTGTGGCCCGCTTAACTACCGAAAATAGTAGAAATGGCCCTCAGCTTGAAAAGCTTGGGAACCACTGACATAGACCATGACACCTAACATCTTCTCATTTCTTTCTTAATGATATTAAAGTTTGGTCATCTCATCATGCTCCTCTTGTACCTTGCGGCGTCGAGGTGAAGTATAAAACGCGAGAGAGTGCCTGCTTATGGGCGTCATGTATCTATATTCCCATGGTCTCTGTTATTCCCTGCGTCCATCGTTTACGTGGTCGGCCTCTTCCTCTGCTTCCCTCTGGTCTGTGCATCATTGCTTGTTGTGGTATGCTGTTAGTAAGTAACCTACTTGCATGCTTAAATCATGTGACTTGCTGCCTTCTAATGAAATCTAGTGCAGCTATAACCCCCACTTTAGTCCCGATTTCTTCATGTCTGATCTTATCTCTTCTTGATACATTGAGTATTCTTCTCAGGAATCTCATTTCTGTTGTGATGTTTCTTTCCTCTTTTTCTGTCATTGCCCATGTTTGGAATTGGTAACAGAGTTGGCAGGAACATTGTGTTGTAAAGTGCTTTCTTAGTAGTTATTGATACATGTTTGTTCTTTAGTATTGGTACCATTCGTCCAATGAGTTGGCTTTGCGTTATTGCATCTATTTTCGATCTCGTCTTCTGATTTGCCAATTGATTATATTATACTTCCAAGGTATTTGAATCTCTTTACTTATTTCAAGGGAGGTTCGTTTAGGTGAATTGTTGTTTTCTTCTTTAGTTATAGTCATTACCTCTGTTTTACTTATACTAATTTTCATGTTATGTTCCCTAAACATTTCGTTTAGGTTATTCATGTGGTTTTGCAATTCGGCTTCTGATTATTCTATTAATGCTTGGTCGTATTAAACAGGAGTTCTCTAATGGTGTAATTTGCAGAGGTTCTTTACTGTCACCAGTACTATTCAATGCGTATACGGTGCCGATCACTGAACAACAGTTGGACGGGAGGGGTAGGACTCTGTCATTTGCTGACGACGTTCTCGTGTATCGACAGGGTCGAGATAGACAGGCGGTTGCCAATGATATGCAGGGCGAACTAGATCGAATTTCCTCATGGTGTGCTGATGCCGGCGCCCTTGTCAACCCTGCAAAGGCATCGGTTACATGGTTCTCCCTAAACAACCATATTGTGAACACAGACCTGCCGGCAGTAAGAATGGATGGGAGCATTTTGAGTAGAACCCAGTCAATGACATATCTTGGTGTGAGGCTTGATCGTAGCCTGTCCTTCAGAGATCATGTCGATTATGTCATAACGAAAGCTCGAAAAGGTTTGTCAGCAATGAGAGTCATGGCGACTGCCAATATCGAGCAAAGACTGCTAATACTTCTGTTCCAAGGACTGGTGCTTTCACGCATCGAGTATGCCCTGGCCATCCTCACTGTCAGCCCTACACAGATTGGAAGACTTGAAAAGGTACAAAACGAAGCCATGCGCATCATTTTGGGCTGCACGAGAGACACCAGCTGTGTAGCAATGAGATACCTCCTTGACTTCCCGACAATGGAACACAGGATCAAGATCTGGAGAGCTCGTGCATACTTAAAAATAAGTGCAGATGAGCAGCACCCTCTGCATGATGCTATATTCAGAGAAAAGGGCTAACAGGCTAAAGAGGGGCAAATCATGGATGGGTCGGGCGGAAGATGTCGTCAGACAGGTCTGCAGTCTTACCAGTATCAACCCCGGCAAGGAATGGGTGCCGGTGCCTCCGGCTTTTAAGTGCACTTTCTCCTGCATTATCACACTCGACAGACGGTGCAGAGAGCAGAACCCTGCCGCTGTCAATGCAGAGGTCAACGCGCTCATCTATGAACACTCAGACAGCCCCGAAGTGCTCATCTATACAGATGGATCTGTTGTAAAGCAGCAGAGAAGTGCGTGGGCATTTACAGCCTGTTCAGCGGGCCGAACCGTTCAAGAATCCAGTGGTGCCCACTTTATGACCACGAGCAGCATGACGATGGAGGTGATGGCAGTTACACAGGCTTTCATATGGCTGGAATCACAGCATTATACCAAGGTGTGTGTACTAAGTGACTCAATGAGCATGATTCAGAAGGTCGAAGCTGGAGCTGTACGCAGACAGTGGACTGAGTCGCTGCGGAAGTCTGTTGTCCGTAAAGTCACATTCATCTTCGTCCCGGGACATGCGGGAGTCGAGGGAAATGAACGAGCTGATAAACTGGCTGGCTCTGCACCCCCTGTAGATGGCCAGCCCATGGATCGTGCCGATGTTATTAACGCCCTTAAAGATATGGCGAGAACAGAGGACTTTGACGTCAGTGAATCCACATCGCTGTCCAGGATGAAAGACTTGGGAGTAAGAATCGGCACGGCCAAGCGCGAGAGGTACATCGAGAAAACGAGGTGCCTCGTCAACCAACACAGAACTGGCACTATTAGCCACCGGACGCTGATGCATATGCTGGGGGGGGGGAGGATCTGAGCACCTATGGACCTGTCCGGAGTGCAATGAAGTTACCCCAACTGATCTGTTTGGCTGGTATCTTGTTGTCTATATGTGTTATGAATAAGAGAAGGGACAAGAGAGGAATGTGTATGGTTAATTTCCTGTACATTTGTTGTAGCCCTAAGAGGCCAGCAAAAAATGTTTAAAGAGGGAAAATAAAATCTGGGAGTACATTAAAAGTTTGCAAACACTGTTTAAAAAATAAATGTATAACTAAATAATCTATTATAAAATGTAAGTATGTAAATATTAAACAGATGTTCTTTAAGAAATCTAAAAGAGTTATATTAGTGTTTAAAATATTATATTTCGGTATTAATTTTATTATTTCCAAAAGAATGTAAAAGAAGATTAAAGTATTTATTAATATTACCTGTAGTATTTTTTTTATAGTTTGAAAATTTAAGTAATGTCCCTTGCAACAATATTAAATGTTTATGTCCCCTACTCGTTGCTTATTTAACTGTTTTTCTTTTAGAAATCTTGTAATTCCGCAGAATGCTCGAACATAATTATTAAGTGTAGTGATCAATGTTATTATGATCTTTTAAATATGCTCTAAGCAACTAGGGAAATGAATGCACAGTTGAATTGTATGATTTATTATTATATGTTGGAAGATATCAACATTGATGGGAAAGATTTAAGAATAATAACGAATATTTACTGGAACCAAGTAGCAGCAATTGAAATAGAACATAAAGAGGGAAGTTACGAACAGATAAAGCTAGGAGTACGACAGGGGTGTGTCTTGTCACCCGATCTCTTCTTCCTATATAGCGAAGTAATAATGAGAGAGATCAAAGAGACGTCAGGAATACTAATCGGAGGTTACAATATAAAAAATAATAATAATAATATACGCTATGCAGATGACACAGTATTGGTAGCGGATAATTCAACAGACCTACAACAATTGTTAGACATTGTTTAGTTTACTTTAGTAGATGGATCAACATCAAGGCACACGGGTGCAACCCATAAGTACTCCGTTCTCCTCCTAATTCAAATCTGAGTCTGGAGAAACTCAGCTCAGTGCACGAGCTCCGTAGCACCGGCGAGGATCCTGAAAATACTAGGGTAGATTTTTAACTCTAAATTTTTGCCCGGGCAGCGCCGTTAGGCTACTCTTTTTCGATTTCCAACTGCCAAGGGATTTTTTGCGTGCGCAACAATACACACGGGGGTCCGATCTCACTACCCAGAGACCAGGGGAAATTATATTACTAGAACCCAGGACGTCCAGCACTCTAGGCGGAAACCATACCTCGAGACCACGCAGCCCCCGACCAATACTGACATATTACAAGACAATGACATGGTTATGGTAATTTCTATCACACTTTTAAGTTTATTTTTATTTGAATCCCCCACATATATTTTTAACGAAGTGACTATTCGAAATAGAATTGCGAATAGAGAAAAATTATATTCGCAGTAGAAGTAGGTCACGTGATTATTCCTATGCGTGTGGCTATATTATATTATTTCGTTGTTGTATTAACGTGTCTTCAATATCAAAGTAATAAGTGTCTCTGTCTGTCACGCGGGAGCTCGAGGTTCGATTCCCCATCCGAGATGCAATACATGATTTTTTTTTTTTCTTCATTTTTAGCACCCAGGCAGCGACGGAGTGATCGAGTGTCAGATCTTTGTGTCTCTTTTTAACGTTAATTTTATGTGCCAACTAAAATATCCAACCAAGTGGATAATTTTAAATACCTAGGGGCACTTATAACATCGGATGGAAGATGTACAACAGAGATTAAGAGCAGAATAGGGCAGGCAAAAGCCGCATTTCAGAAAATGAGTGTAAGAAAGAGAGTGCTAAAATGCTATATAGAACCAGTTTTGCTGTATGGCAACAGAGATGTGGATTTTAAGACGAATGTTGTGAATTCCTTGGACTGCCAGATTAACTAACAACGATTGCCTGAAAGAGGCTAATGAAATTAGAACACTACATACAACAATAAGAAAGAATCAAACAGCTTTCTTTGGTCATGTGATGAGAAGAGAGGCATTGGAGAACATCGTGACAACTGCAAAGATCGAGGGGAAGAGAGGCAGAGGCAGACCAAGAGAAATGATGCTGGACGGATTGAGACGGTGGTATGGAGGAATATCATCAGCAGAGTTGATCCAGAACACCAAAGACAGAGATCTTTTGCTATGTATCTCAAAATTCCAGTATGTGATACTAATATGAGTTTCACATTGATACACTTTTATAGACAACCGTGGGAGTCTGTGGGTCATGGGGTAGGAGATGGTAATGGTTCAGTGAAAATCCCAGGTAAATTAGTGGGAGTGGTACATGAATAAAGGAGCAGGATGGAAAGGCGGGAAACCAGTAGCAATGGAGATGTGATGGTAGTCCGAGGGTGAAAACTAAGCTATGCCCCGGTGGGTGTCCGTACAATGCATGAATGGGTGCCATTGAAAGGTTGACCATAGTAAACGAATATTAAAGAGCAATGATGTGTGCACATAAGCATGATGGTGATAATGACGAAACTCAATTTGTCTGCTAAGTGCGGAGCCCACGGCCTAAAGTCCTAGCATGATTATCAATAACTAACTATAACCAGAAATATGATCCATGGAAGATAACACAGTTTATGAAACGTAATTTAATAGAATTTACATTATTACAAATATATAGAGCGATAGTTGAAATAAATGCATGACTGCAATAAATGTTGGGTATATAATAGACGCATTGTATGATCAGAATCCAGGAAGCGAAACGCGCAGCTTTTTTTTCACAAGCAGAAAAGAAACATCAAATGGGCCCTAATTATAACTAATCGAATGATCGATAGTTGAATGGGGCCTGAACACATTTTTTTCAAAAGCGAGCGACAGATAAGATAGGTGTTAGTAGCGGTTCCAACTTCACGGCAAAGGGTCTCCCCATTATGCCCCGTTCCTTTGCCAGTGATTATCACACAAAAATCTCCTCACTTTTCCAAATTACTGTTATATAGCCGGGTCGCAGCGTTGGGGTGAGCGCCCAACCTTGCAAAATACCCCGGCTTGTGCATTCATTACCCCTGGCAGCACAAGTCCAACTCCTGGCCTTCACATGGCGGAACTGTTTTAACTAACAGGAGAAGGGGCGGCGGTGAATCTCTGGCGCCGTAAAATAAAAATAAAAAAACAACATAATGCTCTAGATATGTATGTATGTACATACATGCGGAGACACGTGTGTACACGCACATATATCCAAACTCGAGTAAGACCACAGTCTACTCTATTAAAGGAAAGGTGCTGAAGACGGAGGAAACCAGCCAGGACGTGCACCACAGAAATCAGGATGCCACGCAATTAAGCCATGAAATATGTTGGTACTTGTTTTAACCCATGGTTTACAAGAACACATTTTCTGTCATAATGCCTGCTTCTGTTCTAGTGAAACAGTATACCACATCTTCTAGACTTGTCCTTCTAGTTGACCTTACAGTTGTCCCTAGAGTTAACCTTACAGTTGTCCCTTGAGTTGACCTTACATTTGTCCTTAGAGTTTACATTTCAGTTGTCCCTACTGTTGACCTATAGTTATCCCCAGACTTGACCTTGCGGCTGTCCCTAGAGTTGACCCTACAGTTATCCCTAGAGTTAACCTTACAGTCGTCCATAGAATTGACCGTGCAATTGTCCCAAGAGTTGACCCTACATTTGTCCCTAGAGTTGACCTTACAGTTGCCCCTAGAGTTAACCTTACAGTTGTCCCTACAGTTGATCTTACAGTTGTCCCTACAGTTGACCTTACAGTTGTCCCCAGAATCGACCCTACAGTTGTCCCTAGAGTTGATCGTACAGTTGTCCATAGACTTGAACCTACATTTATCCATAGACTTGACCCTACAGTTATCCTTAGACTTGAACCTACAGTTATTCCTAGACTTGAACCCACAGTTATCCCTAGACTTGACACTACAGTTGTCCCTAGACTTGATCCTACAGTTATCCCTTGAATTGGACCTACAATTGTTCCTAGAGTTGACCCTACAGTTATCCCTAGACATGACCATACAATTGCGCCTATAGTTGAACCTACAGTTTTCCCTAGACTTGACCCTACAATTGTCCCTAGACTTGACCCTACTGGTTATTTATCTCTAGACTTGACCCAACAGTTGTCCATAGACTTTATCGTACAGTTGTCCCTAGAGTTGTCCCTAGACTTGACCCTGCAGTTATCCCTAGACTTGACCCTACAGTTATCCCTAGACTTGACCCTACAATTGTTCCTAGACTTGACCATACAATTGTCCCTAAACGTGAAACTACAATTGTCCCTAGAGTTGATCCTACATTTGTCCCTAGACTTGTCCCTAAATTTGTCCCTAGAGTTCACACTACAGTTGTCCCTAGACTTGACCCTACAGTTGCCCCTATACTTAACCTTCAGTTGTCCCTAGAATTAACCCTACAGTTATCCCTACACTTGACTCTACAGTTATCCCTAGACTTGACCCTACAGTTGTTCCTAGAATTGACCCTACAGTTATCCATACACTTGACCCTACAGTTATCCCTAGACTTGACCCTACCGTTGTTCCTAGAATTGACCCAACAGTTGTCTCTAGACTTGACCCTACAGTTGTCCCTAGACTTGACCCTACAGTTGCCCTAGACTTAACATTCATTTGTCCCCAGAATTGACCCTACAGTTACCCCTAGACTTGACCCTACGTTTATCCTTAGACTTGACCCTACAGTTGTCCCTAGACTTGACCCTACAGTTGCCCTAGACTTAACATTCATTTGTCCCCAGAATTGACCCTACAGTTATCCCTAGACTTGACCCTACAGTTGTTCCTAGAATTGACCCTACAGTTATCCATACACTTGACCCTACAGTTATCCCTAGACTTGACCCTACAGTTGTCCCTAGACTTGACCCTACAGTTGCCCTAGACTTAACATTCATTTGTCCCCAGAATTGACCCTACAGTTACCCCTAGACTTGACCCTACGTTTATCCCTAGACTTGACCCTACAATTGTCCTTAGAGTTGACCCTAGACTTGACTCTGCAGTTGACCCTAGACTTGGCCCTACATATGTCCCTAGACTTGACCCTACAGTTGTCCTTATAGCGCTATCCGCCTGGACAGCACAGTCCCCAGCATTATATCAGGCAGCAAGGAGACATCTTCCACAATGTTTCAAATAATAACACACCACATTTCTTGCCAATCATCTTCAAAACCTCACCAAAGTACACATGTAAGCACATCTTTAACCAACTGTAGAATGGAATATTTTATTGGCGCAGTTTGCAAACATAATGATTGAAAGTAATAAATAAAAACAAACATGTTTACTCTGCAAGACAGGGATGGTTGCGTTCTTAAGTAACATCAGACTACCAAGCCCAGATACACACCACTAGTAGGCCCAGATACACACCACTAGTAGGCCCAGATACACATCACTAATATGCCTACATACACTCTACCAGTAGGCCCACATATACACCACTAATAGGCCCATATACACACCACTAGTAGGCCCACATAACACCACTAGTAGCAAAAGAATCTCTCTAGTTTGAGTTTATGCTGGAAAAAAACCCAAAAATAATTAATATTTCTTTTTATCTTTGTATCCAGCTTCTTGTAAAAATATAAACAGATTACTTTCTAATGAACTATTGTTGCCCAGACTAAATGCTTCACAGAAATACATAAAGATCCCTTTTAAATGTCATTAGCGCACTGAGTATTTGATGCTGCACCCAGATTTTATAGACCACCTGGCAACTGGTGGTGTATAATGCCGCCTTGACTTCCTGACACAGTTCCTGGCACCATTGTAAAGCTGGGTTGATCTGGAAGCTTAGGTCACTTTTAGAAATCTACCTGTGGATTCGAACCCATAAGCACTGGGCACTTAGTGAACAAAAACAAATCCTAATAAGATGGAAACAGTACTTCGAACAACTTCTCAACATCCCATCAGATGTCACAGGAATTCAAGAAACCGACACAGGTGCCACCGAAGAACTAGAACCAGACATACTGAAAGAAGAAATTAGAGAAGCCATCAGGATAGCCCCATTGAACAAATCACCAGGACAAGATGAAATACCAAATGAACTAATTAAAGCAGCAAGAGAAGTTAGGAACAGCATGGCTACATAGACTATTCAACCATGTTTGGGTAGAACAACAGACACCACGAGACTGGGGAAACGCCATAATTGTCCCAATTTGGAAAAACAAAGGCAGCAAAAGAGACTGCACACAATACAGAGGCATTTCACTGTTGAGTCATACTGGGAAAATATTTTGCAAAATTCTTGAGAAAAGATTACGAACTATTATAGAACCCCAGCTAAGCGAAACACAACTTGGATTTAGGAAAAACAAAGGATGCACAGATGCCATTTTTGCTCTTAGACAACTTATAGAAAAATCAATCGAATTCAATGAAACACTCTACTTAGCTTTTGTCGACCAAGAAAAGGCATTTGAAAGAGTAGATAGAAACAAGCTGTGGAAACTCCTTAAACAATATGGAGTGAGTACACATCTAACAAACCTATGTAGAAGCTTATAAAACAACAGTGAATGCATAGTGAGAGCAACGGGGGGACACTCAGAACCCCTCACCATAAGATCAGGAGTACGACAAGGTTGTGTTCTGTCCCCTCTCTTGTTTATAACATATATAGACAACATATGTAAAGAAACCAGCCAAACAGAGACCGCAAGAACACCGCATGACGCGAAGACAGAAGAAGAAACATCTGCAAATCTAACCATTAGAGATCTCCTGTTTGTGGACGACGAAGCACTAATAGCAACATCAGAAGCTGAATTACAAGACCACATGAATAGTCTAAACGAAATGTGTAAGGAACGTAACATGAAAATTAGCACAAATAAAACAGAGGTATTGACTATAACTAAAGAAGAAAAAGCAACAACGATTCACCTAAACGAACATCCCTTGAAACAAGTAAAGAGTTTCAAGTACCTAGGAAGTATAATATCATCAAATGGCAAATCAGAAGACGAGATCGAAAATAGATGCAATAAGGCAAACCAACTCATTGGACAAATGGCACCAATACTAAAGAACAAACATGTATCAATAACTACTAAGAAAGCACTTTACAACACAGTCTTCCTACCAACTCTATGTTACCAATGCCAAACCTGGACAATGACAGAAAAAGAGAAAAGAAAAATCACAACAACAGAAATGAGATTCCTGAGAAGAATACTCAATGTATCAAGAAGAGATAAGATCAGAAATGAAGAAATCAGGACAAAAGTGGGGTTATAACTGCACTAGATTTTATTAGAAGGCAGCAAGTCAAATGGTTTGGCCATGCAAGTAGGTTACCAACTAACAGTATACCACAACAAGCAATGATGTACAGACCAGAGGGAAGCAGAGGAAGAGGCCGACCACGTAAACGATGGAAACTTGGAACAGAGTCCATGGGAATATCGATACATGAAGCCCATAATCGGGCACTCTCCCACTGTGTATACTTCACCTCGACACCGCAAGGTACAAGAGGAACATGATGAGATGAGATGAGAAGCACAGGGCTGGCAAGTGAGCGTCTAGCTATTGCACGACTGCTTAAAATAAATTACTTGGTTGGTGAGGGAGGCTGAGTGGTCCCGAGGTATGGTGTCCGCCTCGCGTGCTGGAGGTCCCGGGTTCAAGCCCCGGTGAGGGCTGGGATTTTTTCACGTGGACTTCTAGTAACAAAAATTTCTTCTGGTCTACTGGGTAGTGAGATCGGACGCCCGTCTGTATTGTTGCGCACGTAAAAAATCCCTTGGCAATCGAAAAAGAGTAGCCTAACGTCGCTGCCCGGGCAAAATTTTGAGTTACAAATGTACCCAAAGTATTTCAGGATCCTTTCCGATGCTACGGAGTTCGTGCACTGAACTGAGATTCTCCGGACTCAGGCTTTAGTTAGGGGTAGAACGGAGCACTTATGGGTTATACCCGTGTGCCGTGGTTTTGATCCGTCGACAAAAGTAAATTATAAGCTAATAATATGGTGAATAGTTAAAAAACTTCAATAAAACCATTCTAATGTCTCAATTAACTATTGAACAGGATCAGAAATTGTTCCTGAAGATATTAGGTGAATAAAACTTTGGCAGAGATCATGAAAGCACATGAGACATTGTGTGTTTACACTAATTATCATATACACAATGGGAGGGGGTGCAGCAACTGCTACAAGACAATTTGTGCCCAGGTAATATAATTGCCTACAGACTTTTGATTTCGGCATCAACCACAGCCGTTTTTCTCATATTACCAATATTTATCAGATCAGCTGATCCACGACTCTGGTGATCGAGTGAGATGGCAAAACATAACAGCCCACGCTTATCGGTGTGGTACATGATGGATGGAGTGGAAAATCCCAGACAAATGGATCTTATGTTCTATGTTGCAAGCCGTAGCTTAAAGTTTCTATTTTTTCCAGTGCCTGGTGCATTGGTGTTACAGCCTGCGAATCAGATTTTGTCCTAGCCCTAAGCACCCATTGAAGCAGACAAGCTGAGGCGGATCACCATCCAACTGGCTGGAAGGTTGGGGGGGGGGGGATGGTGCCCAGCTTGAGGCGGGCGATAGCTGATCATAGACACCTGTAGATTTCTCCCACCGTTAGAGGCAACCCGTGGCGCCCCTATCTACGCCAGTTGACAAGGACGTATAGCCCGTAACTGCTAACTCTCGCTTTGATTCCGAGACCGGTTAAAACCAGGGATGGAGGTTTACCTCTCCATAGCACAAAGCCTCTGCGAAATTGTAGAGACCGTGCGTTGCTCATGCAGCATGATCCCTCTCTCGGCCTGCCAGAGGAAAGGTAACACCAATACATCTGAAACAAAACAAGCTGCAGAAGCTGCCGGATCAGCAAAGCAATGCTCTAACTGTCCACCTGTCGGCGCCTCTATCCCGTTGCCAACCAAGACCTAAGGCCTGGTCTGCCCTGCCACGATATTTAATCTTTAGGTTGCATTTCCTCGCACCAGGATAAGGCTCCTCCGCCCGAAACCCTTGGCACAATGTGGGGTGGAGGGTTTGGTGAGCGCCGCCCAACATTCGGAGGTAACAGAAAGCAGGTAGAACCGCCTACTGCCATACGCAGACGGTAGTAACTGCTTTCTGTGAAAGAATCGGTTGGTGCATGTCATCTACCCGCACTCAGTGGAGTATTGGTGCACGATAAGACAGGCGTGATCGGGCTCTGTGGGATCGTGTCTTAGTGCCAAGGTACAGATAGATTATTACAGCCTGGAGAGAACGATGCTGCAGGGAGTGACGACAGGATCTGGCCGACACTCAAAACTCCGAGGAAAGACCTGACGGACACATAATCAGACTGCTACTACATTAGTATTGGGACCCTTCAATGTTCAGATCCCAAAGAATGAAATTATTTTTCTTCTTCTTGGCTCACAATATTCTAAAAACATCACACTGAAATTAATTTTTTTTTTAAAGTTTGTCAACAATTAGAGTAATTCTGTTTTCGGCTAAAAATTATAAGTTTACGTTTGCTGACAAAGACTTTGATAGAAACATTTATTTTTCCGTGTTGAGATTTTGAGTTTCATTTCAAGTTCAATGGTCTCTGACATCAATCAGTTCGCTAGCAAGTATACAAAAGAATACTTAACTACACATAATATATAATACACATTCAAGTATAACCAATAATCCAGGAGGGTTGAACAGGGTATTGAAGACAATAATAAGAAGTAGTAAGATGCTCGCTAGCAGTATCTTCGGAACGTTTTGAATCAATGTTCGTGTAGCCTCCCCGTTTGTTTATACTTCTTCACTTCACTTGCAGGGAAAAGACATTTAAACTTGTTCAACTGGTTGTGGTATTCAAGGTTATATTTGGGGTCACTTGCGTGTGAGGTTTCCTTTATTATTTGTGTCCTCTTTGCCAATAATTTTCTTCTCTGTTGCAGCAGGTTTACGTCTTGTGTCGTCAGCTGGGGGGGGGGGGGGGGGGGGGGGGGGGGGGGGGGGGGGGGGGGGTTGCCCGGCTGTGTTACTGTTCAATTTGCTAGTGCTTTCTTTCTGCTTCCATCTGTCAATGATGGCACATCGAACACACACACACACACACACACACACACACACACACACACACACACACGCACGCTCGCGCGCACACACACACACACACACATATTAAACGGATATTGTCCCCAGAAGGACTAGTTCTGAGAAGTATGAATAAATTTAGTGGAACTGCGATACAGATGTGGAAATGTGAACACTATAAAATAACACCAAGTGTACTTCGTGTTATTTTATAATTATTTATATTTCTTAGAAGGACTCGTCAGTTGAATTCGTTTTTTTTTTTTTTTTTTGCGCCCTGCGTTGCTGTGGTTTTCAGTTAACCGTCTTAATTACTCTTAATTAACCACTACTCGCCCTTATCCATAGACTAGTAAACTCAGGAGAACCGGATCTATCTTTTCTTCACATATTGACTGTTTTGTAAGCCTCAGATGTGTAGGTAGCATTTGATTTGTCTTGTTCTTGTAGAGCTTTCGTGGTATATTGTTGACTTCTGCTTATATTTTTATTGGCCTTCTCCATCTTGTTCTTGATTTGCCTTCTTTACATTTTAATATTATTTCTACCCCGTTGACGTTGAAAGTCAGAAGAGAAAGTATATCTGAATGTATTGCTAGGATCAGACTAATAATTAAGTGACCGAGTCTGCCACACTTCGGATCTTAATTTGAAAGGGATTGTTGTCCAAAGGACAATAATCATAAATCTTTCTATTTTATAGCTTTTACTATTTTCAGAAAATTTCTCCAACTCTTTACTTCAGGTTCTAAGAATCCTGATAACATATATATATATATCTATATATATATATATATATATATATATATATATATATATATATATATATATATATATATATATATATATATATAATCACAATGTTCTTAGTGATAAGTGCGTGATATGGTCGTTGTCTAGGTAACGATGCTCCTGGTGTGTCAATTGAGCTATCTAACTGTCTCACAATATTACTCTACCCCGCGGTGCACATTCACCAGTCAGTGAACAAGATTGAGTTGGCGCACATAATCTTTTAATGCAGACTGAACACGGACACAGATAACATATTTATATATCCAGAAACCAATATAATCCATATAATATATATATCCTCCTCACAATTTAACACGTACAAATCACTGCCTTCTCAAAGGCCTGCTTCATCTCAAAACCATAGGACAGTTAATCCAGCTACTATCCACCGCTGGACCTCACACAATACATCCACACACTGGGTTTAGTCTCCACTAACTATTCAACCCACTCTGGGTTCAGGCCTCCATTAACTATCCAACCCACTCTGGGTTCAGGCCTCCATTAACTATCCAACCCCCACTGGGTTTTAGGCCTGGGAGAACAACACAACCAAAGATCTGACCCGCAGTCAGTCTAAGCTCCCACTTATTAGCCCACCGATCCGCTCGGCGCCAAAACATCAACTGTCTTGAAGTCCCCTGACTTCACACAAACTAAACTGTCCTTCACCCTATCCCCCCCCCCCTAGGGGTCTGCTCACACCAGCACCATTATTTTTCATGGCTGGTTGCTTTTCTCGTAGTCTCGCTACTGGGGTCACTCACCTCAATGTCAATGACCCAGGCATATGTCAATATATATATATATATATATATATATATATATATATATTAATATATATATATATATATATATTGATATATATATATTGATATATATATATATATATATATATATATATATATATATATATATATATATATATATATATATATTGATATATATATTGATATATATATATATATATATATTGATATATATATATATATAGTTAATCTTTCCTCTGGAGCCTAAGGCGGCGCATAGGGCAGAAGTCCTGACTCTCCATGCCTGGCGGTTTGCTGCTACCTGTTGTAGATCTTGGATATTTTCTAGGCCATTGAATGCGCCTTCTCTAATGATGGTTCTACGCAGGGTCTCTCTTGGTCTTCCCCGTTTTCTTTTCCCTACCGGTGACCATATGAGGGCTTGGTATGGGAGTCTTGTCTTGTCCATTCTGAGTACACGGCCAATGTAGTTCCAACGGCGTCTTCTTATGAAATTGGATACTGTATCTTGCTTAGTCTCTTGTCTTATTTGCGTATTGGTTCTGAAGTCTGTCCAATGGATGTTTAGAAGTCTTCTAAGACATTTTTTCTCAAAATTATCTAATTTTTTTTATCTAAAGCTACCGTTCATTTCCAACTTTCACATCCATACATTAACACTGGAATCACACAAGAGTTGAAGATTTTAAGTTTTGTGTGTTTGCTGAGTGTCTTTGACTTCCAGATGTTTGACAGTTTATTGATGGCACCAGATGCCAGTGCGACTCTAGATGATATTTCTGGTGTTGAGTCCTCTGTAGATGTCATTTTGCTTCCTAGGTATGTGAAGCTGTTGACTTTTTCAAGAACGTAGATGTATATATATATATATATATAATATATATATATATATATATATATATATATATATATATATATATATATATATATATATATATATATTGACATCATATCTAGCTTCATCTAGCTATCTAGCTTCATCTCGTTGGACTTCATGTTCATGAGTCCAGTGTGTTCTGCACAAGAGATCCAAATGTGTAGACGACCACATCACCACAGGAATGATTCTCCAAAATCTCAATCTAGTCTGATGCATACTCGTCTTTGATTAACGAAGACACAAACAATAGATTGCACGATTTATTGCCTGGCATATTTCGCTGCATCTCGTCAGGTACATACTGCAGAAATCACACAACTTACGTGAATTAACTAGATAAACCCTTCAATCTGAAATATACACATGTTCGCACAGTAATGTCGATTGTCTACAACGGTAATTTTAAACTGACAAACATGTCTTTCTGCTTGCACAAGGACGGCTTACTAAGGTTGATTATTATAGCTTCAGCAAACTTTAACAATCGACTACTTTTTGTGTTGAACAACACACGGAAGGCACTGTCTCTTTCAACCACGTGACCGCTCTCAAGCACATGTCTCGCGACCGATGAAGCAGGACTGTTCCGGTGTGTCGGCCTGCCTAGGCTACCATCTTCTGTGTGTAGTATCTTGTCCACCCTATTTGGAATGTGTTCCGAAACCCTGCAATGTAACTGTCGCTCAGTTCTACCTATGTGCATGTAAAGCATCTGCATACTCGTCTGGTACAACACCCTTTCTTCACCAGGACCTGTATCCTCTAGTGAATACACCTGTTAAGTAATATAATTGGCTTGATCCATCTGTGATTTTCCTTTTTTTTAAACCTGCATACCTTTCTTCTCATACTCTCACTGTGCAGTGTGTGCTAGCATTGACTCGAACGTATTAACGTGCACGGTACATCCTTGTTCTACCACACATGGTCCGAGATGGCAAGCATCCATCAGATATTTTGCCAAGGGTATACTGTTGTGTTGGGAAATGGGCAGGTGGACAAACTGGCTGGATCTGGTTTTCTGGACTTAGTTAGTTAGTAGTCAGTCAGTCAGTCAGTTAGTAAGTCAGTCAGTCAGTCAGTCAGTCAGTCAGTCAGTCAGTCAGTGACTGGCTGCCGGCAGTAAGAATGGATGGGAGCATTTTGAGTAGAACCCAGTCAATGACATATCTTGGTGTGAGGTCATTATCGTAGCCTGTCCTTCAGAGATCATGTCGATTATGTCATAACGAAAGCTCGAAAAGGTTTGTTAGCAATGAGAGTCATGGCGACTGCCAATCTCGAGCAAAGACTGCTAATACTTCTGTTCCAAGGACTGGTGCTTTTACGCATCGAGTGTTCCCTGGTCATCCTCACTGTCAGCCCTACACAGATTGGAAGACTTGAAAAGGTACAAAACGAAGCCATGCGCATAATTTTGGGCTGCACGAGAGACACCAGCTGTGTAGCAATGTGATACCTCCTTGACTTCCCGACAATGGAACACAGGATCAAGATCTGGAGAGCTCGTGCATACTTAAAAATAAGTGCAGATGAGCAGCACCCTCTGCATGATGCTATATTCAGAGAAAAGGCTAACAGGCTAAAGAGTGGCAAATCATGGATGAGTCGGGCGGAAGATGTCGTTAGACAGGTCTGCAGTCTTACCAGTATCAACCCCGGCAAGGAATGGGTGCTGGTGCCTCCGGCTTTTAAGTGCACTTTCTCCTGCTTTATCACATTCGACAGACGGTGCAGAGAGCAGAACTCTGCCGCTGTCAATGCAGAGGTCAATGTGCTCATCTATGAACACTCAGACAGCCCCGGGGTGATCATCTATACAGATGGATCTGTTGTAAAGCAGCAGAGAAGTGCGTGGGCATTTACAGCCTGTTCAGCGGGCCGAACCGTTCAAGAATCCAGTGGTGCCCACTTTATGACCACGAGCAGCATGACGATGGAGGTGATGGCAGTTACACAGGCTTTCATATGGCTGGAATCACAGCATTATACCAAGGTGTGTGTACTAAGTGACTCAATGAGCATGATTCTGAAGGTCGAAGCTGGAGCTGTACGCAGACAGTGGACTGAGTCGCTGCGAAAGTCTGTTGTCCGTAAAGTCACATTCATCTGCGTCCCGGGACATGCGGAAGTCGAGGGAAATGAACGAGCTGATAAACTGGCTGGCTCTGCACCCCCTGTAGATGGCCAGCCCATGGATCGTGCCGATGTTATTAACGCCCTTAAAGATATGGCGAGAACAGAGGACTTTGACGTCAGTGAATCCACATCGCTATCCAGGATGAAAGACTTGAGAGTAAGAATCGGCACGGCCAAGCGCGAGAGGTACATTGAGAAAACGAGGTGCCTCGTCAACCAACACAGAACTGGCACTATTAGCCACCGGACGCTGATGCATATGCTGGGGGAGGGTCTGAGCACCTATGGGCCTGTCCGGAGTGCAATGAAGATACCCCAACTGATCTGTTTGGCTGGTATCTTGTTGTCTATATGTGTTATTGAACGTGCTAAAGAAGTAAATAAGGATGCACATCTTTGCTTTATTGACTATACAAAGGCTTTTGATAGAGTTAGATATGTCAACATGGTGGATATGCTTGCAGATCTACAAATTGATGGGAAAGACATTAGACTTATAAAAAACATATATTGGAAACGACAAGCTGCAATAAGGATTGATAATGAAGTGGGACAGTATCAGCCAATTAAGAGAGGTGTTAGGCAGGTATGTGTGATGTCTCCAGATCTTTTTTGCCTATACAGTGAAAATATTTTCAGAAATGTAGAGGATATAAATGGAATCAGCATTGGAGGACGAAACATCAATAACATTAGATATGCAGATGATACAGTATTAATTGCAGACAATGCGCAGGACCTGCAACAATTAGTAGATGCGGTTGTTGAACACAGTGGGCAACTGGGGTTAGAATTAAATTGTAAGAAGACTCAGGTTATGGTCATCACTAGGAAGGAAGAAATGCCACAATGTAATATACAAGTAAATTGAAATATTCTTCAACAAGTGAATCGGTACAATTATCTTGGAACAGTCATAACATCTGATGGGAGGTGCCTTGAAGAGATTAGAACAAGAATCGCCATGGCGAAAGTAGCCTTTAGCAAGATTAAAAACATTCTGACCAATAAAAAGATGTCAATTGAAACGAGAAAAAGAGTGTTGAGGGGATACATAGAGTCTGTTCTTTTGTATGGATGTGAAACTTGGACAATGAGTAGTCAAGCTGAAAAACATCTGATGGCTGCAGAAATGTGGTTTCTGAGGAAAATGCAAAGAATACCATGGACAGACAGAAAAACCAATGACCAAGTACTACAAGAGACAAATGAACATCGTAAACTGATTAGAGAAATTAGACGTAGACAATCAAAATGTTTTGGACATGTTATGAGAAGAAATGGATTGGAGAACTTGGTGACAACTGGCAAGATCGAAGGGAACAGACCAAGAGGAAGACCGAGAGGAAAATACCTGGATGGCTTGGCCACATGGCATGGACGAGACAGGAACACTGAGCTGATCCACGACACTGGTGATCGAGTGAAATGGCGAGTCATGACCGCCCACGCTTTCCGGCATGGCACATGATTGATTGATTGATATGTGTTATGAATAAGAGAAGGGACAAGAGAGGAATGTGTATGGCTAATTTCCTGTACATTTGTTGTAGCCCTAAGAGGCCAGCAAAAAATTTTCAATCAATATGGAAAGCTCTGACCTCTACATTAAAAGTATATAAACACAATTTAATGAATAAATATACAACTAAATAATCTATTATAAAATGTAAGTATGTAAATATTAAACAGATTTTCTTTAAGCAATCTAAAAGAATTACATTCGTGTTTAAAATATTTTATTTCGGTATTAATTCTCTCATTTCCAAAAGAATATGAAAGGAGATTACCGTTACTTAGTAAACTATCTGTAGTATTTTTATTTATATTTTTAGAATTAAAGTAATGTCCCTTGCCACAATATTAGATGTTTATGTCCCCTACTGGTTGCTTATTTAACTGCTTTTTATCTTTTAGAAATCTTGTAATTCCGCAGATTGCTCGAACATAATTATTAAGTGTAGTGATCAATGTTATTATGATCTTTTAAATATGCTCTAAGCAACTAGGGAAATTAATGCACAGTTGAATTGTATGATTTATTATTATATGTTGGAAGATATCAACATTGATGGGTAAGATTTAAGAATAATAACGAATATTTATTGGAACCAAGTAGCAGCAATTGAAATAGAAAATAAAGAGGGAAGTTACGAACAGATAAAGCTAGGAGTACGAAAAGACTGTCTTGTCACCAGATCTCTTCTTCCTATATTGCGAAGAAATAATGAGAGAGATCAAAGAGACGTCAGGAATACTAATCGGAGGTTACAATATAAAAAATAATAATAATAATATATGCTATGCAGATGACACAGTATTGGTAGCGGATAATTCAACAGACCTACAACAATTGTTAGACATTGTTTAGTTTAGTTTAGTTTAGTCGATGGATCAACATCACGGCACACGGGTGCAACCCATAAGTACTCCGTTCTCCTCCTAATTCAAATTTGAGTCTGGAGAAACTCAACTCAGTGCACGAACTCCGTAGCACAGGCGAGGATCCTGAAAATACTAGGGTAGATTTTTAACTCTAAATTTTTGCCCGGGCAGCGCCGTTAGGCTACTCTTTTTCGATTTCCAACTGCCAAGGGATTTTTTTGCGTGCGCACCAATACACACGGGCGTCCGATCTCACTACCAAGAGACCAGGGGAAATTTTATTACTAGAACCCGGGACCTCCAGCACTCTAGGCGGACACCATACCTCGAGACCACGCAGCGTCCGACCAATATTGACATATTATAAGACAATGACATGGTTATGGTAATTTCTTTCACACTTTTAAGTTTTTTTTTTAAATTTGAATCCCCCACATATATTTTTAACGAAGTGACTATTCGCAATAGAATTCCGAATAGAGAAACATTATATTCGCAGTAGAAGTAGGTCATGTGATTATTCCTAAGCGTGTGGCTATATTATAATATTTCGTTGTTGTATTAACGTATCTTAAGTAGCAAAGTCGTAAGTGTCTCCGCCTGTCACGCGGGAGCTCGAGGTTCGATTCCCCATCCGGGATGCAATATATGTTTTTTTGTCATTCTTAGCACCCAGGCAGCGACGGAGTGATCGAGTGTCGGAATCGACGGATCCAATAGATGTCTTTGCTTAACGTTAATTTGATTTGCCAACTGAAATATCCAACCAAGTGGATAATTTTAAATACCTTGGGGCACTTATAACATCGGATGGAAGATGTACAACAGAGATTAAGAGCAGAATAGGGCTGGCAACAGCTGCATTTCAGAAAATGAAGGGTATCTTATGCAATAAGTCGCTATCAATGAATGTAAGAGAGTGCTAAAATGCTATAAAGAACCAGTTTTGCTGTATGGCAGCGAATCTTGGAATGTAAATGAACACATTAGGAAGAACTTAGAAGCAAAAGAGATATGGTTTCTTGAATTCCTTGGACTGCCAGAGTAACTAACAACGATTGCCTGAAAGAGGCCAATGAAACTAGAACCCTACATACAACAATAAGAAAGAGACAAACAGCTTGCTTTGGTCATTTGATGAGAAGAGAGGCATTGGAGAACATCGTGACAACTGCAAAGATCGAGGGGAAGAGAGGCAGAGGCAGATCAAGAGAAATGATGCTGGACGGATTGAGACGGTGGCATGGAGGAATATCATCAGCAGAGTTGATCCAGAACACCAAAGACCGAGATCTGTGGAGAGCATTGAACGCCTACGCCAGCCGGCACGGCACTTGATGATGAACTGAAATATCGCCACAAATTAACCACCCTCATACTGACTCAAGCTAAAATTGACTAGTGAGTGGACACTGTGACGCTTTCACTGTACAGGGAAAAAAGATCTGGAGACATTACACATTCCTGTCTAACGCCTCTTTTAATAGGCTGATATTGACCTACATCGTTATCAATTCTGATGACAGTTTGTTGTTTCCAATATATGTATTTTTTTTTTACATTTTTATTTACACATGGCTGCCTGGTAACAGTAAGTGTACAGAAACGAAAATTAACAATTCTTGAAATCACCTGGGGACACAATTATTTGGAGGGATCGTTATTTGTATTGGGGATACAAATTCTGGGAAATTATGTTTGATATTTAAACAGCACTAACGTAATGTAAAAATAAAACGGGATGCCAGAAGAATGGACAGAAGTAAGAAGAATGGTGATTCATTAAAAATTACTGAGAATTCGGCAGAATTCTAATGCGAATATAATTTTTCTCTATTGCGAATAGAGCCTCTCTATTTTTTAATTGTTCAAACACCTAAGTTCAAAGCAGCATTTTCTTCTGCCTTACATCTCCCAACGAAGCCTAGGCCATCAACCAACTCAGGCCAATCCATGCAATGTAGACTTGTTTGTGCTTGTTTGGGTTTCGCAGCTCAAGTGTTCTCCAGGCTGAGGGTTCTAAGTCTCACCCAAACCCTCTTTAGTCACCTCTAACAACACACTCGGTAGTTTACACTGTTATAATTCTTTGCATCCCTAAAGGGCTCCAGTAACTCAATCACTGCTCCGGGCATCTAAGATTCCAACATCCTTTTTGAAATACCCCGATATAACATGCACTAAACCAATTGGAGAATATGACATGTGCCATAGCTTGAAAACTATCGTCTCTTGAGCAGATATCAGAAAAATAACAGAGTTACCACACAAACAATTCTCATGCTTTAGTGTATAAAAATCAAACAAGAAAACAAATGCAACACTAAATGCTTATTTAAAAGGGAAACTGTATACATAGTTGAAGTATGAATAAAGTGATACTTTATACATAGATGAAGTACGAATAAATGGATACTTTATACATAGTTGAACTATGACATTACGTTAGTCCTTTCTGGCTGTTTAAATATCAAGAGTAATTGTTTGTGTCCTTTCGTCCGCTTCATTTCCGTTAGTCCTTTCACTTGTATCACAAGAGGCGGCATCAGACATAAAATGGAGAGTCCTTGAGGATTATATAAGCGACCACCTACCCTGCTCTGTACTGATACCTAAGTCCAGTACAGTCAGGGCTCAAGAGGAAAGACTAACTAACTAACTTACACTCACTTTAAACAACACAATTATAAATATAAAAAGTTTGCATATAACCACACAAACCCAAAGAGATAAAGGATACTAAGTTCCTCTTTCTCAATGTGATCCTGCCCGTTATAATTAATTTAGCTGTTAATGGCCCATTGGCTTTAGACCATAAATGTGTATGGGTTATGCTGAACATGTTATCTTGTGATAGACATGACATTGCACATCAAAGTTGCCTTCTATTATGAGATTGACATTTTACTTTCACCCAATTAACTGCTGAACAATTTAAACAACAAAATTGTCCTGCAAGGAAACGAGCCTCGAGCTCCCGCCCATCAGGCGGAGACACTAACAATTATGCTACTGACAACACGATTTTGAATCAACATAATCAACACCATCATCATGATCTTCCACTTCTGCCGTTAAGCGTCGTTGGGAGGAATAATTTGGGCGGCACTGGATAGTGTCATTCCGTTCGGTTGTACAATGTCTTTGGTGTCGTAAATTCATTTTCTTCTTGGACATCCTCGTGGTCTCGTCACAGATGATCTTTGATGTAAGGCCTGTGATGGTAGTTGCTGGTGTTGCATTCTTACGACATGGCCAAACCACTTGATCTTCTGTCTTTCAATAAATGTGGCACAAGGTGTTGATCCCACAGTCTGTCTGATAATAGCATTTCTTACTCGGTCTCGGATTGTTAAGTTGGCAGCTCTCCTCGGGCATCTCATTTCGCAGGTGTTGATTTTGCAAAGGTGTAATTTGGATAAAGTCCAGATTTGAGATTGGTAGCATAGGGTTGGTGTGAATATGCTGTTTATTATCTGTCGTTTTGCGGTCATGGGTGTTTGGATGTTTCAGTAAGGGTGATAGTTGATATGTAAGTGCACTAACTAGCTTTTTGACATCTGATTTAAATTTCTCTGTCCAATCTGCCAACTTCTGTGATCATACTTCCAAGGTATTTGAATTCTTTAACTTGTTTCAGAGTTGTGTTATTTATCTGTATACTTTGAATTAACGAAAATGTATAATATAGCCACACGCTTGCCCCGATGACGTCACGTACGTTAAGTCATGTGACTTGGCAAATCATGTGACCAGCCGGGACATTTCAACTATGTATAAAGGAATACTTTATACATAGCTGAAGTATGAATAGTCACTTTGTATTTAAAATTGAGTAAACAAATTTAGGATCGGGTTCAAGATAGCGGTGTAAACCGCGTCGCTCGATTCAGAGATTAATTATGTGTTCTGTGCGTGTTTCCTAACATCAATCTGTTCAAATAAGGATGAACCTACGCTAGGTCCAACAAACCGGTAGGGAATTTATTTGTTCAAGTACTATTGCTCGAGAATTATGGAGGAAATTGAAAGAAAAAGGCAACTCTATCTACGTTCACGCTGGAAACAACAGACCCAAGCCGAACAACAACTGCTAAGCTTCGAAATACTTCAAATAGAAAGGTAATTTTCTCAACTTGGAATGTTACTGGTCTAGGATATAAGGAACCAGCTGTCGTAGAGTTTATGAAAAAAAAATCAAATATTCAATTATTAGGACACTAGGAAAAAGGGGCAGAACACGAAACAAACACATGAAGGTTACGTTCTTATATGGAGTGGCGTCGACAAGCGAACTACAGCTAAACATGGAGTGGGTTTTTTGTTACATCCAGACAGCGAAATCCATTATCAGCACTAAATTTAATTTGAATAACGAAGACACAAACAATAGATTGCACGATTTATTGCCTGGCATATTTCGCTGCATCTCGCCAGGTACATACTGCAGAAATCACACAACGTAAAGTGAATTAACTAGATAAATCCTTCAAGCTGAAATATACACATGTTCGCACAGTAATGTCAATTGTTGTAGTAGGCAGAACTGTGTGTGAGCTTGAGGTTGGCCAGCTTAGACTGGGTTTCTTCTTTCTGGTTTTTTGTCAGTCGTCTCAGGTTGTTTCTTGTTGGACATATTCTGTCCGCCCTGAGAGATCTGAAATACCGGTGAGGGAATATTCCCGTCTTTAGGCATTCCTCGAGAAATCTCAATCGACACTTCGGTACCGATATTTTACACTTCAGCTTGAGTAATCTATCCAATCGCTTCACAGTTGGTAATGGGAGGCAACATTTCAGAAATTCAAAATAATGTTTTCCCGTAATGTCAAGGAGACAGATGAACTAATTGTGATGGGTGATTTTAACGGACGAATAGGCACACGAAGAACATCGTGGGATGATTGCATGGGGCCATTCATTCAGCGACAAAGAGACTGATTGTAACAGCAATGGTCAACATCTGCTCAACATATGCTCCGAACACGGACTAATAATAGCAAATAGGTTTTTTCAACATCGTCGTAGCCGCATCAATACCTGGTATAAATGGAATGACATAGACCAGAGGTTCCCAAACTTGTGGCCCTCCGGATGTTAGTAAGTGGCACGCGAGGCTTCGTTTTTTAAAATAATACATTTTAATAATATAAAAAAATGCACTCGGAGCTTCCCGTCCGCGTGCTATAATTTACTCTGCTCGTGGTTGTTATATTCAGATATGGAATATAAAGAAAAAGCAGCGGCTGCAGCAGGATATAACAATATGAATTTGAAACAAATAGGTATGTAAAACTCCTGCGAGAAGAAACTTACTAACCAATAACATCAACAACGTTAACATACCTTACAAGGAGATCCATCGTATCGCGAAATACAGGTGAACATCCGAAATCAGAAGCACTCAATAAATATATAAAATGAATAATATTTTGAGCGTTTTTAAACAATGTAAACTCAAGATGAACCATTGTTTTGTATCACACCATTGTCGACAATCCCTGGGAAGAAAGAAGGCCCTAAGCATTGAATAAAGTAACTCAAGAAGCGAACCCGGGATGTCTCGTTAAGAACTTTCGTTTTGTTGGTTCGCTATTTTGAAGTTCTGAGTTATGTGGGAGCCAAATAGTCGCGGCACAACCGACTGGTACTTAACAGCAAGAAGTCAACCCACTTACGACCGTAATCGACCTCCGGAATATTGTACCACTTTGTTCTAGTAATGATCACTGTCCGGTGACTAACAGCGCCACTGTTACACTTGACATATTTCTGAAATGTATTCTGAGTTTACTCTTTGTTTTCCGAATATTTTATTTTCACACACAACCGGAAGTAGGTTTTGTTTAATTTACTTTTTAAAGTTTTGCAAAATTCTAACTGGTATAATTTTATTAAAACAATGCGTGTCACTAAAAAATGTATGAAGATGAATGCCTTATTTTGCCACCCCCCACACACCCCACACACACACACACCAACACACACCAACCCC
>JACEFZ010026753.1:95000-112629 GCA_014155875.1 Cepaea nemoralis
CACAAATCTCGGACAGATGTAAAAAACATCTCACTGTACATAATGCCGTCTCCAGAATGCCAAAACAACAGTCCTCCACGAAAGCACAGTTCATAGTTAAAGGAAACGGCAGTCAACCAGAAGACCAGCAGCCACACATTTCTGCATAAAGCACAAAACCCGGTCAATTCTGGGACATAGTCAGTCGCCATGTCTCCGAACATGCAGTTCATTCTCCACAACCTCGGGCAGATTAAAACAATTTCACACGAAATTCAAGCTCACAGCGTCGCGCCACACACTCAACTCAGTAGCAGAGCGACGGGAACCACAAACTACCAGTCCATGAGGAAAATGCGAATGCAAAGTTAGCCACGAGCATAAACACCCAGAGGCCTTAACCGTTTTCACTGTCTATCCTCCATGTTCGTGACCGGAAGTCGCCACATATACCTACTATCCACATATACCTGCAAGCCACATATACCTACTATCCACATATACCTATTAGCTACATATACCTACTATCCACATATACCTACTGTCCACATATACCTACAAGCCACATATACCTACTATCCACATATACCTATTAGCTACATATACCTACTATCCACATATACCTACTGTCCACATATACCTACTATCCACATATACCTATTAGCTATATATACCTTCTATCCACATATACCTACTGTCCACATATACCTACTAGCCACATATAACTACTGTCCACATATACCTACTAGCTACATATGCCTACTGTCCACATATACGTACTCGCCACATATACCTACTGTCCACATATACCTACTATCCACATATACCTACTAGCTACATATACCTACTATCCACATATACCTACTGTCCACATATACCTACTAGTCCACATATACCTACTATCCACATATACCTACTAGCCACATATACCTACTATCCACATATACCTACTAGCTACATATACCTACTGTCCACATATACCTACTAGCCACATATACCTACTAGCTACATATACCTACTGTCCATATATACCTACTAGCCACATATACCTACTATCAACATATACCTACTAGCCACATATACCTACTATCCACATATACCTACTGTCCACATATACCTACTAGTCCACATATACCTACTAGCCACATATACCTACTAGTCCACATATACCTACTGTCCACATATACCTACTGTCCACATATACCTACTAGCCACATATACCTACTATCAACATATACCTACTGTCCACATATACCTACTATCCACATATACCTACTAGCCACATATACCTACTAGCTACATATACCTACTGTCCACATATACCTACTATCCACATATACCTACTAGCGACATATACCTACTAGCCACATATACCTACTGTCCACATATACCTACTACCCACATATACCTACTAACAACATATACCTACTGTCCACATATACCTACTATCCACATATACCTACTAGCTACATATACCTACTGTCCACATATACCTACTAGCCACATATACCTACTAGCCACATATACCTACTATCCACGTATACCTACTAGCCACATATACCTACTAGATACATATACCTACTGTCCACATATACCTACTAGCCACATATACCTACTAGCTACATATACCTACTAGCTACATATACCTACTAGCCACATATACCTACTAGCTACATATACCTACTATCCACATATACCTACTATCCACATATACCTACTATCCACATATACCTACTAGTCCACATATACCTACTATCCACATATACCTACTATCCACATATACCTACTATCCACATATACCTACTATCCACATATACCTACTGTCCACATATACCTACTAGTCCACATATACCTACTATCCACATATACCTACTAGCTACATATACCTACTATCCACATATACCTACTATCCACATATACCTACTATCCACATATACCTACTAGTCCACATATACCTACTATCCACATATACCTACTATCCACATATACCTACTATCCACATATACCTACTATCCACATATACCTACTTTCCACATATACCTACTATCCACATATACCTACTATCCACATATACCTACTAGCTACATATACCTACTAGCCACATATACCTACTATCCACATATACCTACTATCCACATATACCTACTATCCACATATACCTACTATCCACATATACCTACTATCCATATATACCTACTATCCATATATACCTACTGTCCACATATACCTACAATCCACATATACCTACTTGCTGCATATATCGATTTGCTACATATGTCCACTATCCACATATACCTACAATCCACATATACCTACTATCCACATATACCTACAATACACATAAACCTACTATTCACATATACCTACTATCCACATATGTCCACTATCCACATATACCTACTATCCACATATACCTACTAGCCACATATACACACTAGCCACATATACTTACTATTCACATATACATACTAATCACATATACCTACTTGCCATGTGTCCATAACAGCTAAAATATGCATATGCAATTTCAAAATTCGTCTTTCAAACTAAGTTAATTGTCAGTGTATAACGTCCATGCCCTCAAGTCTGAACCCGTACAAATGCTTTATAGAAGCTCTGTTTAACTCATCATAAAATGCATCACACGATATAGATTACAGTTAAAATCGTTAACGTGAAACATAGAACAACACTGTTGTTTAAACCCCGCATCTCTGACATCTGTTTCTTCAAATCCGTTTTGACGGACGAGGTCCCTAAAGAATGCAGCCGACGCTTTAGGGATTTGTGTTCTGTTGAGACTGTTGAAATTCACAAGTGGAAGCCGAACTTCAAGTTAAAACCACCGACCCACTCAAGGTCGTTCATTAGAGTCCAAGCGACATAGCCGTCAACACGCACACCGTCACGTTTCATTACTTTGAGCACCTCGTTTACGTGGTACTTGTAATAGTAAATCCGGTCCTGGTCATCAAGGCTACCTTCCGTCCGCCGACAGATCTCTATGATAAATATCAACGGATTTAGGTACTGCTCCTTGGCGCAAAACAACACGTTGCGGATACCCCAAGGATTCACTTTCATCCAGTATGTCTTCATGTCTGGCCAGCACGGATCACATGATAATGCCACATCCTGATTCAGCTGTTGGCTCGGGGTGGAGTCTGGGTCTTGTCTGTGTCTCACCAGTCTCGACGAGTAGTAATTGACGCCCAGAAACTCAGCGCTACCCATGTTAAATGTTTTTTCATTGTCGGTAAATTCCGGCAACCCTTGCCGCTTGCTCTATTCCGTGATCAGCTGTTCCATCACTTGTGGGTAGTCGCCGCTGTCAGAGAATATGGGATTGGCAAACCAACCAAGCAAACACTGCACTGCTCTGTCAGCAGCGCTGATGTCGTCCAGTAATTCAGTTAATGGCTCCATCCAGTCAACATACATGGTGATGCCTACCATACCGTTCTGCTTGCTCTTGAAATTGTCTTGTAGATGTGATAGGCCCCTACGTGAGCTTTGATAACATTATGGCCAGCTTGATAAACCCTGTCTCCGGGCTCGAGATAGTTCAGGTGGATGTTCTCCAAGACCGTTGCCGAGCCAAAGGAATATATCGAAAGGAATAAATAGTGATGTTCCTAGAGATAAAGGGCATTGAATGTGACTTTAATACTAGCATTGTCAATAAAGAGTGGAAGATAGGCTTTATGTTTGCCATTAAAATTATGGAAAGGTTAAATGAACTGAATGTTAAACTTCAGGGCAATGGTGTGTTTGCACATGAATTGTATGTACATACACAATCATTTCAGGAAAAACTCTCATTGTTCTCCAGAAAAGCAAGTGAAAAAATGTTTTGTCACTTCCATTTGCTGAAACAAGAAACCATTTCTGGTGAATTGACTGAAAAGTGCAAAGCTTAATTAGATGCATTGACTGAAGAATTTGGTTGGAGATTCCAAGATTTAAATAACCTAGAGCCACAGTACAATATTCGCAGTTCCCCTTTTAGTTCAGAAGCTGATACAGCCACAGAGGGCATACAGCTGGTTTGCTAGATTTCTATGGATCTTTATCAGAAGAATCATTTCCCAACTTGAAAAACTTTGCAGCTAAACATTTATCACTGTTTGGATCAACATACATTTGCGAACAAGAATTTAAAAAAAAATAGTCGCTTAAAAGTCGACAGGGTCGACTTCATTGCACCGGGTTTTATCCCATATGGCTCGGTCTCTTCCCGCAGCACGGAAAGCGTCGCACAAAGCACGAACTCCGTAGCTTTTAGCGACGACCCACAGGAGTCTCCGAAACATTTAACTCGTAAACCGAAGGACGCGGCCCGGAATCGAACCCACAACCTTCGGAGCACGAGTCAAACGGCTTGACCACTTCGCCACAGAGACTCCCGCGAACAAGGATTTGCTTGCTTGAAGATCAACAAATCTAAGAATATGTCTTTATTGTCGGAGGGCAACTTGCATGTGTCATGCGAATTTCAACATGTAAACTTGCTCCAAATTTCAAGAATATTGTCACAAATTGCAAGTAGTTACATACATCCCGTTAGGAATCAACAATTGTAGTGACAATGTAGTCGGTTTGTGTCTAAAGTAAGGCCATTGATAGACGATTTAAAAAAAAATATTATTATTATAAAAAATTGTAGAATTTTGTTAACAAATTAGTAAACTTGATTGTCTATATTGTAAAATATAATGTATAAGTGTATAAGTAAAATAAAATTACAATAATTAGTTATTTATACTGTTTAATAGCCTATACATAATTCACAATTACTTACTGGTGCAGGTTGCTGTAAACAAAGAGGACATAATATATCATGCGGCTCCCCAATAGCTTTACATTTGTCAATGTGGCTCTACGTATAACAAGTTTGCCCACCCCTGCTCTACGTAAACTGAAATCAAGCACAACATTATTTACCACTCTATGTACCTGAAATCAAGCAATACAAATATTTATCACTATAATCGTAAATCTGCACAAAAGTGTATCAATATAGAAACCGTTTTCCCACAATCTTTGTAAAATCTAACATACATTATAATATAACTATACGATAATTGGCAAGCATTTGGACTTTAAAGCAATCGCAATGAAAATGAATTAACTTACCATCGTGGACATTAATCTGCAAATAATTGTAACAATAATTATATCGATTTTTTCTGACCCTAACCGAGCTAAATTTCCTCACTTTACACCACCAGGGCGTTATTTTTTATTTAACGGGTGACAAGCCGAATGCCCCATGTAGTGGTCTTCATAAGTACGTATGTGGGGTGAAATGACTGCTAGATTGCGTTTTATGTTGTCTAGTGCGTCATCTAGTCTCTACTTCTTTCTTCTCCCTCTGTGAGCGCCAAACAATACTACCTGTTAATTTATTTGGTTGTTTCGGGATTTAAGATTTAAATATTGAGCACAGCCCACTACAGGCAACGCTGATCGTATTCTGGTATGAACATAAGGCCCATCCACATGACGTGGATGGGTCTTAGGTTCATACCAGAATACGACCAGCGTTGCTAGTAGTGGGTTGTGCTCAATATTTAAATACTACGTGTGTTTATTTATGTAACTGTTTCAGTGGCCTCAACTGGTTCCCAAATTGAGTTTCTTTCACCACGCACGGTTCATCACACGTGTAACCTGGGCTACGTCATCTGATTTGCTGACCCGTGATCCCTTGTCGATACACACGATGTTCTTGCGTGCTTAAGACCAAGTAGTGAAGCTTAGGTGCGAAGATAGAGGGGCTGCTTCCCTAGCCCTGCTTTTTTATTGTCCTATACATCTCTTAAATATATTGCTTACTTTCATCTGTCTTTATAGTTGTATTTAGTTTTAATTACTCGTCTCTACATCTACTTATTGTCCCTCCTGGGTTAGTTACACAGGAGAGACTATCCAAGTAATCTCACCACAATGATCACTATTGCAGTGGGCATTAAGCATTGTCTTCACATTAATTATCACATTTCTAGACTTTTTATTAATAAGTATCTAGTCAATTTGGTTGAATATTTTCTTATCAGGTATTTTTCCATGTCTAAGATTGCCTTTTACTTTGTTTAAACAAGCTGTTTCAAGTTATCATACCATTGATAATCGCCCATTCTATTAGTTTATTTCCTCTTTTATTTTGTGTACCTAAACCATATTTCCCCAGTACACCCTCCATTTTTCACTGTCCTACTTTTGCATTGAAATCTCCTAGTATTTGTTTTATTTCTTGTGATCTACTTTGAGACATCGCCATTTCTACTTCATCTTATTCGTGTCGCATTTCTTCATCACTGCTGCCTGTTGTTTGTGCGTATACTTGTATAATATTTATGTCTATTGGTTTACCTTTGATTTTGAACATAATAAATCTATCTGAAATACACCAGTAACCATTAATTAACTTGGCTGTTTAAAAAAAAAATCAAATATTAGTCATAATACTTTTTCGTGTGTATAGCCTCCAGAATACATTATGGTGTGTTTGTCGGTTATAATTTTGCCTGGATCAGGCAAAATCACAAGCACACAATAATTTTCCATCTATAATAAACTTCCATCTCATCTCACTTGTGCTTAGGAAATTTATTTTCATGCTTTCCATTTCACTTATAACATTCCTCAGATTTCGAGCTCATTTAATGTCCTAACATTCCATGTACTACTTTTAAATGTATTTGTTTTAGTTATGATGTTGCCATCAGTGGCTGGACGACGGTCTGGTGTGGCTCATGGCTGTCCCTACCGGACGAGGAAGTCCTAAGACAGCCATTAACGTTGTTCACTGCCTCAAAAATGCGTTTTGTCATGAAGTCTTGGGGAGATAATGTGATGGATTCTCCCTGCCTTCCATATCTACATCATTATCATCAAGTGCTATTTCGGCTGGCGTAGGCGTTCATAACTATCCACAGATCTCGGTCCCAGGTTTTCTGGATCAGCTCCGCTGTTGATATTCCTCCATGGCACCATCGCAATCCATCCAGCATCATTTCTCTTGGTCTGCCTCTGCCTCTCTTTCCCTCGATCTTACCAGTTGTCACGATGTTCTCCAATGCATCGCTTCTCATCACATGACCAAAAAGTGTGTTTGCCTCTTTCTTATTGTTGTATATAATGTTCTAGTTTCATTAGCCTGTTTCAGGCATTTGTTGTTAGTTAGTTTGGCAGTCCAAGGAATTCGCAACATTCGTCTCAGGAATCACACCTCTGTTGCTTCCAATCTCTTCCTCATTTGTTCATTTATATTCCAAGATTCACAGCCATACAGCACAACAGGTTCTATAAAGCACCTCAGCACCCTTTCCCTTTTTTCAGCTTTTCACAGCCATTGCCGACTGTCAGGACCAAGTGAGTGCCCTGCTCTGCTCAGCTGCAGAGTTGTCCACTTATCCCGGCGGATACTCGGTCATTTCCGCATACCGAGTTCGTAATCAGCTGCATTAAATTTAGAAGCAAACCGCCATGTGTTGATTTTAACAATGGTAAGAGCGTCAGTTGTTCAGAAAGCAATGACTGAACCTAAACTCGCCTAGTAAATTACAAACAGACAAATACTACTGGGGGTTGATCATGACGTCCTGTAAAGAACAGGGAACTAACTGTATGCTTGTTGGCCTAACCACGAGATCGTTGCTTGTTCATACTAGAGGGACCTTGCCACGCATGAGTTTAGTTATTTTCATTAAAGTCACATTGCTTCTTCTTCTTGTTTCTTTCTATGTGAACTATATTTTTCTATATTAATGTAACATGTACAATATATAATTGATGTACGAAAGATGAGTGATCGGAAGGGCCGAATGTAAGATATGCCTGCATGCCCAATTAGCGACCCTTTGAAAATAAACTTCGTTCGTTCGTTCGTTCGTTCGTTCGTTCGCATCTTGTGCTACCTCTTCATCCCATATTAGACATAGGCTCTTAATTAGCTCATTCCCAACCGTACTTTGTTTTGCTTTCTTCTGTAACGCCGAACATGTCTTCCCCTTATTATTCACTTTTAAATCTAATTCTATTTTCTATGTCGTTTTGTGTGTTTCTATGTGCGGTTCCAGACAAAGGACTTTCTTGTTACAATATTCTCAGATTTTCTCAACTTGTGTCCTGTCCAGCGCATTCGTCTTTTTCTCGCCTTTTGATTCGCTAGCATTTGTTTAATTCTCTCGATGAGTTCCATATTGGTGATTCTGTCATATCATTTTAGTTGTTCTTATCTGTACGGGCACCTTTCAGTGAATGTCTGCAGTTTACTAATTATCGTAATTAACTGGTTCAGTGCCAGTTAACTAGAGTAGGTTTGAGCCAAATATGGTACACAATCAAATGAACAAGTATTATAAAGTAAACATCCATTTGTTTGTTGTTGTTGCTATTTGTCCATCAAGAATGATGATGACCATTCATTTCATCCAGTGGAGTTGAAAGTATAGAGCCGTGAGTTCTAAGATGGCTGAAAGGCCTATTTTGGCTCGAAATGTTCTTTGACAATGTGGACAAAGAATGCTTGACATTTCTGGAGGAGGATTTCCTGCAGTGGTTTTTCTGTTCTGTCTTTTCTTCACAGCTCTTGCAGTCCTGGTTGCCTCACAAGTGACTGCACCCTTGCGTAATGAAGCACGCCACGAACTTCGGTCTCTGGCTGCAGTCTACCAGGTGTCATGATGAATTCCAAAAGCATTCAGTGAGATTTTCAGAATGTCTTTAAAGCGTTTCCTCTGGCCGCATTGGGAGCGTTTACCACAACGCAACTCGCCGTAAAAAATTTGTTTAGGGAGCCTGTGATCTGGCATGCGAGTCAAGTGACCAGCCCAGCGAATCTGATTCTTCATTAGTTCAGTGTGAATACTGGGCATGGACGCTCTTTCTATGACTTCAGTGTCTGGGATCTTGTCTTGCCATTTAATCTTCAGTAGCTTCCTAAGGCAGACTGTGTGGAAGTGGTTTAATTTCCCAGCGTGTCGCTGATAAACAGTCCAGGTTTCACAAGCATATAGCAGTGTGGATAATACAACTACTTTGTAGACTTTCAGCTTTGTTTGCAGGCTTATTCCATTTCTGTCCCATACATTCTTGTACAGTCTGCCAAAGGCCGCGCTGGCCTTGAACATTCTTGTATTCACTTCATCATCAATTGTGGCAGCTTGTGACACAGTGCTGCCAAGATAGGTAAATGTGTCCACAACACTTAGACTATGACCATTCACTTTGATATTCGGCACAGTGTGATTATTCCCTGGTGCTGGCTGGTACATAACTGCAGTCTTCTCAAAGTTGATATTGAGCCCAAATTTGGCACTGGCATGTGAGAAAGCTGAAACATTACGTTGCATGTCCGCCTTTTAATTTCCTGTTATTTATATATCCCCTTTAAACGTTTCAATAGTAAACAAAAATTGTAATATTCTCAGTTGCAGATCTTTTTAACTAACGTAAGCTCCGACAACTTTGCGATGAGTACCCGGAAATGTAATGGGAAGTAAATTCTATCGGCGCGATATTGACCATATCACCCATCACGTGCCGATTAGTTAACGAACATATGGAGTTAGCATCATATACCTGATAGTCTCAAGGCGTGTAAACGGGTACTTTATTTTACTTCCACTATTCTCACTCTACTTAGCCTTTGTCGACCAAGAAAAGGCATTTGATAGAGTAGATAGAAACAAGCTGTGGGAAATCCTTAAACAATATGGAGTGAGTACACATCTAACAAACCTATGTAGAAGCTTATACAACAACAGTGAATGCATAGTGAGAGCAAATGGAGGACACTCAGAACCCTTCACCATAAGATCCGGATTGCGATAAGGTTGTGTCCTGCCCCCTCTCTTGTTCATAACATATATAGACAACATATGTAAAGAAACCAGTCAACCAGAGACCGCAAGAACACCACATGACGAGAACACAGAAGAAAAATAATCTGCAAACTACACCAATTGAGAACCCCTGTTTGCGGACGACCAAGCACTAATAGCAAAATCAGGAGCTGAATTACAAGACCACATAAATAGTCTAATCGAAATGTGTAGGGAACATAACATGAAAATTAACACAAGTAAAACAGAGGTATTGACTATAACTAAAGAGGAAAAAGCAACAACGATTCACCTAAACGAACATCTCTTGAAACAAGTAAAGAGTTTCAAGTACCTAGGAAGTAAAATTCCATCAAATGGCAAATCAGAAGACGAGAAAGAAAATAGATGCAATAAGGCAAACCAACTCTTTGGGAAAATGGCACCAATACTAAAGAACAAACATGTATCAATAACTACTAAGAAAGCACTCTACAACACAATCTTCCTACCAAGTCTATGTTACCAATGCCAAACCTGGACAATGACAGAAAAAGAGAAAAGAAAAATCACAACAGAAATGAGATTCCTGAGAAGAATACTCAATGTATCAAGAAGAGATAAGATCAGAAATGAAGAAATCAGGACTAAAGTGGGGATTATACCTGCGCTAGACTTTATTAGAAGGCAGCAAGTCAAATGGTTTGGCCATGCAAGTAGGTTACCAACTAACATTATACCCCAACAAGCAATGATGTACAGACCAGATGGAAGCAGAGAAAGAGACCGACCACGTAAACGATGGACGCAGGGAATAACAGAGTCCATGGGAATATCTATATATGAAGCCCATAAGCGGGCACTCTCCCGCGGTTTATACGTCACCTCGACACCGCAAGGTACAAGAGGAAAAGGATGAGATATGGTGATATTCTAAAATACGCCTCAACCCGCGAAAAGGGGTCGTTAACTGGTGTTTCTTTATTAATAGCCTCAGTTAGTTCCCTTCACTTTTATTGTTAATGAGTCTCTGTACTTTAGAGAAACGCCGTCATCATTTAGAGGCGACAGGTCCGAATCCCTGTGTGGCTACAATAGCTTTGAATTGTTATATTTTCTAGATCGTCATGTAATCTCTACTCCTTTTCTCTACCACTATTGCTGCATATCACTGCTTGTGAATTGGTTTCTCATATTTATTCTCTGGCAATATGTTTGTCGTAATGATGTCATGCTTGCTTGCTTGTGTTCGTTGGCTTGAGCTCCAACGCGAAGTCCTGTATGTCGGATGAAGACATCCTGTTGTCCAACATCAGTGTGATGTCATACAGGACCTGAGTTTTGCGTGAGTATCCGTTGTCCCATGTCTGGCTTATTGGTGTGCAGACTGGTGGTTCCTCGCCGTACAGGCAGACACTCTCCGACTTCGGAGGAAATGATTTTATCATCTATATAACTCAAATAATTCTGTATTTCACTTCATATCATCATGTATTGCTTCCAGAATGTATCATTATAACATATATTTGTGTCAGTAATCTAGGTAATTGTAACAAAATCAGCCACTCCCAAGACTACTCTGTTGAATTTCGTCCATTGTTCCATTTAGAATATTAATATATGATATTTGATAGTGTATTTATGATGTTATGAACTAACTTGGTTTGCACTTTTACACTCGTACCATGCAGAGTAGGAAATCTTCAATGTGTCCTTATTTTCTTTACGGCATTCTGAGTGAACGCTATTTGCGTGACGTCAGGGTTGTCAAGAGCTACCTCTTTTTTGTCAGTTGCAATCCAATCTTCCTCCAAGATAGATGGTCTCAGTGTCCCATACTTGTGTTCAAGATCGTTTACAATCAATTGACCAGTCTTGTTAGGAATAGTTGGTCTATTGGGGTACGACGATAGTCCGTTATCCTAATTCGTTGACTCGGTCGGAACGTCATTTTCATATATGCATGAAAATAATGTCATTGCATATCTGTCCTTATAGGTCAACGCTTGCTTAGGATGGGGGTAAATTTGTTATCATTTCGTCATGTCTCTGGTCTGGTAGTTTTCGTAGGCTTTTAAAGGTCTTGAAGCTTGTTAGAGGTATACACTCAAAATGAAATCATTGAACTGTATCTCTGCAGGCGAATAGAAATTGTTTGACACTTTTCTCTGGGAGTTTATTGAACTTCATTTTTGTAGAATCCTGCGGCGTGTTGAACCTGCAGTGTACTATCTAATGTATTTCTTGGGGTACTTAGGTCGCTACTGCCCTTACTTATAGGAGCGTTGATTTCGAGAGAGTGATTAAGTAGTATCACTATCATGATTCTGGGTAGGATTCTTATTAAAAGCCTTGATTTTCATCGGGTATCTTTCTTAGGGAACTACCTAGCGTCAGGAGGGATAGGGTCTAGTTTTATCAGATCTTTTATTGATCTATTCTTTTAGATCTGACGGGAGTTGAATTGGGAGATGGTGAAGAAGAAGTTGTGAGGAGTGACGTTGGGATATGGCTGGGAGTCCTCACCCTTTTTCCTTTTGCCTGTTGCAGATTCCCCCTGTGTTTTGTCGGTTGGATGTATGTCTGAACGAATATCAAAATCCATCTCCATACCTGTCATAGAACCCCGCGGATAGCATGCCAAAATGTGTTCTCTCTTTCTAACATCAATATGAACAATTAAGAAAGGATTAAAAATAAAGGACTGAACATAGAGGCAAATAAAAGTTGCGCTCGGCGTTTGAAACTTTATGACGCATAATTGCGCAAGTAGCCTGCCGGTAACAAAGCAAATGCAGTCTGGTTTCTAAGTTTGACAATTCTCAAATTTGGCGCCATACGAGGACACCTGTCTACCAGCGAGAGACGCTGGGTGTAATAAATTGAGAGGTTTCCTGATCTACATCAGTCTCCACGAGACTTTACTCCAGTCTACACCAGCCTCTACACCAGCCTCCCTCTGACAGATACAGGCCCTTCTTGTGGCTCATGCAACTTGAATACTGTGTATAGGACTTTAGCGTTAAAGCACAATCTTCCAGAGGATTCACAACATACAACAACGATAAATATTTGTGATTTTAAATCATCACATGGCGTTTGCTATTTTGAGTCACTTGCTGTAGATAAATTTGTGTGGGTTTGAGAGAAGTTATTTAGTGGGTTCCCAGAAAAATGTATTTTCTCTTCGTTGTGCTGTATTATCGTGAAATCACTACAAGTTTACAATCAGATGTCAAAAATACCAAGGACAGTCAGATTAACAGCTGCAACTTGTTTACTTCTAGTCGGCGAGATCAGAACAGTCGGGAGACCTGGAGAATTCTCCGACATCAAACGAATTGGCGGCTTGTTATTGAGACCGGAATTAAGAGAATGCAGGAACACACTAGCTGTGTTGGTTGTCATAACAAAGAAAGACAACTCTTGCATTGATTAAACCAAGGGGACATAAGATTTCTGGAAATAGTTAGTGCCCTTGGGGACACCTGCGTGACATCAAAGACTTCACTGGAACACTCCCGGCTCTGTGACAAAAACAAGACTTGGGTACATTAGTGTAGACCAGAAAATTGACTAGGACTAACGTGTTTTGTTATAGCAGTTATGAAGTTCGGAGAGCTCTACAGTGTTAGATTAATTAAATATTAAATAACATGTGTCTTCATGGCAAATTGTAGAGGCCATCCAGGAGTGATGCGGTATTGCATAAGGTAGTATTGATAGGATATTTGAGCCTAATTAATATAAGCAGTAGCTTTCGTAAAACTAGCTAGAGTAGTGAAGTGATGATTAGCTCTGTTAGTTGAGAATAGAGTAGGGAAGGGAGAATTAGCTCTACTAGTGAGAATCGTGTAGTGGGGTGATAATTGGAGAGAATTAGGAATGGGTTGGGAGATGGGGGAAGCATCCAATGGTGGGATCTTTCGGTGGGGTGCCCACTGGGGTTCTGCACGCTGTTATTGGTCTTTCCTTGTCATAACCTGATTCAGATTGAAGGGATGAGCCACTCTGCTCTATGACAGAGTTGGTTCACTGATAAAAATCTCTGAGCAGGGCAGTAGGCCTACATTCAGCTAGTAGGGATTAGTATCAGGCGGCCTTCACCAGATGTGGTCTCTTTCTCTAACAGGTTCTCCAACGTTTATGAGGAGGCTCTACACTGGGTTTGATGGATGTCAACTTTCATTAAGAAGAACATCCAATGAACATTCACGTTATGTTTAAAAGATGAATAAATACCCAGAAGAAAGTACAATCAGCACTGTTTATGCTAGGCCTAGAATCCAGAGGGTTCATACGAACCGGGCTCAAGTGAGAGAAACATTATAAACGATTCTTTTACAATAGGGATTCACCCAGGGTGGGTGATACTCGTTTCTTCACCACATACCACTGAACAATAGAGTCTAGAGAAGAACATTGAATGTGAAGTTCTCGTGGAATAATTTAGTACAGTGAAGAAGTACTTTAGAACAGTTTGTGTGTGACAATCTATGAACATGGATTAGAACAAATGTGAGACCCGTGACATTGAAACATAGTTTTCACGGTACAGTGATCCGTACTTATTTGAGTTATAGGGACTGTAGTCTTTACAGTGATTGACAGATCCATGATTAAGGTTATACAATAACTATTTTTGGTGGATCAAACATCTAGTCGACCCAGTGGATCCCGGAGAAAGTCAACGTCTGGAAGAAGAGACGCATCAATCGGTGAGAAGTTCACTTACTAAGCTATCATGCTGTGGCGCACCCTTGCTATGATGATCATCTGACTTGGCTCCTGATCTGCTGCTCTGAATCTACATACACACTAAAATATTCGACACACATTCTACACAGTACATACACACACACCTCTCACACCCATACTCTTTGCTTTAATAAATTATTTTGTATTTATTTGTTAAAGCTAGAGTTGTTGAGTATGTTGTGTTGGGGAAGAGTGAGAGGGGGCATGATCTAGGGGTGAGTGAGAGTGAGAAAGGGGTGTCTGCAGACTGGCGGAGTTTTGTGGGCGGAGTCTGGTGGTTTCTCTAGGACAATAATATTGGGTTAATAAAAATGTGGGTGTTGATTCCCCTCACTCCAGGGACGACACTAAAGTAAGAAAGGATAACTTACGACATGTATCTAGTATCTTGATAGGGGAGATATAGTAATCACACAGAGGGATAGATAGAAAATGCATAGGAAAATATGAAGAAGAGTGGTTTGAGAGGGAAGAAGGGAGCAATACATTTTGGTTTCAACTTCAGTCTGAGAAGGACAGTTATATTTAGGTAAACAGGCATGACATGTCACATAATCTAGTCCAGCCAAAGTAACATTAGTTAAGCTAACATTAAAAGTACTCACATCTTTAATTTCATGAACCTCATCTCTGCTGCTTCCAAGTTCTTCCTAATTTGTTCATTCACAATCAATAATTTACTGTCATACAATAGTTTTTGCAATTATGTTTCAACCTTTACTGTTATGTTAGTTCTTCATACTAAAGCTTATAACATTTGTTTTTTCACTATAGACCATGGTGCCTTGGATGTCCTTAAAAAGAGAACATGGGACTGTAAAGCACACGATTTCACCAAGAAGCGCAGCAAAATTGAGCAGCAGGCAACCTGAACAGCAGGACTGAGCATCACGAAGCTGAAGGCAAACCCAGGGATGACAGATCCATGTCTGAGCTTGTTCTTGACACAGCCTTATTTAGATGTACATTTGACAGCCATTAAAGTATATATTCTCTTACATTCAGAATTCATGCAGGAGAAGAAACAAAAGAAGAAACATTAAATCTCTAAAATTTAATTTACTATTAAAGGTATTGGATGTATTTACGCACTGGTACTACATTTGTGTTTGTCACATTCAACACATATGAAACTTGGATAGCAACAAAGCTGAATGTATATTCTCTGTATCAATAATTAACAAATAATTAACAACACTGTCTGACAGACATGAGGAAAAAAATAGTTTTATTTTAAATCCATGGATATTCCTTACATACAGAAAGAAACATCATCTTCATCATCAAGCATATTTAATGCTTTTCTTCGAAGAATGATCAGTTAAATATCATAAAAGCAGAAATAAACATGAAATATAAAAACAAAATTGTTTAATTGGAAACCAAGAAATAAATAGAAACATTTAAAATAAGCAAAAATGACATGAAATGTTAACAATATAATCAAATATTTCTTTTGTGAATTGATAACCAAGAAATAAATATAAACATTTAATATAAGGAAAACTGTCATGTAATTTAAACATTTCAAAAAGAATTCTTTGAATAGAGTTATTGCAAGAACGTCAATTTCGACTAAAAAATTAGTGAACATGTTTAAGTGATTAACTTTGTGAATTCAAAACTAAACGTTAACTAAATTGTTGTTTACCATCATTTCATGGTCATTTTTTACTGGAAATGTTTTCCGTTTATGTTTTTATTATGTAATTCATTTGCTACAAATCTATGTTCCATGGATTTTTATTTAAACAAGAACAATATTTAATCATTCCAAGGTGCTGTCCAAATTGACAAGAAATATGTTAGAAGACAAGTATATATATATATATATATATATATATATATATATATATATATATATATATATTGATAGAGACAGTGCCTTTCGCGTGTTGTTTAACACATAAAATAAGTGCTTGTTAATGTTTGCAGAAGCGATAATGATTAATCTACATAGGTCAGTTTTGTGCAAACAGCCAGACACGTTAGTCAGTTTAAAATTACCGTGGTAGACAATTGACATTACTGTGGGAACATGTGCATATTTCATCTTGAAGGATGTATCTAGTTACTTTACTATATGTTGTGTGAATTCTGCAGTATGTACCTGACGAGATGCAGCGAAATGTGACTGGCAATAAATCGTGCAATCTATTGTTTGTGTCTTGGTTATTCAAATTCACTACGGGAAAACATTGTTTTGATAATATGTTAATTGTCCAGGATCCATTTCTTAAATAAAAGTTGGTATTATGTAACTCTCTTTCTCACATTCATTGACAAATATATGTTTAATAACATATACCTCATCCTGTTGAATGCTGATTTTTCTTGGACTATCTACTTTATTCAAAACTAATATACGACACTACATAATATAATACATAATATAGCATGCAGCAATACAAACATAGATAATATGTTTACACAAATTTCTTTACGACATTAGAAAATGTAAGTTAAATCATAATAATTCACAGTGAATCGCGAATACCATCACTGTCATCGTCAATTGTATACCATCTGACTTGGGTGCTCTTGCCTTTTTTCTACACTCCTCTTATCTAGAACTGTGTAGCGACTCATGTACTGACACATCTCCATACAAGAGTGTCCTTATTATGTCTCTCTCTCTCTCTCCCTCTCTCTCTCTCTTCCCCCCCCCCCCCCTCTCTCTCTCTCTCTCTCTCTCTCTCTCTCTCTCTCTCTCTCTCTCTCTCTCTCTCTCTCTCTCTCTCTCTCGCTTCCCCTTTTAATCTTACAAGCAGGTACAGTATGCTCCTGAATCGCACGGTAAGTCCAAATAATGTGCACTGTTACCATCTTCTGTGTTAAGGTTCCTTTGTATCCTAATTTCTTGCATATTCATGTTACTTCTTTTAGCTGTGCTTGTTACTTGGCGTTCTCCTATAAAACCCTTTCTCTGTGACTACAAGGAAGTTTCTTGTTTTGCTAAGCGAATACGATTCATAGTCATATGGTAAAACTGGCTCTGTGAAATGTGTGAGAATTTTTTTTTTTTAATTCAAAGGACAAGGTTTTATTAAATTTTAAAAATT
>JACEFZ010026754.1:0-122297 GCA_014155875.1 Cepaea nemoralis
GGAAAATATTTGCAACTCATTTTTTTTTTGATATTGAAAAAACCTGGAAAGGGTTGACAGCGATGTCCTGAAAAGATATGCAAACTCTTTTTTATATATACACCTAGGGGCATTAATAACATCAGATGGAAGATGCACAACAGAGATTAAGAGCAGAATATGGCAATGAAAAGCTGCATCTGAGAAAATGAAGAATATCTTATGCAATAAGTCACTGTCATCGAATGTGTGTGTGTGTGTGTGTGTGCGTACGTGCGTGCGTGTGTGCGTGCGTACGTGCGTGCGTGTGTGTGTGTGCGTGGGTGTGTGAGTGAGTTAGTGAGTAAGTGTACACACATACGTAAGTACTAGTTGTTTGTAATTGAAAACCAAACCATTAACAATGCAAACATGTGGTAATTTGTTGTGCAGTTATTAATATTTTACGACCTCATTATGGTGGATACCTGGCTGGCCATAGACAAGGGAGGCTATTCCAGAAAATCAATGGATCCCTTGATTGCACACGTCTGCTTTATTTGCCCCATGTATATCCGTGTTGGTACAAGATCTGTGTGGCCGAATATTGGGTGGGCAGGCCGAATAAATGCTCTGTACCATACACAAAACACATTTGCTGTGTGTTAGTGATAATAGTTCTGTTATATATGGGAGTGTTACAGTTTTTGGCGTTGATAACTTGCTGTATGTTGCTACAGCAGTGTGAAGGTAGGCGTGTCAAGTTCAGTCACGATTTCTTTTCTAGTGAAATGAAAATGATTGATTCCGTGTTTACTTTTGCTTCTGTGAAACTTTAGCCACAATGGAAGCATGTTTTATAGTCTCTATTTTACCGTCTGAACTAAACGTACTCTTATATATTAACTGTCAGGCGACTAGTTAAATACATAGTTTGTTACCTTTTGATAACAATTTAATAATGTTGCTGAGTTAGTTATGTTATGTGTGAGTATAATAAAGTTTATTATAAACTATAAACATTAAACAGTATTTACTATTATTAGTATAATAATTTATGGTTAATTATTTTTATGCAGCAACAGTTACAATTACAAATCATCAAATTTTTCAACAGATGAAAAAAACATATACTATATTAATATACTGGATCATCATCTCATCTCATCCCTTGCCTTATTCTTGATGTTGGTTGTATGGTTGTCATGAAGAAAGCATCATCAGTAATCACAGTCCTTCCCATGTCAAGCAACATTCACCAAGAATGGAGATACTATTTCTGCACCTTAATTATTATTAGTATAATAATTTATGGTTAATTATTTTTATGCAGCAAAAGTTACAATTACAAACATCAAATTTTTCAACAGATGAAAAAAAATATTATATTAATATACTGGATCATCCTATCTCACCCCTTTCCTTATTTTTGATGTTGGGTTTTATGGTTGTCATGAAAAAAGCATCCAGTAATCACAAAATCCTTCCCATGTCAAGCAAAATTCCCCAAGAATGGGGATACTATTTCTGCCCTTTAAATTTTTTATACTGGATCATTCTCATCTATCCTTGCCTTATTCTTGATGTTGGTTGTATGGTGTCATGAAGAAGCATCATCAGTAATCACAGTCCTTCCCATGTCAAGCAACATTCACCAAGAATGGAGATACTATTTCTGCACCTTAATTGTCCTTTCTTGAATGTTATCAGTCAGTCCAGGATTTTCTCTGCCTTTCTCTTCTGTTTGTCTTCAGCTGTTCCCTTAAGGATTACCTTTGAGAGAGTAGACACTGAATAGAGGTGACAAAGTTTAGTTTAACCCGGCCTACATCATTTAGGCCTCAGCTTCATGTAGAAATGTATTGATAAAAACCAGGGGTCACTGTCGTGTAGTGTGATATGTTACAATGGTTCTGCCATTTGATTCATCATCATTATCACAAATAACACACACACATACATATAGTTACACTGAGTAACCTTGTAATAGGAATATCATGTGGTGGATTTATTATTAACAGTTCTTGATACATAGATGCACTATTTTTTAGCCGGCAGGGTAAAGATGTTTAAGGATATTATTTATACAGTAATGATTAATATTGGCCGATCTCCCTTGAAGGGGTTAACGATGTTGTTCATAATCCTGTATATCCACTTGGGAAAAACAGCTGTGTGAGATTCAGCAGCGGATCACACCGAGCTGGTAACTTACGGAGATATGTGAGCCAGTTGTTCAGAAAGTAATGGCAAACTACTGATGTAAAACTTGCCTAGTACATCAACAGTAGCTGAAAAATGCTGGTGTTGACTGCAACGTCCTGTAAGGGATATGCAACATTTTTTTTAAAAAATGACTAATATAACCTGGCTACGTCACATTGTATCCTAACATGTTTTAGCCTGATAAGCAAGAGGTCAGAAGTGATGGTCATACACAATGTGTGATCATCTCAAGTGTAAAACTTGGGACTTTTGTGAGAGGAGTATTTTTAGTTTTTTTACTATTAGATCCCTGAGTCATCCGTAACTGAAGTTCTTATTTTCTTTTCTCTTGTGAGATAACATAAATGTACTTCTTCTTCTGAGACCCTTGACACATTCTTAAATGATCTTCGTGTCTTCCTCTTTTGGCATCTTTGGTTCATCCATAACTGAATTAACTTGCGTGTTTTGCATCCCCTCATCTTCTAGGATTCTTGGCTTATCCTTATATGTATTTGACTCTTCCTCTTTTGGGATCTTTGACTCATCCTTAATGTAAGTGTTTGACTCTTCCTCTTTTGGGGGATTTGACTCATTCCTTAATGGAAGTGTTCTTCTTCCCATCTTTTTCTGAGATCCTTAGCTTCTTCTGTAACATGCAGAGCCCCCAAGCTGTCATCATTTACAGTTTGTAGCAAAATATTCTATTGACTGTTCTGTTATACATGTCTAGTAGCATATTCAGACCCATTCATTCACAATGCAACAAGCCAATATTGCTACATTTGGGGAATATTCCTATCCAGATGTATGTATATTACAAACAAACATGCTGAGAGTATTCTTTCACGGGCAGGTTTTCTCATTTTGGGATTATGACCTGGCAGTGGTCTTATCAGTTTACTCCTTTTCATTTCTGACTGCCAAGGAGTTTTTTCTTTTTACACACGCAATGTGTGCATACACCCTCCTAGTCTTTCACAGTTATTTCACCCAAGAAGGCTCTATTTTCAATCGATTATCCCAGGATGAGGGGGAGGATAACATTTTCACATTCCTTTTTGTGTGAAAATCCATACTCTGATTCATAATCGCTTTCTTGAGAGATGACGATGTACCTTGAAGCCTCTTGACACTGCACGTCAGTAGGACACTGAAAGATATAAAACAATAAGCAATTAATTCTCTGAATGAATACATTCTTTTAATTATTTGGACAGAAAAATAATTATTATCCTTTGAAATGAATATTATAGTTTATAAGACTGCAGTTAATTATGTTTGTTTTAGTGTTTATTTATTTTTATACAGTCAGTGATGTTGTTAAAGAAGTGGGTGGCAGAGGCTTCCTAATGTCCACCTTATACATTGGGGATGTGTTTGATTCTCAGTAAGGCTCTGTGGTTGTAGTAAAAAAAAAGAATCCTAGTCTGGACACTACGTGCTGATTGCAAAGGCAAACGGTTTTTAAAGCTAGTTGCATATCATTTACAGTACGTTGCAGTCAACCCCAGAATTTTTTGGCTGGTTGTGGTTTCTTGGCAATTTTACATTCAGTAGTTTGTCATTGCTTTCTGAACTACCGGCACACATACCATTGTATGAAAACCAACACAAGGCAGTCTACTTTAAACCTCAGCCCAAAGAATAGACTCCTGGTACAAGCCAGGATTTGTTGTGATGCCGTAATGAAAAGAAACAATTAAAATAATAAAGCTGCGACTGGCACAACTTCTGTATGGTTAACAAGCAATATAAAAGTGCAAGGGAAACCCATCACATCAATTTTCTGAGAAAAGTTTGTGAAGTGTCACAAAGCAAGATTTATGGTCTAGTGATAAGTGCCAGAGAACTTCATGCCAGTTGTTGAAATGAATAACCAAACCTACCTAGATAATGTAAATGTTTGTGTATTTAAAGGCTGTGCCAGATAGTATAGGAAGTATTGATTAAACAAGAAAGAAAACTGTAGTAAAAGAAACAGCGAATTGTATAGAATTCAGATTACAACAAACACACAGTAGGAAAACATTTATAAACCCATGGATTACATACTCTCAATCAATAAGCAAAATAGTAAAATCAATAGAAAGTTATGCATGAATGAAAATGTTTAGAAACTGAATATGTTGAAAGAAAGAGACAGGATTACCAGTTAGTTTAGTTTAGTCGACGGATCAACATCATGGCACATGGGTGTAACCTATAAGTGCTCCGTTCTACTCCTAACTCAAGCCTGAGTCCAGAGAATCTCAACTCAGTGCACGAACTTCATAGGCAAGGATCTTGGAATACTTTGTGTAGATTTTTTTAACTCCAAATTTTGCCAGGGCAGTTCTTTTTCGATTTCCAACTGCCAATGGATTTTTTACGTGTGCAACAGTATACACAGGCGCCCGATCTCACTACCCAGAGGTCAGGGGAAATTTTGTTACTAGAAGTCCACGTGAAAAAATCCAGGCCCTCACCTGGGCTTGAACCCGGGACCTCCAGCACTCGAGGCGGACACCATACCTCGAGACCACTCAGGCGCCGCCCCCCCCCCCCCCCCCCCCCCCCCCCCCCCCCCCCCCCCCCCCCCCCCCACATATTGTACTTGAAATACAAATTATAGGGATTTTTTTTTCTTTGAACTCAAGTGTAGTCCATACACGTGCTACTGCTTCTAGTGCACTGGACTGATTTTGGCATGTGGATTAGCTTTCCTTATTATAGTGTCCCTTGCCATTAAGCGAACACACTCTGACTTCTGAAGAATGTATCCTCCATTAGAATAGTTTATGCTGCCCTGACCGGCGTCAGTTTGGTGTAATTTTATAACACAAATATATTTCACAGCATAAACAATTCTTCATGAACATAAATGTACATATAATATATATATATATATATATATATATATATATATATATATATATATATATATATATATATATATATATATATATAAACCTATCGAGAACTTACCCTTGTCGCAATCTGTGGTCTCTCTTAGAATCGGTCGGGGCTAATATTTTATAAAATTTAGTTTCGATGTCAAACTTTTTAACTACAGCCAAAAGGTGCCCAACCGTTCTGCTCTAGAGGCTTTTGAGAGAATGATTGAGAGATACCAGGTAAATTTTATTTATAATCCAAAACATTTATAGTTTACAAAGGTATACATTTAATATTAATACTAGATACTGCTTTGTTGTAGGCAAACAGGAAGGATGTCTAAGTATCTCATCATAGGTACTTGTAATTTATGTTCCTAAGTCAAGGAAGTGAAGTAGTCCAACTGATAGGTATAAGGATTGAACTCACTATCTCGCCATCAGCAAACCATAAGTTTAAGAGCGACACTTTTTTCCATTTGGCCAATGCTGACTTCCTCTCCAAAAATATCTTGACTCTGTACATCTAATTTCTTTAATCAGTTTATAGTTTTCAATTGTTTACTGTAGGACTTGTTCATTGGTTTTTCTGCCCGTCCATGGTATTCTTTGCATTTTCCTCAGTAACCACATTTCCACTGGCACTAGATGTTTCTCAGCTTGTCTACTTATTATCCATGTTTCACATCTATATAACAGTATGGGTTCTATACAGCACTTCAATGCTCTTTTTCTCATTGCAATTGACAGCTTTTTAATTTGTCAGAATACACACAATGAATTGTAATGTCTGTTTGTCTACAGAAATCTCAGCGGGAACATGGAGCATGCCTATGGCAATCAAAGGATATGCTTCCTATCTTGATGTGACACCTCTGAAATATCACATCCTGCCTGGAACATCTCAGGCCTCCCTGGAATTTATGATAACTAGAAGTAGCCCATCATGTGCAAAAAAAACAGTGCAAATGTAAGTATTGCTAATAGAGAATATTTCAGATAATACCTTGCAAGGCAGCTGTAGTCGTGTTTCCATGTTTCTGTGTAACTTTTGGCCTTAATTCAGTTATTGTCTGAGACTCTGATTTCCCTCTATATTGTACATTAATCTTCTCCTATGTCACCAGCCAAAAGAATACTGGAAAGAAACTGAACATGAGTTCAAGAATCAACATCACTGCACTCAGGACATTCCCACAGAGCCATGCCCCCCCCCCCTTTCTTCAGTAGCCAACATCATTGCATTCTGGACATTCCCACAGAGTCACACCCCCTTTCTTCCATAGCCAGGAGTTCTTGTGCTGATGGTATCAGTGGGAGCCTGATTAATCAGCCCCTGCATTTTCCTCTACGTGTTTGATGTCATCTGCTCACCCCTCGCTGAATCAGCCTCTCCAAGTGTGGATTTTCTTTCTGTTTTGTTGAACTTTCTGCTTGGTCTCAGAGAGCCTTCATCAAATCAGCTTTGTCATAAAGTAGCTTACAGCACAAACAGAGCAGAAGCAGCCTGTCCATCAGCCTGTTCATTTCTTCACACACCCGCATGCCCTAGGCTGAAAATTCACCATTTGCTCTTGAAGCTGAGAATAATGTCATTAAAAAAATTAATACAATTTAGATACCTTTAAAGTGCTGGAGAGTGTGAGGAATGCTGTTGGCTTGATAATAGAAAACTTCCAACTGCACCTCCTAGCTATAGAGGCTGGGCAGTACACAAGAGTGTGGCAACCAATTCAAGGAAAGGACTGGTAATAGGGAAAGTGAACTTCACACGCTAAAATCAGTCCAGTGAACTAGAAGTAGTAGCATGTATATGGACTACGCTTGAGTTCAAAGCGAGCGAACAAAAAATATAATTTTGGGGCACATTATTAAGAGAAAGAAACTGGGAAATTTAGTGACAACTGGCAAGAATGATGGGAAAAGAGCAAAGGGAAGGCACTAACTAGAAAAGTAGTAGCCGTGTATAGACTACGCTTGAATTTAAAGCAAGCAAGCACACACACAAGAAAAAAATAAGTGAATCAAAAAATTAAAAGATGAAACTCTTGGAAGATATAGAAGAACGCAGAAAATACTAAAAGCAGTACAGAAGTGAAGACTGTCATCAGATTAGAATCACATCAGTTGGCATCTTATCATTGAAGGTCAGTTACTGTAAAAATAGTAGTGAACAAGAACAAAGTAAATGTAAAGAAGACACTTAACCCCACTGGGGACTTATGAACATAGTAACCAGGATAGGTATATCACTTTCTCATAATTTACAATTGTTATGGCTTAATAAAGAGAAGCCTTTGAGTTAAAATCCTAAGCAAGAAAAAGCATGATTCATCATGAAAAACATGTATACAGACATGAAGTGAACTGTCAGAACAGACAAACACAGCATTCATGAGAGAAGCAGAGAAAAGGCAACATGGTGAAATGTGACTAGAGTACCCATTGGCAGAAGACAGAAAACGTGGTGAGACATGATTAGTGATTTAACCTGAGGAGCAAGCATGATAGCAGGCTTCCAGTCATCAGCAGAGATCCTCTTTCAGTGAATGTTGAGCCTCTTTAATTTTTTAACACTCTTGGAAGGTAGACCCTCCCAGGTCATGATTCCCGGATGTCTTTCTCCTATCCTGCACTTCCATGTTAACCATTTTTCACATGTATCCCACAAATATGCTGCTATGTTAGTTAGTTAGTCGTGGTTCCAACTTCACGGCAACGGGTTGTCCCCATATTGCTCCGTTCCTGTGCCAGTGAATATCACACAAAATGCTCCTCACTGCCAAAAGTGAACAATGGAACAGACAGGAGTATCGGCAAGCCAACAGCCAGCACAGGTATACTGTGCATAATGCCGCCTCAAGAATGCCAACACAAAAGTCCTCCACGAAAAAATACAGTTCATCGTCGATGGAAATGGCAGTCACCAGAAAGACTTCATTGACCCGGGTTTTATCCCATATGGCTCAGTCTCTTTCCACAGGATGACCCGCCGAAAGCGCCGCACAAAGCACGAACTCTGTAGCTCCAGCGGCGCAGTCTCCTGAAAAATGAACTCGTGAGCCGAAAAGGCAAACCAGTCAATCAAGCAACAGCCGGCCGCCATCGTTCCGAACATGCAGTTCACGCTACACACAACTGCGGACAGATGTAAAAGCATTCCACGCGAAACTCACAGCGCCACGCACTCACTCAGTAGCAGGGCGACGGAACCATATCCTCCTTAGTCGCCTCTTACGACATGCATGGTAGGCAACAGTGTTACTATTCTTTGCTCCCCCGTATGGGCCCCGGCAACACACTGCTATGTTTGTCTACCAATAAGCCATCCCACACATGGCGAGGCAAATATTGTTCACCTGCTGCATCATGACCTGTCAAAATTATCATACACCTCCCATTTGACTGTGAGAAAGCCAGCTCCTTTTCCCCAGCCATTTTGCCACTGTTGCCACCTCCATGTTGGTGGATCGCTATGCCCTAATAGACATCATTGTGCCATGTTGCCTTCTTTGCATCCCATTCACAATAGGAGTTGCACTCCTACACACACTAAGCAGAAGTCACATCATCCTTTGGGCTAATGTTATTCTGACTTGGGCTTCCCTCCCCTCATCCTGTCTCAGCTGAGAAGTGCAGCTCTATCAAGATGTCTTATACCACCAGCAGTGACTATTGTTGTCACTTGGCTGCAGAGGTTGGACTTGTGCTCACATTTCTTTATCCAAGTTATTGCTACATTGTGGTCGATCAACCACTGTCCAGTATCCTTGGCTCAAGTGCACTGCTCTTACTTGGCAAGATAACTATTGATTCAGCTGGAGACAGTAAATGTTGTTTTTATCTTGATTGAGAGAATGGTAAGCTTTTGCTTGGGTGAGAGACATGTTACGCTTTGCTTAGTAGGCAGAGACATAAACCATTTTACTGCAACAATTTTTCTCACTCATCATTCTGATTATTCCACAGCAGACACAAGGTCTTCACAAATTTTCCAGTTGTTTGAGTGCCTACATTTTTGTCTCTCCCTTTAAGCACATTGCCAGCTTTGTGGCAAAGGAATGATGAATGCAGTTAATTATTCTGCCTTGCATTGGTTTCCATTCAAAGCTATTAGTGCCAGTCGTTCAGAAAGCTATGGCAAACTACTGAACATAAATTTGCAAAGAAATCACAAACAGTCTAAAAAATGCAGGGGTTGACTGTGATGTCCTGTAAAGCATACACAACTAACTTTTAAGCACATTGTATGTGGATTTGAAAATTAGACCTCTTACACCTACAATAAATTATAAAACCACATGACAGAGGGTTGGCAACATTGTGAGATAAGATTAGAAAACTTTTTAAGCACATCATATGTGGAAACCAGACCTCTTACATCAACAATGAATTAGAAAACCACATGAGAGAGGACAAGCAACAAGGTGAGACATGATTAGAAAACCGCATGGTAGAAGACAGGCAACATGGTGAGACATGATTAGAAAACCACATGGCTGAGGACAGACAACATGGTGAAACATGGCTATAAAACCACATGGCAGAGGACAGACAACATGGTGAGACATGACTATAAAACCACATGGCAGAGGACAGGCAACATGGTGAGACATGATTAGAAAACCACATGGCAGAGGACAGACAACATGGTGAGACATGACTATAAAACCACATGGCAGAGGACAGACAACATGGTGAAACATGGCTATAAAACCACATGGCAGAGGACAGACAACGTGGTGAGACATGACTATAAAACCACATGGCAGAGGACAGGCAACATGGTGAGACATGACTATAAAACCACATGGCACGAGGACAGACAACATGGTGAGACATGACTATAAAACCACATGACAGAGGACAGACAACATGGTGAGACATGACTATAAAACCACATGGCAGAGGACAGGCAACATGGTGAGACATGGCTATAAAACCACATGGCAGAGGACAGACAACATGGTGAGACATGATTAGACAACATGGTGAGACATGATTAGAAAACCTCATGGCAGAGGACATACAACATGGTGAGACATGATTAGAAAACCTCATGGCAGAAGACAGGCAACATTGTGAAAGATTATGAGAAAACCACATGGCAGAGGACGGACAACATGGTGAGACATGATTAGAAAACTACATGGCAGAGGACAGACAACATGGTGAGACATGATTAGAAAACCTCATGGCAGAGGATAGGCAACATGGTGAGACATGACTTTACAACCACATGGCAGGGAACATACAACATGGTGAGACATGATTATACAACCACATGGCAGGGACATACAACATGGTGAGACATGATTATACAACCACATGGCAGAGGACATACAACATGGTGAGACATGATTATACAACCACATGGCAGAGGACATACAACATGGTGAGACATGATTATACAACCACATGGCAGAGGACATACAACATGGTGAGACATGATTATACAACCACATGGCAGAGGACATACAACATGGTGAGACATGATTATGCAACCACATGGCAGAGGACATACAACATGGTGAGACATGATTATACAACCACATGGCAGAGGACATACAACATGGTGAGACATGATTATACAACCACATGGCAGAGGACATACAACATGGTGAGACATGATTATACAACCACATGGCAGGGGACATACAACATGGTGAGACATGATTAGAAAACCACATGGCAGAGGACATACAACATGGTGAGACATGATTATACAACCACATGGCAGAGGACATACAACATGGTGAGACATGATTATACAACCACATGGCAGAGGACATACAACATGGTGAGACATGATTAGAAAACCTCATGGCAGAAGACAGGCAACATTGTGAAAGATTATGAGAAAACCACATGGCAGAGGACAGACAACATGGTGAGACATGGCTATAAAACCACATGGCAGAGGACAGGCAACATGGTGAGACATGGCTATAAAACCACATGGCAGAGGACAGGCAACATGGTGAGACATGACTATAAAACCACATGGCAGAGGACAGGCAACATGGTGAGACATGGCTATAAAACCACATGGCAGAGGACAGACAACATGGTGAGACATGATTAGAAAACTACATGGCAGAGGACAGGCAACATGGTCAGACATGATTATACAACCACATGGCAGAGGACATACAACATGGTGAGACATGATTATACAACCACATGGCAGAGGACATACAACATGGTGAGACATGATTATACAACCACATGGCAGGGACATACAACATGGTGAGACATGATTATATAACCACATGGCAGAGGACATACAACATGGTGAGACATGATTATACAACCACATGGCAGAGGACATACAACATGGTGAGACATGATTATACAACCACATGGCAGAGGACATACAACATGGTGAGACATGATTATACAACCACATGGCAGAGGACATACAACATGGTGAGACATGATTATACAACCACATGGCAGAGGACATACAACATGGTGAGACATGATTATACAACCACATGGCAGGGGACATACAACATGGTGAGACATGATTATACAACCACATGGCAGAGGACATACAACATGGTGAGACATGATTATACAACCACATGGCAGAGGACATACAACATGGTGAGACATGATTATACAACCACATGGCAGAGGACATACAACATGGTGAGACATGATTAGAAAACCTCATGGCAGAAGACAGGCAACATTGTGAAAGATTATGAGAAAACCACATGGCAGAGGACAGACAACATGGTGAGACATGGCTATAAAACCACATGGCAGAGGACAGGCAACATGGTGAGACATGGCTATAAAACCACATGGCAGAGGACGGACAACATGGTGAGACATGATTAGAAAACTACATGGCAGAGGACAGACAACATGGTGAGACATGATTAGAAAACTACATGGCAGAGGACAGACAACATGGTGAGACATGATTAGAAAACTACATGGCAGAGGACAGACAACATGGTGAGACATGATTAGAAAACTACATGGCAGAGGACAGACAACATGGTGAGACATGATTAGAAAACCTCATGGCAGAGGATAGGCAACATGGTGAGACATGACTATACAACCACATGGCAGGGGACATACAACATGGTGAGACATGATTATACAACCACATGGCAGGGACATACAACATGGTGAGACATGATTATACAACCACATGGCAGAGGACATACAACATGGTGAGACATGATTATACAACCACATGGCAGAGGACATACATGGTGAGACATGATTATACAACCACATGGCAGAGGACATTCAACATGGTGAGACATGATTATACAACCACATGGCAGAGGACATACAACATGGTGAGACATGATTATACAACCACATGGCAGAGGACATACAACATGGTGAGACATGATTATACAACCACATGGCAGGGGACATACAACATGGTGAAACATGATTATACAACCACATGGCAGAGGACAGACAACATGGTGAGACATGATTAGAAAACTACATGGCAGAGGACATACAACATGGTGAGACATGATTAGAAAACCTCATGGCAGAGGACAGACAACATGGTCAGACATGATTAGAAAACCTCATGGCAGAAGACAGGCAACATTGTGAAAGATTATGAGAAAACCACATGGCAGAGGACAGACAACATGGTGAGACATGGCTATAAAACCACATGGCAGAGGGCAGACAACATGGTGAGACATGATTAGAAAACCACATGGCAGAGGACTTTGTTCAGTTAGATTAACTAATATTGATTGCCTTGAAGAGGCCAATGAAAGTAGAAATTATAGACAACTATAAGAAAGAAGTAAACAGTGTTCTTTGATCTCATAATTAGAAGAACATTATCGTGTCAATGGTACCATCAGCAGTAGAAAGAACAGAGTCAGACCAAGATAAATAATTCTTGATCTATGACAATTTAAAATTAAGTTAGTTGCGTATTCTTTACAGGATGTCGCAGTTAACCCCAGCATTTGTTTGGTTGTTGGTGATTTCTTGGCAAGTGTACGTCCAGTAGTTTGCTATTGCTTTCTGAACAACCGGCACTCATACCATTGTATGGAGACTAATGCAAGGCGGTCTACAGCCAAATCGCCCACAGCTGTGTTTCGAACATGGATATGCGGGATTACAAGCTGAGTCTTTAACTCCTTTACCACAGAGCCTGAGATCTGTAAGAGACATTAACGCCTAGACCACTTTCTAGACATGTGATAATGATGATTTTCTCCTGAAGGCATCTGTTGCGAGAACTTTCTGGGACTGAAAGAGTTAATAAAAGAACAAATGAAAAAGGAATGATTAAGTTTCGTATGCTCGTTTTGAACTCAAGCTACTATTACTGCTATTTCTAGTGCCCTAGACTGATTTTTGCATGTAGATTAGCTTTCACTGTTACCTGTGTCCCTTGCTATCAGGCGAACCCACTCCTACTTCAGAGATTCTTGTCATTTACGTCCTCAAGTCAAGGACGAGAAGTCAACATTTTAGTCCAACTGACCAGTGTCGGAGTTGAATCCACTACCTTTGCATCAGCAAACCGGATGTTTAAAAATGCGCTATCTTATCCATTCGGCCATGATGCCCTCCTGTCATTGATTATACATTTCTGTTCTTTGCAATTGCATAGTTTCTTTGTTTCAAATATTTCCTCTGCTGTTCTTGCAATTGCATAGTTTCTTTGTTTCAAATATTTCCTTGTTTGCTTAGCTGCCATCCTGTTTCTGCTATTTTTTTTTTCCGCATTGCTAAATTAGTTTGTTTTAGAACTGAGAAAGATTAAATTACCAAAATATTGTTGGTAGCTGTTTTCAGTTAAAAGAAAACAACCTTCTTGATTAATTTCATCATTAAATTTTATGGCAGTTTTTATTTGTTCCCTTAGAGGTCTTTATATTATATTTATGGTTACACACTAAATTTTTTCAAACTATTTTAAACTTCATTTATATTCCTTTATTTAATTATTTCCATGATTAATTTCCTGGACTTTCTTTTCCTGTGTACCCATTCTTCCTTTGTTCTGTTAGTATTTTCTGGTAGTTTCAGAAATTGCCTTGTCAATATTTCCATGCCTCCTCTTCTTCACCACTAATTGTTGGCATTTGGAGCTCTGATTGGTATGGCATTTATTAAGCGAATTCCTCACAAATGTAAATTATTTGAATACATAAGGAATACTAACAAAAATTAATAAAATTTATAATTTATGTGTGTGTGGGTTGGTGTGCACATGTGTGTTTTGGTGTGCATGTGTTTGTGAAGCTAACAATGAATGGTGGAGGTGGTTTTGCTAGTTTTTGTTTACAATGTTTTAAATTATATTTGAGTTCATATTTCGCAAAAAATAGAGTTGTTATCTGTTATGTTTCCTTGTTGATGCTGTTATTTCAGTTCATATTTGACACAGAGTATAGCTGTCACTGTTAAGTTCAACTGTTCATGCTATTATTTCAGTTCATGTTTGTGAGTTTCACTGTTCATGCTATTATTTCAGTTCATGTTTGTGAGTTTCATTTCAGTTCATGTTTGTGAGTTTCGTGAGTCAGGTCTTAGTCAGATATGACTGAGCTACCGTATAACAGTAGACGGTACTACCTGGTTTCTGTTAGCGCTGAACGTTGGGCGGCGCTTACCAAACCCGACACCCCACATTGTGCCAACGGCTTCGGGCGGAAGAGCGCAATTGGGAGGGTACAAGCCTTACCCTGGTGCGAGGAAATGCAAGCTAAAGACAAAATGTCATGGCAGGGCAGACCAGGCCCTAAGCCTTGGTTGGCGACTGGTCTAGGATCGAAGCTCCGACAGGCGGACAGTTAGAGCATTGCTTTGCTGATCCGGCAGCTTCTGCAGCTTGTCTTGTTCCAGATGTAGGGGTGTTACCTTTCCTCTGGAGTAAACTAGGCAGGCCGAGAGAGGGATCATGCTGCATGGGCAACACATGATCTCTATATTTTAGCCCAGGCTTTGTGCTATGGAGAGGCAATAACTCCATCCCTGGTCTTAACTGGTCTCGGAATCAAAGCGAGAGGCAACTGTTACGGGTTATAAGTCCTTGTCAGTTGGCGTAGACATGGGGCGCCACGCGTTGCCTCTGACGGTGGGAGACACCTATAGGTGTCACTGATCAGCTACCGACCGCCTCAAGCTGGGCAGCCCCCAGCCAATTGGGTGCTGATCCGCCACAGCCTGCCTGCTTCAATGGGTGCTTGGGGCTAGGACAAAATCTGAATCGCAGGCTGTAAAACCAATGCACCAGGTACAAACAAAAATAAAAATAGAAACCTCAAGCTACGGCTTGCAACCTGGAACGTGAGAACCATGTGTCCAGGATTTTCCACTGACTTGACCAATATTGACTATGTGAGAAAAACGGCTGTGATTGATGCCAAACTCAATCGTCTAAACATTGATATTGCTGGCCTGCAGGAGACTCGCCTCGCTGAGGAAGGGTCACTCAGGGAAAACAACTACACCTTTTTCTGGAAGGGTAGAGGGCAGGCAGAAAAAAGGCAACACGGTGTGGGCTTTGCAGTGAAGAATTCGCTACTGGGAATGATTGAAATTCCAGCAGGAGGAAATGAAAGACTATTATCCCTGCGCTTGGCAACCTCTTGTGGGTTTGCCACCATTATTACTGCATATGCACCGACACTCGATTCCTCTGATGATGTGAAGGATTCGTTCTATGAGGAGTTAGACTCCGTGATCAAGGCAGTTCCAAAATCTGACTACATTTATATGCTCGGTGATTTCAATGCTCGTGTGGGCAAGGACTCGAGTTCATGGCCAGTGTGCCTTGGAAAATACAACATCGGTCGCATGAATGAAAATGGGCAAAGGCTGCTGGAGCATTGCACCAGTAATGACCTATGTCTTACAAACTCCTTTTTTAAAACAAAAGAGATGCATAAGGTCACATGGAAACATCCAAGATCCGGCCATTGACACCAGCTGGACTTCATCATCACACGGAGACAACATCTGAACCATATATCATTGACTCGTAGTTACCACAGTGCTGACTGTGATACGGATCATTCTTTGGTTGTTGCAAGGGTTAGACTGAGACCAAAGAGAATCTACACAGCTAAACACAAATCTAGCCTCAGGATTAATATGATTAACACTCATGATCCTGAAAAGTGCTTTCAGTTTCAACAGCAACTTGAAGACGCTTTCACTGATACACCAGAAAATTGTACAGTAAATGAAAAGTGGGGTCAAATTAAGGAAACTCTTTATAAAACTGCCGTAGGGGTTTACGGCACTGTGGATCATAAGAGGCAGGACTGGTTTGCGGCCAACAGCGAGACTCTGCAGCCCTTGATTGATAAGAAGAAGAAAGCTCTCTTAAGAAACAAGGAAAGACCAACGCGTAACACTCTGAGTGAGCTTAGGCAAGCTAGGAAGGATGTGCAAAAGGCTGCCAGGCAGTGTGCAAATGATTATTGGATCAAGTTATGTGAGTCCATTCAAATCGCAAGTGATAAGGGAGACATAAGAAGCATGTATGAAGGAATAAAGAAAGCCTGCGGTCCAGTGATCAAAAGAAGTGCACCATTGAAAACCTTGACTGGAGAAATCATCACTGATAAGAAACAGCAGATGGACAGATGGGTAGAGCACTATTTGGAGCTTTACTCAAGTGAGACCAAACTAGCGGATGATGCCCTCAACGCCATAGAGGCTCTACCAACTCTTGACCACCTGGACACACTTCCCACCATAACAGAAGTTAAGTGTGCTATAAATGAACTTGCATCTGGCAAGGCTCCAGGTAAGGATGGGATTCCAATAGAGGTTATCAGGAGTGGGCAAGACACACTCACTATACAGATCCACCAGCTAATAGAGCTATGCTGGCGTGAAGGACAAGTCCCACAGGATTTCAAAGATTCAAGCATCATAACACTGTACAAGAACAAGGGCGATCGGAGCGACTGCAACAACTATAGGGGTATCTCACTTCTGTGTATTGTTGGAAAAGTATTTGCCAGAATTGTTCTGCGCAGACTTCAAGTCCTAGGAGATCAAGTCTACCCCGAATCACAGTGTGGCTTTCGACAGAACCGGTCTACCACTGATATGATATTCTCATTGCGACAAATGCAAGAAAAATGCCGTGAACAGAATCAACCACTGTTTATTGCCTTCATCGACCTCACAAAGGCATTTGATTTGGTCAGTCGTGAGGGTCTGTTCAAGGCACTAAAGAAGATTGGCTGCCCACCAACTCTTCTGTCCATTGTGGAATCGTTCCACACAGGCATGAAGGGTATAATCAAGTTTGATGGTGTAACTTCTGAAGAATTTGAAATCAAGAGTGGAGTTAAGCAAGGTTGTGTACTAGCTCCCACCCTCTTTGGAATATACTTTTCACTTCTACTGAAATATGCATTTCATGATCAGGATGGTGGTATATACATTCACTCACGCTCAGATGGCGGCCTCTACAATGCTCAGAGATTGAAGGCTAAGACCAAAATTAGGAGGGTACTGATCAGAGAGTTGCTTTTTGCAGATGATGCTGCAGTTACGACCCACTCTGAGGAAGAATTGCAATGTCTACTATCTGCATTCTCCAATGCTTGTTCTGAATTTGGTTTAACAATTAGCAAAAAGAAGACACAGATTATGTCACAAGGTGCACATGGGGTACCATCAATCTTTATTGACGACGCCGAACTAGAGATAGTAGACCATTTTACATATCTAGGATCAGTGGTAAATAGCAAATTATCCCTAGATCAGGAAATCAACATCCGGATTGGTAAGGCAGCAACAACAATGAACAGGTTAAGAAAAAGAGTCTGGGAGAACAGGAAGCTTACTGCCAAAACAAAAGTCCTTGTCTATCAAGCTTGTGTCCTTAGTACTCTTCTCTATGGCAGTGAAACCTGGACAACTTACTCACACCAAGAGAACAACTTAAACAGCTTTCATATGCGGTGTCTGCGAAGAATTCTTGGTATTAAGTGGCAAGACAAAATCACAAATACTGAAGTATTGGAAAGATCAGGTTGTGTGACAGTTTATTCCATGCTCAGTCTTCGTAGACTTAGATGGATAGGACATCTTAGGAGGATGGATGATGGTAGAATACCAAAGGATATCTTTTTTGGTGAATTACAGATGGGTAAGAGATCTCAGGGTCGGCCTCTACTACGATACAAAGATGTGTGTAAGCGGGACATGATTGATACAGGCATTGATAATGCACATTGGGAGCAAGTCGCCGCTGAACGTGTTGCATGGAGGGCAAATATCAGAAATGGAATAAAGTCAAAGGAGAAAATTATTGCAGAAAAGTCACACACCAAGCGTTTGAGACGTAAGATGGTGCATGATGGTGGAAATGACCACGTGTTCACATGCACCCACTGTGAACGGACATTTACAGCGCAAATTGGCCTTATCAGTCACACTCGCTATTGCCATAGTTAAAAGTTATTATGCCTTTTTAAAGCACAAACTATCGTCTGTCAAGACGGCAAGGTGCCAATGAAGTTTGTGAGTTTCACTGTTCATGCTATTATTTCAGTTCATGTTTGTGAGTTTCACTGTTCATGCTATTATTTCAGTTCATATTTGATACAGAGTAGAATTATCACCTTGTGAGTTCCACTGTTCATGTTATTATTTCAGTTCATGTTTGACACAAAGTAGAACTATCACCTTGTAAGTTCCACTGTTCATGCTATTATTTCAGTTCATGTTTGACACAAAGTAGAACTATCACCTTGTGAGTTTGACTGTTCATGCTATTATTTCAGTTCATGTTTGACACAAAGTAGAACTGTCACCTTGTGAGTTCCACTGTTCATGCTATTATTTCAGGTAATATTTGACAGAAAGTAGAACTATCACTTTGTGAGATCACCTTGTGAGTTCCACTGTTCATGCTATTATTTCAGTTAATATTTGACAGAAAGTAGAACTATCACCTTGTGAGTTCCACTGTTCATGCTATTATTTCCAGTTCATGTGTGACACAGAGTAGAACTATCACCTTGTAAGTTCCACTGTTCATGCTATTATTTCAGTTCATATTTGACACAGAGTAGAACTATCACCTTGTTAGTTCCACTGTTCATGCTATTATTTCAGTTCATATTTGACACAAAGTAGAACTATCACCTTGTGAATTTCACTATTCATGCTATTATTTCAGTTCATATTTGACACAAAGTAGAACTATCACCTTGTAAGTTCCACTGTTCATGCTATTATTTCAGTTCATATTTGACACAAAGTAGAACTGTCACCTTGTAAGTTCCACTGTTCATGCTATTATTTCAGTTCATGTGTGACACAGAGTAGAACTATCACCTTGCAAGTTCCACTGTTCATGCTATTATTTCAGTTCATGTTTGACACAAAGTAGAACTATCACCTTGTAAGTTCCACTGTTCATGCTATTATTTCAGTTCATGTTTGACACAGAGTAGAGCTGTCACCTTGTGAGTTCCACTGTTCATGCTATTATTTCAGACTAATCAAGCATGGCAGCCTGCCACATGTCATACAGACAAACTTAACATTTCCAGACAATTTCGTAGTGGATGGACCAGATCTAACATTTTTAATGGTCGAGGAACAAGAGTATTCGCATACATTGTTTTGGCCTAAAACTGGTCCATTGTTTGTGGTAGCATATATGGAAAAGGAAGAGAAAGCAATTAAACAAAAGGTACTATTGTAACTTTATGATTTCATTATTATGTTTAAGTTTGTCAACGAATGCAATCACTTTCTGAACTATTAATTGGAATCACAGAGGTTGTGTTGATTAGCGATGTGATTTTAATAAAGCCACTTGTCCCTCCTGGCATTATGTGTGGAATAGTCGTCTGGCACACTGCATAACATTGACATTGAATGAAAACACTTGTGTTTTTTTAAGATAGCATAATGCCAGGTAATTTAAGAATTTTCTAGAAAAGTGTCTGAGGAGGAAAGGACGGTGAGGTTTAGAACTGATCACTCCACATTGTGCCGTGACCTAGCTCTTTGAGCCGAGTATTATTATAATAAATTAGTAAATGTGTTTTTTCTGTTGAGGCAAAAAGAAAAACCCTAACCTGCACAGTCCGCGGCGACTGTACTAGCCAGGCGGCCTTAATTCCCCATGCTTAGGACACCCCTGTCTTACACTGCAGGGTACTATAGGCAGTATATGACAGTTTTGTTGTTGTTTGACAGTAAAAGTACAGTAAAGGACCTTATTGTGTAAAAGTAAAAGTATGTTTAAGGACATTTTTACATGCCTTGAAATGCATTGGGGACATGGTGATAGCCCCATGTTTTATAGACCAATCGGGGCACAATAGGTGTTGTTTTATAGACCGATCGGGACACAGTGGATGATGTGTTATTGACTAATCGGGACACAATAGGTGATGTTTTATAGACCAATTGGGACACAATGGGTGATGTTTTATAGACTAACTGGGACACAACGGGTGATGTTTTATAGACCAATTGGGACACAATGGGTGATGTTTTATAGACTAACTGGGACACAACGGGTGATGTTTTATAGACCAATTGGGACACAACGGGTGATGTTTTATAGACCAATTGGGACACATGGGTGATGTTTTATAGACCAATTGGGACACAATTTTTAATATGGTCAATATCCAGCTGGACACCTTTACTTCCCAGGACATTTCCTGATACCTATTTTACCTGAGTTTTAAAAATGCCTTTTGATGGGGATTTGAACACACGACCCCAGGGCCAGCAGGCAAGTTTGCTAGCCATTACCTCTGCTCCCATGTAAAGATTTCCAGAATGTTCTAGAATTTATGTGCAGAAAATAAAAGAGAAACAAACTGCATCATGTTATTCCATAATCTAGTACATGTGAGGACTTAAGACTTCACTGCACAACAGTGGTATATATCGTAGGTTTGCCTGTAGCTCTTTACATGTAAAGATAAAGGTAGTCCCATAACAAATACTACCTTTGGGATGTGAAGTGTTTGGATTTCACATATTCTAGGTCATTGCCTAGTGTGGTAGGCTGGCTAGTTCTTTTCTTCACTGACTTTCCTTTCCAGACAATTCTCAGAAAATGTGAAAATGATCTGGTACCAGTGTGATCAGGCTGGGTTGATCCCAAAGCTCTACTAGTCAGCAACACATAATCCAGCCACTGCTGGGGTCTGAAACTGGACTGTGCTATGGTCATTTGTGTTGTTGGCACGGTCATTTTGGTCATTGGCATGGTCATTTTGGTCATTGGCATGGTCATTTTGGTCATTGGCATGGTCATTTTGGTCATCGGCATGGTCATTTTGGTCATCGGCATGGTCATTTTGGTCATCGGCATGGTCATTTTGGTCATTCGGCATGGTCATTTTGGTCATCGGCATGGTCATTTTGGTCATTGGCATGGTCATTTTGGTCATTGGCATGGTCATTTTGGTCATTGGCATGGTCATTTTGGTCATTGGAATGGTCATTTTGGTCATTGGCATGGTCATTTTGGTCATTGGCATGGTCATTTTGGTCATTGGCATGGTCATTTTGGTCATTGGCATGGTCATTTTGGTCATTGGCATGGTCATTTTGGTCATCGGCATGTCATCGGCATGGTCATTTTGGTCATCGGCATGGTCATTTTGGTCATTGGCATGGTCATTTTGGTCATTGGCATGGTCATTTTGGTCATTGGCATGGTCATTTTGGTCATTGGCATGGTCATTTTGGTCATAGGCATGGTCATTTTGGTCATTGGCAGGGTGGGAAGTTATCAGATTCAGTGTCAAACAAAGAGTAACTTTGGACCAAACTAAAATAGATGGCAGAAAATATGAAGTAGGGGTATGTCACAGACTTAAAAGTTGTTAATATGGTAGTTAGTTAGTCATGGTTCCAATCTCACGGCAATGGGTCGTCCCCAAAATGCTCCGTTCCTGTGCAAGTGAATATCACATAAAATGCTCCTTACTGTCTCATGTGAAAAGTGGAACAGACAGGAGTCTCGACAAACCAACAGCCTGCACAAGCATACTATGATGCATACGACCACTGCCAGAATGCCAACACAAAAGTCCGTCAAGAAAAATACAGATCGTTGTTGACGGAAGCGACAGTAACAAGAAAACCAGCAGCCACACATTACTGCATAAGGCAATCCCAGTTAGTTCAGCAACCAGCTGGTCGCCAATTTTCTTAACATGCACTTCATGATACAAACAACCGTAGATAGATGTAAAAGTCCTCCACACGAAATCCACAGCTTACAGTGTTGCTCCACTCACTTAAGGAACCATTTGTTAATAATGGTAGCAGACATGTAGTATTATATATCAAATTAAAATGAGTTGCATAGGGAAAACTACAAATGCAAGCCATTGGCAGAAACGGAAAGTCGCTTAAAATGATTAATCATCCCATGGCACTAATTAGTTAAAGCCAGTGTGTTGTTTTATAAATAGACACTCTGTACCTGATGTCAGGCTCCGGCGGGCTCACTGCTGGTTTTACCGATCTCCATGCAAGAACTCTGCCAGACTTCCTCATCCTACACCACAGATACATGGCTATGTTTTACTGAACCCCATGCAAGCTCTCTGCCACACTTCCTCATCATACACCACAGATAATGGCCAGGTTTTACTGAACCCCATGCAAGCCCTCCGCCTCACGTTCTCATCGTACACCACAGATACATGGCCAGGTTTTACTGAACCCCATGCAAGACCTCTGCCACACTTCCTCAACAACACCACAGATAATGGCCAGGTTTTACTGAATCCCATGCAAGACCTCTGCCACACTTCCTCACACACCACAGATACATGGCCAGGTTTTACTGAATCCCATGCAAGACCTCTGCCACACTTCCTCACACACCACAGATACATGGCCAGGTTTTACTGAACCCCATGCAAGACCTCTGCCACACTTCCTCACACACCACAGATACATGGCCAGGTTTTACTGAACCCCATGCAAGACCTCTGCCACACTTCCTCAACACACACCACAGATAATGGCCAGGTTTTACTGAACCCCATGCAAGACCTCTGTCACACTTCCTCAACACACACCACAGATACATGGCCATGTTTTACTGAACCCCATGCAAGACCTCTGCCACACTTCCTCAACACACACCACAGATAATGGCCAGGTTTTACTGAACCCCATGCAAGACCTCTGCCACACTTCCTCAACACACACCACAGATACATGGCCAGGTTTTACTGAACCCCATGCAAGACCTCTGCCACACTTCCTCACACACCACAGATACATGGCCAGGTTTTACTGAACCCCATGCAAGACCTCTGCCACACTTCCTCACCACACACCACAGATACATGGCCAGGTTTTACTGAACCCCATGCAAGCGCACCGCCACACGTCCTTATCGCATGCCACAGATACATGGCCATCATAGACCTGAACTGAACTGGAAGAGGATCTCAAAGTTTTTCCCTGTAGAAATGCAGTGGCCAGAAACTGTGATGTTGAAAAGCTTCTGGCATTCATCAGTCCACCACCAAATCATGTTCCACCAATAGTGATTCCTGCTAGTTTGTAATTAGATTAAAATGTTCATTGAACAATAATCCTACTGAGACCATGAAATTCCCATAAAACTATCCAGAAGACTAATCCAGCCAATAAATTCCAGGAAGAAATTGGATGTTTCAGTCAAAAGGCACAGCTATTTCAGCCCTGCTGTAAAAAAAAGGCACGATGCAATTATGTCTAAAACAACAAAAATATTGGACAAATGAAGAAGACCATTATCTTGCTGAGTAAATGCACCAACAGCTAGCTATGTCACTACAGCCCCTACATTGTTACTTGACTGAAGGACAAAGCACTAAACATCCCACGTTTACTCTCGACAATTTGTATGGTAAAGGAGTAATTTGTATGGATTTAAAAGATTTTCACTGATTATTTGAAAAGCAAAATTTTTTGTTCTCTTTTCACAGTACTTTGCTATTAAGCCTCTGATAATATTTTGCAAATTTTCCACCAGAAAATACAAATAAAAATAATCAAACTAACCAAAGCTTAGTTTGAAATGGTGTTATTTTTAAACTATTGATCTTCACACTACAGCAGCTGTTTTGTGTCAGGTTTATTGTACCTGTTGGTTGTAAAATGGCACTTCACTTGAAGGTTTTAATCTCTGAAAAGAGTATTACAAATTCATTGGACAGGAACAAGAACAAACAGATCTGGCCAACAAGAACTCATAGCGGAGAAGATTAATTATTAAGACCCAAAAAATTAGAAAAGTAGTATATTTTAAGTAAGATTTGAAAGTCTAGAAAAAATCATTATGGAGGAAAGTTTACTAGGGAGGCGGAGAAGAAGATACCACAATGTAGATGGATTCAAGATGTGAAAATTTACACATGGCACCAACAGAGGAGTTGGCCTTGTGGCGAAGGGGTTATGGACGCAGTTCATAAACATGCATGCCGTGTTCGAATCACGGCAGCAGACCGCCTTGCGTTGGGTTTTTATAAAATGGTATGAATGCCGGCCGTTCAGAAAGCAATGGCAAACTACTGAACGTAAACTTGCCAAGATATCACAAACATCCAAGAAATGCTGGGATTCACTGCGACATCCTGTAAAGGATATGCAGTTAACTAACCAACAGAGGCAGGACATCTAACTTGTGATAGAGATACATTTTGAAAGACTTATTGGTGTGAAGTTTTTCACAGGTCACTGGATATTCTCTGAAGATAAGAATTCATTAAAGATGTCATCTATCACTTATGCCTTCAAGTGATGCCTCCAGACTTGCTTTTTGTGATTATGCACTGGTATATCTTAAATAGGTTTTCTGAGTGACATATTAGCATTTGAGAAGTTCTTGAAAGACTTCAGGGTTTTGTCATATTTTTGTTTTTGGGTGGTATGATTTTCATCTCTCAGAGTTTTTATGCATTCTTCAGGTTTCTATCAAAGACCTTCACTGGGGTCATATACGGTTCTATTTCATCTTCTTTTGCTTACTATCCATAACTGTAGCATTGTCCCTCAACCAAATCACGCCAAACCGTCCTAGTTTTTGCTGTCTTGTCTTCATGCAGGGTCTGGGTGATGAAATAAGAAGTATTTAACTTTTAACTATCTGGACTTCATGTAGGGTTAGTATATAAAACACACATTATATTGATGAATTGTTGTCTTCTCTTCATGCAGGGTCTAAGTGACGACAGTGATAACTGCAGGTATTACTTCACGTCCTATATGGACAATGAGGTTATTGCACCCAGTATAGCAGTTGACTACAAAGAAGACCACCAAGTCACCATAAGAAATGTGACATTGTTTAGGTAGTGAGTGTTTTGTTACTCTTCTTTTAAAGTTTAATAGTTGGTGCTTTCTTTATTGTGGGTTTTATTGTTGAATAATGGCTAGATGCTCACCTGGCAGCTCACTGGTCATGGGTTTGTATTTGCATGGAAGGAGATTTTCAAAAGTGACATGGGTTTGTATTTGCATGGAGGGAGACTTTCAAAAGTGACATGGGTTTGTATCTGCATGGAGGGAGATTTTCAAAAGTGACATGGGTTTGTATCTGCATGGAGGGAGATTTTCAAAAGTGACATGGGTTTGTATCTGCATGGAGGGAGATTATCAAAAGTGACATGGGTTTGTATCTGCATGGAGGGAGATTTTCAAAAGTGACATGGGTTTGTATCTGCATGGAGAGAGATTTTCAAAAGTGACATGGGTTTGTATCTGCATGGAGGGAGATTTTCAAGTGACATGGGTTTGTATCTGCATGGAGGGAGATTTTCAAAAGTGACATGGGTTTGTATCTGCATGGAGGGAGTTTTTCAAAAGTGACATGGGTTTTTATCTGCATGGAGGGAGATTTTCAAAAGTGACATGGGTTTGTATTTGCATGGAGGGAGATTTTCAAAAGTGACATGGGTTTGTATCTGCATGGAGGGAGATTTTCAAAAGTGACATGGGTTTGTATTTGCATGGAGGGAGATTTTCAAAATTGACACGGGCTGCCAGGTCGAGAAAGCCTAAAATGTCTTGTGAAGTATTACAGCGTGATACAGACCATATCACCCACCAAGTGGACAAATATGGGTCTAGCCCCATACGTCAGTGTGTCTAAGATATGTCCTTAGTCTTTGTACGTATTTATTATATTATATTATATTATATTATATTATATTATATTATATTATATTATATTATATTATATTATATTACATTACATTACATTATATTATATTACATTATATAGTCAGGTCTTGTCAGATATTACTTAGCTACAGTATAACAGTAGATGGTACTTCTTCTGCTTTCATCCAGAGAGTTTTTTCGGATGTGATTGCATTGTGCTTGTTTACAGCATAGCTGCGTTCTTGCGCCCTCAGGCCTACACATCTGACTTCTGCGGGCGATATAACAGTAGAAGGTACTACCTGTTTCAGTTAACATCGAATGTTGGGTGTCACTCATCAAACCCGACACCCCACATTGTGCTAGCAGCTTCGGCTGAGGAGTGCAATTGGGAGGGTAGAAGTTTTATCCTAGCGTGAGAAAGTGCAACCTAAAGACTAAATGTCAGGGCAGGGCAGACCAGGCCTTAAGACTTGGTCAGTAGGTCAGCATGGCTGAATGGATAAGAATGCATGTTCTTAAATATCCGGTGTACTGTTGCCGAGGTAAGGGGTTCAACCCCTACACCGGACAGTTGGACTAAAATGTTGACCTACCACCCTTTACTTGTGGATGTAAATTACTAGTACCTCTGAAATCGGAGTGGGTTCGCCTGATGGCTAATCCACATGCAAAATTCAGTCCAGTGCTACTAGAAGTAGTGTGTGTGGACTACGCTTGAGTTAAAAGCGAATGAGCACCCAAAAAACAAAGCGTTGGTCAGTGTAGGTCTGTGATATGCTACAACCATCACATTATGTAGGTCTGTGATATGCTAGAACCATCACATTGTGTAGGCCTGTGATATGCTAGAACCATCACATTGTGTAGGTCTGTGATATGCTAGAACCATCACATTGTGTAGGCCTGTGATATGCTAGAACCATCACATTGTGTAGGCCTGTGATATGCTACAACCATCACATTGTGTAGGCCTGTGATATGCTAGAACCATCACATTGTGTAGGCCTGTGATATGCTAGAACCATCACATTGTGTAGGTCTGTGATATGCTAGAACCATCACATTGTGTAGGTGTGTAACATGCTAGAACCATCACATTGTGTATGCCTGTGATATGCTAGAACCATCACATTGTGTAGGTGTGTAACATGCTAGAACCATCACATTGTGTAGGCCTGTGATATGCTAGAACCATCACATTGTGTAGGTTTGTAACATGCTACAATCATCACATTCTGTAGGCCTGTGATATGCTAGAACCATCACATTGTGTAGGCCTGTGATATGCTAGAACCATCACATTGTGTAGGCCTGTGATATGCTAGAACCATCACATTGTGCAGGTGTGTAACATGCTAGAACCATCACATTGTGTAGGCCTGTGATATGCTAGAACCATCACATTGTGTAGGTGTGTAACATGCTAGAATCATCACATTGTGTAGGCCTGTGATGTGCTAGAACCATCACATTGTGTAGGCCTGTGATGTGCTAGAACCATCACATTGTGTAGGCCTGTGATATGCTAGAGCCATCACATTGTGTAGGTGTGTAACATGCTAGAACCATCACATTGTGTAGGTGTGTAACATGCTAGAATCATCACATTGTGTATGCCTGTGATATGCTAGAACCATCACATTGTGTAGGTGTGTAACATGCTAGAACCATCACATTGTGTAGGCCTGTGATATGCTAGAACCATCACATTGTGTAGGTGTGTAACATGCTAGAATCATCACATTGTGTAGGCCTGTGATATGCTAGAACCATCACATTGTGTAGGCCTGTGATATGCTAGAACCATCACATTGTGTAGGCCTGTGATATGCTAGAACCATCACATTGTGCAGGTGTGTAACATGCTAGAACCATCACATTGTGTAGGCCTGTGATATGCTAGAACCATCACATTGTGTAGGTGTGTAACATGCTAGAATCATCACATTGTGTAGGCCTGTGATGTGCTAGAACCATCACATTGTGTAGGCCTGTGATGTGCTAGAACCATCACATTGTGTAGGCCTGTGATATGCTAGAGCCATCACATTTTGTAGGTGTGTAACATGCTAGAACCATCACATTGTGTAGGTGTGTAACATGCTAGAACCATCACATTGTGTATGTCTGTGATATGCTAGAACCATCACATTGTGTAGGCCTGTGATATGCTAGAATCATCACATTGTGTAGGCCTGTGATATGCTAGAACCATCACATTGTGTATGCCTGTGATATGCTAGAATCATCACATTGTGTAGGCCTGTGATATGCTAGAATCATCACATTGTGTAGGCCTGTGATGTGCTAGAACCATCACATTGTGTAGGCCTGTGATATGCTAGAACCATCACATTTTGTAGGTGTGTAACATGCTAGAACCATCACATTGTATAGGTGTGTAACATGCTAGAACCATCACATTGTGTATGCCTGTGATATGCTAGAACCATCACATTGTGTATGCCTGTGATATGCTAGAATCATCACATTGTGTAGGCCTGTGATATGCTAGAGCCATCACATTGTGTAGACATGTGATATGCTAGAGCCATCACATTGTGTAGACCTGTGATATGCTAGAGCCATCACATTTTGTAGGTGTGTAACATGCTAGAACCATCACATTGTGTAGGCCTGTGATATGCTAGAACCATCACATTGTGTAGGCCTGTGATATGCTAGAACCATCACATTGTGTAGGCCTGTGATATGCTAGAGCCATCACATTTTGTAGGTGTGTAACATGCTAGAACCATCACATTGTGTAGGCCTGTGATGTGCTAGAACCATCACATTGTGCAGACATGTGATATGCTAGAACCACCACATTGTGTAGGCCTGTGATATGCTAGAACCACCACATTGTGTAGGCCTGTGATATGCTAGAACCATCACATTGTGTAGGTGTGTAACATGCTAGAACCATCACATTTTGTAGGCCTGTGACATGCTAGAACCATCACATTGCGTAGGCCTGTGACATGCTAGAACCATCACATTGTGTAGGCCTGTGATATGCTACAACCATCACATTGTGTAGGCCTGTGATATGCTAGAACCATCACATTGTGTAGGCCTGTGATATGCTAGAACCATCACATTGTGTAAGCCTGTGATATGCTAGAACCATCACATCGTGTAGGTTTGTAACATGCTAGAACCATCACATTGTGTAGGTGTGTAACATGCTAGAACCATCACATTGTGTACGCCTGTGATATGCTAGAACCATCACATTGTGTAAGCCTGTGATATGCTAGAACCATCACATTGTGTAGGTGTGTAACATGCTAGAACCATCACATTGTGTAGGCCTGTGATGTGCTAGAACCATCACATTGTGTAGGCCTGTAATATGCTAGAACCATCACATTGTGTAGGCCTGTGATTTGCTAGAACCATCACATTGTGTACGCCTGTGATATGCTAGAACCATCACATTGTGTAGGCCTGTGATATGCTAGAACCATCACATTGTGTAGGCCTGTGATATGCTAGAACCATCACATTGTGTAAGCCTGTGATATGCTAGAACCATCACATTTTGTAGGTGTGTAACATGCTAGAACCATCACATTGTGTAGGTGTGTAACATGCTAGAACCATCACATTGTGTATGCCTGTGATATGCTAGAACCATCACATTGTGTAGGTGTGTAACATGCTAGAACCATCACATTGTGTAGGCCTGTGATATGCTAGAACCATCACATTGTGTAGGTGTGTAACATGCTACAATCATCACATTGTGTAGGCCTGTGATATGCTAGAACCATCACATTGTGTAGGCCTGTGATATGCTAGAACCATCACATTGTGTAGGCCTGTGATATGCTAGAACCATCACATTGTGCAGGTGTGTAACATGCTAGAACCATCACATTGTGTAGGCCTGTGATGTGCTAGAACCATCACATTGTGTAGGCCTGTGATGTGCTAGAACCATCACATTGTGTAGGCCTGTGATATGCTAGAGCCATCATATTTTGTAGGCCTGTGATATGCTAGAGCCATCACATTGTGTAGGCCTGTGATATGCTAGAACCATCACATTGTGTAGGTGTGTAACATGCTAGAATCATCACATTGTGTAGGCCTGTGATGTGCTAGAACCATCACATTGTGTAGGCCTGTGATGTGCTAGAGCCATCACATTGTGTAGACATGTGATATGCTAGAGCCATCACATTGTGTAGACCTGTGATATGCTAGAGCCATCACATTTTGTAGGTGTGTAACATGCTAGAACCATCACATTGTGTAGGCCTGTGATGTGCTAGAACCATCACATTGTGCAGACATGTGATATGCTAGAACCACCACATTGTGTAGGCCTGTGATATGCTAGAACCACCACATTGTGTAGGCCTGTGATATGCTAGAACCATCACATTGTGTAGGCCTGTGATATGCTAGAACCATCACATTTTGTAGGTGTGTAACATGCTAGAACCATCACATTTTGTAGGTGTGTAACATGCTAGAACCATCACATTGTGCAGGCATGTGATATGCTAGAACCATCACATTGTGTAGGCCTGTGATATGCTAGAACCATCACATTGTGTAGGCCTGTGATATGCTAGAACCATCACATTGTGTAGGCCTGTGATATGCTAGAACCATTACATTGTGTAGGCCTGTGATATGCTAGAACCATCACATTGTGTAGGCCTGTGATATGCTAGAACCATCACATTTTGTAGGTGTGTAACATGCTAGAACCATCACATTTTGTAGGTGTGTAACATGCTAGAACCATCACATTGTGCAGGCATGTGATATGCTAGAACCATCACATTGTGTAGGCCTGTGATATGCTAGAACCATCACATTGTGTAGGCCTGTGATATGCTAGAACCATCACATTGTGTAGGCCTGTGATATGCTAGAACCATTACATTGTGTAGGCCTGTGATATGCTAGAACCATCACATTGTGTAGGTCTGTGATATGCTAGAACCATCACATTTTGTTGGTGTGTAACATGCTAGAACCATCACATTTTGTAGGTGTGTAACATGCTAGAACCATCACATTCTGTAGGTGTGTAACATGCTAGAACCATCACATTGTGTAGGCCTGTGATATGCTAGAACCAACATATTGTGTAGGCCTGTGACATACTAGAACTATCACATTTTGTAGGCCTGTGATATGCTAGAACCATCACATTGTGTAGGCCTGTGATATGCTAGAACCATCACATTGTGTAGGCCTGTGATATGCTAGAACCATCACATTTTGTAGGTGTGTAACATGCTAGAACCATCACATTGTGTAGGTGTGTAACATGCTAGAACCATCACATTGTGTGGGCCTGTGATATGCTAGAACCACCACATTGTGTAGGCCTGTGATATGCTAGAACCATCACATTGTGTAGGCCTGTGATATGCCAGAACCATCACATTGTGTAGGCCTGTGACATACTAGAACTATCACATTTTGTAGGCCTATGATATGCTAGAACCATCACATTGTGTAGGCCTGTGACATACTAGAACTATCACATTGTGTAGGCCTGTGATATGCTAGAACCATCACATTGTGTAGGCCTGTGATATGCCAGAACCATCACATTGTGTAGGCCTGTGACATACTAGAACTATCACATTGTGTAGGCCTGTGATATGCTAGAACCATCACATTGTGTAGGCCTGTGATATGCTAGAATCATCACATTGTGTAGACTTGGATGCAGGGGTAGGAATAGATATCAAGTCTTTCCATTTCTTAGCAGATGGTGAGCACAGATGATGATCCTCGTCCAAGCAAATTTAATAAAATTATCAGCGCAGCTCCATATCACCAGTGCATCTACTGGAAGTATATACTTAACATCCGTCTGCTTAGAATATTGGTGGTTATGTTCTCAACTCATGGTACGGGTCCTATGTTGAAATTATATTGCTGTAATTGGAGTAGCCATTTGACTGATGATGATGGTGGTGGGTGTTGTACATAAATACTGACATGACAATGCAGTACAGTTCAAATGCCTGCAAACATGAAGCAGACACTTGTAGCATGAAAGGTCAGAAGATAGTCTCAGCCCCACTACTGGACATGCACAGCCCTTAACTGTGTCCACAAAAACAGCAGTTCTCTATTCATATAAATCATTGCTTCCTGCTCATAGGGCAGATCACTCTACAGTCACATGTGACTGAACTCATGGTTATTCAATCAATCATTCAGGTGCTTGCTGTCTCCACAAAGAACATTGGCTGCAATGGATCTCCAACACTGTCTCTCATCTTGATTGTACATTCTCTCATAATTTTATTGTCAGGCTGCAGTTTGTTCACCTTCGCACATTTGTCATTGTCTACCTCTTGCTCGCTTGCCTTCAACATTACCCTCCAGTATGGTTTTTGTAACTGTTGTATTTTAATGTGGCTGAAATATTTCATTTGCCTTTAAAAATAATTTTCATCTACTCTCTTTTCATTCCCAATTTTTTCTAGAACCTCTGTATTTGATTGTTTTTGTTTCCATGAAATATAACATATTCTTCTGTATATCCACATCTTCAGGGCCTCTATTCAACTATCTAATTGCTTGTTTATTGTCCAGGTTTCCACTTGGCTATTACATTATTATTATTTTTTAAAGTAAAGTTGATGCTGATAATTCTTATAAAGGGAATATTTAAAGTTTATTTATTTGTATGATCTTTACAGAGTGTTGCAATCAACCCCAACAATTATTTGCTGTTTGTGATTTACTAGGTAATTTTATTTGTTTAATGTTATGAGTGCTAGTCATTCAGAAAGCAGTGGCAAACTACTGAACATAAGAAATCAGAAAAGCCAAAAAATGCTGGAGTGGACTGCTACATCCCGTAAAGGATATGCAACTAACTTTTTAACCCCAGAGCCATTTAATTTGTTTTTAAAATCCCCACCTTGAAGGGGATTCAAACTCAACGATGAAGTCGGCAGATGTAAGTGCTATCCATTGTGCTATTGAGACTCCAATCTGAATGGTTTTTAGGACCTGTTTCCATCCCGTAAGGTGTTTTGGGTATTTATTACTAACCCCGTTATGTAAGGTCTTAGTCAGATATAACTGAGCTACCATATGACAGTATATGATACCACCTGCTTTCTGTTAGCGTTGAATTTTGGGCGGCACTCACCTAACCCGACACCCCATATTGTGCCAGTGGCTTTAGGCAGAGGAGTGCAATTGGCAGGGTACAAGCCATACCCTGGTGCGAGGAAATGCAACCTAAAGACTAAATATCATGGCAGGGCAGTCCAGGCCATAAGTCTTGGTCGGCAACTGGTCTAGGATGGAAGCTCCGACAGGCGGACAGTTAGAGTATTGCTTTGCCGATCTGGCAACTTCTGCAGCTTGTCTTGTTCCAGATGTATTGGTGTTACCTTTGCTCTGGAGTAAACTAGGCAGGCCGAGAGAGGGATCATGCTGCATGGGCAACACATGGTTTCTAAATTCAGCCCAGGTTTTGTGTTATGGAAAGGTATAACTCCAATTTTACAAACGGCAAGGTACCAGTCAATGAGTCAGTCAGTTTGCCATTGCTTTCTGAATAGCTGATGTTCATACCATCAAAATCAACACAAAACGATCTGCTCCCAAATTGCTGTGGCTGATTTTGAACCTTTAGCCCGATATGTCAGAGAATTATGAAATTGCTCTCATTAACACCTAAGCCACAGATGCTAAGTTAAAGTTTATTACTCGCATAAACTGAAACAAACGTGGTGGTAAACGGTACATTTATCTTGCCATGGACATCTGAAAATATCAGCCTCAAGTACCGGCCTCCCATTTTTGAAGAGTTTAAATTCCCATAAAGGTCTTCAAATGAAAGCTAATATTCAAAATTATGAATATGTTAATCACACCATATCAATGCCAGACATATAATTTAAACATGTGCTTGTCATTCTCAATATTTGTGTGAAATTGTATATGCTTTCTTGCTTTCAGATTTCAAATACCAAAATCAACAATGAGTTTTAAAATTCAACTGAAGAAGTGTGACCCTAGCCCCTGTAGCTTAACTCTTGCATACCAGCCAAACAATGAGTCTTTTGCCAACACACAGATGTGTAATGGATCAGCACAAGATTGTTCCCTGGAGGTTGCTTCCCCAACACTTACAGATGTCCAGTTTCTGCAAATCAGGAATGAGGCAGTGAATAAGAGCGCCAGGATTACCTTCTCAATTTCAGTCACAGGTCAGACTGGCTTGTATTTTCAGATCATCAGCTTGTATTGGGGGTCTCCATGGGGTATGGTTAAGCCGAGGATAGTTGTAGTTTAATTCTGTTGCCTTCAGGTTTTAGTTTGAGTGTAGGGGAGTGAACAGTTTGCTTCTCTTGCTTCATCCTGAGTTGGGGAAGGACAGTTTACTGAGCAAGGGAATGGGTCACTTCCTCATCATAATCTCTTGACTAAATGTATGTGAAATATTTATTAACGCCCTTGCAGTCATGTATGGGAATGTCCTGAGTGTTGTGAGGTCAGTGTTTGACTCAACTCCTTGCAGTCAGACCTGCTTTGGCATTTCCTTTGCCCTTTATTTTTAAAAAAAGCATTCACTGTTAGTATATAGTATAAATATCTATTAGTACTGCTGACAGATTAAATGAAGCTTCATTGATTGATTGAATGATTGGCTGCACTCATGATGTCCCCATGTGTCTTCAGTCTATCTCAGCAGACGTCAAAGTCTTAGGTTAACTATTGTTGCCATAGCACACTGATTATGAACTCCCCCATGTTATAATCACTCCTGGTTTTTCCACAAGTGATTCCGAAATCTTGGGTTGACATACCAGCCCTGTATCTGCCTGCAGCAAGCTGTTCTTTTTTCTTTGGGCCCATCATGGAAAGAGGAAGGTTGGAGTATGTTATGACAGTGGGAAAATTGGAGGGCATGAGAGGCAGGGGAAGACCAAAGGAGAAGATAATGGACAGTTTAACATACTGTCATGGAGGAACATCAGTATAAAAAATGATTTACTGTACATGAGCCTGAAGGTTGTGGACAAACATGTTCACCAAAGCCACATGGCATGGACTATGAGAAAATTATGTTCTTTGTCCAACCTAAGATCTCCCACTATTGATGCTTTTTTATCAGCAAATCTGTTTGATCATCACCTTGAGCCTCTGCATTAACTGGACAGAAGGTCCATCAAATATCTTGAAAAGACCTTATAAGTCTATATAACTTAACAATCCATACCTAGGCCACCCATGATGGATCTCAGTCTATGATTGAAGACACTTTTATTAGCTAAAATTGATGATCAATTGTATGAAGATACGTTATTAATATAAACTAATTAAAAAAATAAGTTGCATGTCAACCCCAGCATTTTCGCTGTTCATGATTCCTGGGCAAATTTTACATTCAGTAGTTTGCCATTGCTTTCTGAACGACTGGCTCCTATACCTTTTTCAAAAATACCAGCACCGCTGTGTTTCGAACCGCGTTCGGAAGCCCTTAGCCACAGAGACCAGTATAGCACAAATAGCATATTATATAAATATCATATTTTATATAAACTTCTAATAAAATATGCTTCTTTTTCGTCCACTTCCACACTTAGACCTCCATATTAATGACTCCAGTATAATCAGTAGTTAGATTCCTGTTCCTGACCCCTCACTACAGTTTTTGGTGACAGGAATTTGGTTGATGCCATATTTATTTATGACTGTTATTTTTCATGACTGTTAGTTGGCAGGACTGTAGTAGGTCTCTGGCCATCATGGGATTATTACCACACAAACAGATCTGATAAACCAATCTTGAACCTTTCATATAATACATATTTTAATCTATTGTGTCTTGTTCATAATAGAAAAATAATGAACTGTAAACCATGAGGATGTCCTATTGCAATTGCAATACTGTGTATTGTTACCCACCTGTTGGCTCGAATAATTGCCTCAATCCGCCACACAATAGATTGTGTCCCAATCTGTTTGCAGTGGCCAGGTCAGCTTTTATCAACAGTTTGTGAATATCCTTGAGAGCACTTATTCTCCACATTGTGTACTGCTTTGTGCAACTAACACTTACCACCATAGACAGACAACAATATCCTTGGTTGAAGTCCTCTGCCCCCAGAAAACTCCATGGCATGCCGAGCTTTGGTGGTGCAATCTTATAGTATGGTGGACTTTTACAATACTGGAAGGCCCCGGTTAACATCGAGGTTACATTCAACCATCCAGCTCAACTTTAAGTGAAACGGCATAAAGCGGAACACTATTTCCCATAGAATTAAATGAAATACAGTGTATTATGTAATGTTTAGTTTGATGGTTGTTGATATTTATTGGCTAAATAGAGGTGGGTTGGAGGGCAAGTGGTAGAGTTATTGGGATGTAGAGGCATTAAAACCACGACTTGCTCCAAAACTATTATCAGAACTACTAGTACTGCTCTCACCCGCTTTCTTAGCTAATTCTTCATAGAGAGGCTTTGCTTTCTCTTGGATAGCCATCTTGCTCACAGGCATATTCCGTTGGTTCTGGTCTTCCATCCAGACAGCCAATAGTGCTTCCATGTTCTCCATAAGAGTACTTCTGGTATGAGTGATCTTGGAAGCACACAAAGGGGTTACATTTTTAGCACCCTCTTTGATTCTGTCAGCACCTGCACGAATTGTCTTTACCGTGGTTGGAGGTAAACCATGGACTATACCGATGTCAACAGCCCATCGCCAGCCTCAAAACGACGTAACACATCTAACGTCACCTCAAGAGTAACACTTTTCCTGGTTCTCTTACAACCAGACACACTATCAGCACTTACTGTACGCTTTGGACTCATAATTATGGATGATTACATGATAAAATCCTGGGAAAATGCACTGCACACAATGTAAAATGGCGACATTAACGCAACATAGCAACACAGGTGATGACGTTATGACGAAACGTAGTGATGTAAAGTGAAGTTATGTCCCACTGTGACAACGACATTATAGCGAAATGACATAAACCGAAGCGATGTATAGCGAGGCCTTCCTGAACCATGTGTGCGTGAAACTTTATACGCACATATGCATACACATGCGGAAATTATCATCTGCCACACAATAGACATCAAGCTGGATAGAAATGCCACTCAATCACACCTTGATAAACTACTATTTCTCAAATGTTTGATGTTATTTTATTGTTTACTTGCTTACTGCCTTACTCTTATATATATATATATATATATCTATATATAAGTAAAAGAATACTTTTGCATACCATAAGGTGCATTGGGCATACAGTTTTAGACCCATATTTTTATAGACCACTCAGCTCTCGGTGGGTGATGTGGAAGTATCTTTACTTCCCAGGACATTTTCTGGTATCTATTTTGGGCTGGGTTAACCTGGATGCTCTGGTTAATTTTAAAAATCCACCTCGATTTGGAATCAAACCAGTGAACACTAGACCAGTATACGATGGCTCCCTCATTTATGTATATGTAGAGAGAGAGGAGAATGAGTGAGTGAATGAGTGAGTGAATGTTAGTGAGAGAGTGAGTGAGGATTAGTTGTTAGTCGTGGTTCCAACATCACAGCAAAGGGTCGTCCCCATCATGCTCCGTTCCCGTGCCAGTGAATATCACATAAAATGTTCCCCACTTCCCCATGTGAAAAGTGGAAAGGACAGGAGTCTTGACAAACAACGGCCCGCTCAAGCACACTGTGCATAATGCCGCCGCCGGAATGTCACCACAAAAGTCCTCAACGAAACAAACAGTTCATCCTTGATGGAATTGACTGTCACTTTCCCAACCAGATGTTCACCTACAAAGTCCCGATGTTTCTAGATGTTGTTCCATTTACTAGATGTTTCCTAGCCAGCCATGCCATTTTTCCTCCAAAATGCAGTGCATGCAACAAAACAACCTCAGACAGATGTAAAAACAATTCACTGTATCCCGTCACCAGAATGCCACACAAAAGTTCTCTACGAAACATACAGTTCATCCTTGATGGAAGCGGCAGTTACTTTCCCAACCAGATGTTCGCCTACAGAGTCTCGATATTTCTAGATGTTGTTGTTCCATTTCTAGATGGTTTCTAGCCAGCCACGCCATTTTGTCTCTGAAATGTAGTTAATGCAACAAAACAACCTCGAACAGATGTAAAGAAACATTTCACTGTACATAATGCCGTCGCCAGAATGCCAACATAAAATTGCTTCTCGAAAACACAGTTCATCATCGATGGAAATGGCAGTCACTAGAAAACCAGCAGCCACACATTTCTGCATAAGGCAAGAAAAACCGGTCGCTTCTGCGACACACCGGCCACCATACATGCAGATATTTCTAGATGTTGTTGTTGGGTGAAGGTGAATGAGAGAGAGGGAGAGAGTTTTAGTATAAATTAGTCTACCCATAGTGATACATTTATAGTATACTTGTACAGGAGATGAGCACCCTTGGACACAGCATTTCTTGTCGCTAGAAATAAAGCAAATTCTAGCCCACACTAAAAGTTGATGCTTATCGGGGGTCGATTGAGCGATAATTGTGTTATGGTTTCATTTAATTTTGATATGCAGTTTCTCATTAGTTATGTATAAAACAAGTTAGTATGCTAGCTTGCACGTTCATTTTCAGTTGTACAAAATTGCATGCCCTTTGCAGGACATTGCAGTCAACCCCAACCCCAAGCTGATTTTCAGTTGCACTGTGAAATAATCACATTGGTCATGTGCTTTTTAAAATGTGTTTCACAAATTGTTTCCTCGTCACAGAGTGTTCACACCGGCATGGTGGACAGTGTTTGACTTTGCAACAATTTGACAGAGTGGAATCTTCACAGCCACTATCTACAGCCTTTGGGTATATAAGTCCTGGTGATAGAACTTCAGCTCTTGACCTGCACTGGGCTCGGCACTTTGTTGTTCCATTTGAAATCTTGGACCCAAATGACATCGGAGGAACTCTGGGATGGAGTATTATTGATCTTAGCTTTGCATATGTAAGTGTGTCATCATCAGGATGTTATCATCATCAAGTGTCATCTCCACACTGAAGGTTAGCTTATGAGACACCAATACTTGATGTCCTGTAACTTCATAGTATAATCTGATGAGCTTCTCCAGTCCTACTCTTGATATCTGATGTTGTGTGCCTCTTTCAGGTTTCCATTCCAATTTGACCTCCAGTACATCCTTCAACTTGCTTGCCTTTCAGCTTGATTGTCATGGGTTCAAATTCACATCAAGATGGAATTGATATACTTGACTTGAGCTCCCAGGTCAACCCAATCTAAAATGAGTACCAGAAAATGTCCCATTGAGTACTGCTTGGTCATGATTTAAACCTGTTAAAAGGATATGACTGTGTGTGAATAGAAGCAGCATGCAGTGGATAACTAATGTAATCACTGTAACTTGCCCAACCCTATGTGCTAAAGACATAATGTCACATATGGGAATGTGGGATATAAATAATTAAACAAATAATTTGTATATGTGATATGGAAAATAAGGTGAGAAATTGAAGATAGATGGGAGATTCTTTCTGAGGAGAATATATAGTCAGGTGATTTCCAAATTTGAGATCACACACGATGTGACCATGAGTGATGTGAACAGTCATATAGATAAAGACCAGAGGATGCCAAAGAGATTGGGATGGCATTGGCTGAAAGTACCACCCTTTAGAACACCAACTAATATCAGTTGCCACCTTCACATAAGACCAGAGGAAGTATAACAGTACAGGTGATACGATAAGGCTGTGTATAGTGGATGGCTCGTGTCGATATAGTGGACAAGTCTCGTCTATTTTATAAACATGCGTTTATTGGTTGAAATAATACATCTTCAAACTGGCGATGTTATTTACAGACATGTTTTCTGTTTACCTAGTTGAATCCCAAGTCCCAAGTCCCAAGTGACGTGTGTGCAACCCCTGGATACTTCGACCCATTCGTGCACACACGTTCACCAACTATGATTTCCCACTAGTTAATGAATGCGCAGCATTCATTAACTCTCCACTACTACGCTAACTCCCTTACTGTTATATACTTCCCCTTCTTCAAGGAGACATTTTCTCTGAAAAAGTCTCAACCCCAACTCTTAACCACTTAACTCTACGGTTCTATACCACATCTGCCCAACAATCCCCTCCCATATATTTCCCAATTCAAATCTCACCCTCCTATCTCATCATAGCCAAATGCTAACCAGAGACATACTTCATACAATATCAATAATACAAAACTCTCTACAAAATTCGTTATAAAGTTCTCCACAAAAACTCTCTACAAAATTCTCTATAAGCGAACCGCTTTTAAAGTGTCCATCTAAATTATGATTGACAAAAATTGAAGATATTTTCTTTATCTTTTCTCACTTAATCACATTCTCGCTATTCTAGGATAGACAGAAAAAAGATTGGTTTGGTGCGCACCTAAGGAAGTTTAGAAAGTAAGGAAAAAGTAAGAAGTAATCACATTTCTCTTCCCATGCATTCTCAAAACTTTATAAAATAAAGTTTCCAAAATTTATCTTCATTTCCGTCAATAATAATTGTTGTTATCAAAAAGTTATGTTAATCCAAAACTACAACCTTTTGTATTATTCACCTCGTCAAGTTCAACCATTCCTTCAAAACCTCCAAATTATTAGTATACTGTTAAGTACAGTCTTCTTCTTCCAGTGTCCACTTATTTAAAATTCCAAAATTCAACCTGGCATTCCCCCCATATTCTCCCATTAAACGCTGTTCAACCCAGCTCCTATTTCAACTCCCCATTTACCCATTATTGCCCGTCATTCCCCTCATCCATGGCTTTCAATCCATGTATTTACATTACGAACCGTCTAATGTAGTCCCCAATTCAATCCCCCAAACCATTTTTAACGGTTTAACTCTTTCTAACCCACATGTAATTATCAATTGTTGCTGACAAGCCCCAGCCACTTTTAAATATACTTCTCCACTACTTTCCCTACAACATACTGAGTTACTTCGCTAATCACCACAACTTCCCCCTTAACTAAATCATGTTTCACCCTCAATTCCTATTTATAAACGTTATACACGTTAAACAGCTCAACTTCAAGTCGCAAAATTCATAAAACGAAGCATGGCCCTTACTCTATGTTTCATATTTTCTGCAATCTCCCAAAAACAACTCTTCATTTTTCCCATAACTGAACGTCAAGCTAGAAATCATTTTAAACACACCCAGGGTAACTCAAGAAAAACAAAAGCAAAGTTTTGTAAAAATAAACAGCTAAGGTAACATATTATCACATTTTATAAAGAAGAACTGAAGTCAAAACAATAGAGCAAACAATATCAACCCCCTCATTCTTTGACATCATTTTTATCCCCACACATTATTCAAAATAACCATATGTGATGAAATGAAAGACCATATATATACATACATATTATGACTACTAATCAATTATTTTCCGTCTAAGAAAAACTCAACACTTCAACTTAAAAATCAAAATGATAATAAAGCATATATCAATAAGTCTTAACTTACTACAATATTATGTCTACTCATCCCGACAACTCTCAATAACTCTTGATTAAGTTATTTGCTAACTTTCTTCCTTAGAAATTCGCAAATACCGTCTCTAACTTCTTCTTCTATCTGCAATCTGCAGAATATTCTACCACGCTATTTATCACTTCTCCATTTTCTTAATAACTCCAAATTTTTTTCTATAAGTGCAATATCTACATCAATGTTGCCATCCTCCCGAGGAGAACTATCTTCTTTCATATCAGCATCCTCATCAGTTTCTGACTTTTCATCCATCTCTTGTTCCGCATCTGTATACCCATTACTAGCAACCGCTAATCTCTTCCTTTCTAAATCCAATCTAATCTTCCTATCTTGATGTCTTAATAAATTTTCAAACAGTGGCATATCTTCATCACTTGAGGAATTTACTCTAAATTTCCTTTGCCTCTTAATTTCTTTTTCTTTCTGTCTATCTAACTTTCTTTTTACTGCCTGTCTAGTATTCATAAATGGAGCGTCTATTTTTTCTTTGATTGATCCTTCACTATTATAACCGTCATACGTGTTGTTTTCCTCTGTCATGACTGTTTTTGGTATTGTTTCTTCTTGTTCAGCAGTAGTAGATGCTGTTGTTACTTGTTTCCCATTCTCTATAGGTATTGGATATTCCGTTTGTCTGATAATCTGTCCATCTGACAATATTTCTTCTGAATAATAATTATTATTATTATTCTCTGCATCTTTTTCCTCATTATCCCGTCTTAAGTGCTCTACATGTGAACGTGCAACATGCCCTGTAACTTGATTCTTAATAGTATACGATACTGGACCCTTTTTTTCTAAAATATAATATCCCGGGACCCAATGAGCATCAAACTTAGAGTTTTTCCTATGTTTTTTGTAATAAACTCTATCACCTATGTTGAACTCTTGTAAGTGTGCATTTTTATTTGTGTATTTCTTCTGTCTTTCTCGAGCCTTAATTATATTATTTCTTAAACGTATATGTGCTTTGTGCATTTCTTGCAACCTTGTTTCCTGAAAATCCTCCCCCACATATTTTCTCCTAGGCTTTAATAAATTGTCAATTGGTAATATTGGTTCTCTCCCATGTACTAGGTAAAATGGTGAGAAGCCTGTTCCTTCATTTTGGTGTGTACGGATCACCCCTAATGCTATTCCCAAATAAAGATCCCAATCCATATCGTGTTCTTCTACATTTTTCGCTAGTATATTGTATAATGTCCTATGTTGTCGCTCATTTTTGGCATTCGAAGATGGTCTGTAATACGAAGTTTTAATGTGTTTTATATTCAAATCTTTTACCAATTTTTCAAACTTTCTATTTACAAATTCTTTCCCATTGTCTGTAAGTATTATTTGTGGACACCCAAACCTTGGTATAAATTCTTGTAAAAGCATATTTATAACTGAATCAGAACTCTTGTCTGGAATCGGATAAACTTCTGGCCAGAGACTATATGAATCTACGATATGTAGTAGGTATACATTTCCCGATAATGTTTTTGGATGAGGACCTGAAATATCCAAACTTACTTTCTGCATTGGAAATTGAGGAATATCGGTATCTTGTAAGGGACATTTAATTATCTTCATGTTTCTTAACCTACACTTTTCACATGCTTCAACATATTCATATACGCTTTTAAATAAATTCGGCCAGTAATATTTACTGCTAATAGACTTAACTAACTTATCTCGTCCAAAATGACCATTATTATCATGATATGCCTTTAAAACTTCTCGTTCTAAATGTTTCGGAATATATTTTCTTAATCCCTCACCTTTTTCACCGATATAATATAATTGATTGTCTTCTTGTAGCTCTAACAATTTTCTTTTAAAACTGTTTTCCCCTGTTTCTTTCAGTTTTCTTTTTATCTGTATTATTTTTGGATCTAATTCTTGTTCATCTTTCATATTAAATTGTGCTAAATGTGGGTCTTCTGCTCTAGGTTCAGACTCTTGATCCGACGGTAAACTCTCAAAGTCTTCTCTATTTATTATGGCAGAATCTAATATATTTACTTGCCAGTTTCGATCGTCTATCTCCGGTTCTCCTTCATCTTCCGTGTTTCCTGATGACTGTGGATACGGGATTCTAGACAATAAATCGGCGCATTGTATTATGTTTTCCTGAAACATATTCTACCTTAGCATTGTATCCCTGTAGATTTAATGCCCACGTTTGTATTTTCCTATTTTGTATTGGTGCTTCTAATATAGACTTTAATGGCATGTGATCAGTTCTAATAATGAAATTGGCGTTATGTAAGTAGTAATTTAGTTTTTGGAGAGCATAGTGTATAGCATAAGCCTCCTTCTCAATAGTCGACCATTTCTTTTGAGACTTGCTAAGTTTATGAGACAAGAAATAGATTGGCCTTTCATTTTTAACACCTGGTATTCCAGATTCTTTTTCTTCATATGGTTGAACCAAACACGCTCCTACAGCATTATCTGAAGCATCTGTAAATAATATTAGCTGTTTATTTAAATCTGGATATGTCAATAGTGGCACTACTGTTAGGCTATTTTTTAAAAACTCGAACGCTTTTTGACATTCATCATCCCACTTAAATCTAGCGTATTTTCCAGTTAAGTTAGTAATAGGCTCTGCTATCTTTGAGAACCCTGGAATGAAACGCCTATAATACCCACAGGTTCCAATAAACGCACGCACTTCTTTTACGTTAGTTGGAGGGGATAATTCTCTAATAATTTTAACCTTATCTTGATCTGGTTTAATTCCGTCTCTATTAATAATATACCCCAAATACTTTGTTTCTGTGTTTAAAAATTCGCATTTACCAAGCTTCAGTTTAACATCATGTATTCTTAATCTGTCGAATACTAATTTTACATGTTTTAAGTGATCATCTATATCTCCTGCTGTATAAATTAAAATGTCATCTATATATGCCAATGCAAATTTTTGCATACCCTCTAAAACTTGATTGATTAATAGCATATAATACGAGGGCGCTGTACGAACTCCAAAAGGCATTCGTAAGAATTCGTAAGAACCTGCGTGTGTACAAAAAGCACTCTTTTTCTGGGCGTCTGGGGACATAGGTATACACCAAAATCCTGATCTTGCATCTAACGTGGTAAAGAAAGTAGACCCATTAAGTAAACCCAAAATATCATCAATCACTGGCAATGGGTACGCTAGATTCTTAGTGATTTTGTTCAACGCCCTGTAGTCGCAACAGAATCGATTTGAACCATCAGATTTGGTCACGATGACGATCGGAGATGACCGTTCTGACTTTGATCTTGTTATTATTCCTGCCTTCAGCATGTCTTCTATTGCTTTTTCAACAACTTCTCTATTCCTCAAGGGTGTTCTATACGGTTTTAAACTAATTGGTGGATGATCTCCAGTATCTATTTCCATTGTAACTGTACTAGTCCTTCCCAATTCTAAATCATTAATTGCAAAAACGTCTTGATTTTCTTTCACCAATTTTTCTAATATTTCTTTATTCTCCGGTGGGGCTTTTAATTGTGATAACAATTCTTGTTCTCTTGTCCTTTTGTCAACTGTATTTATTTGAGATGGATATTTTTTAAATGTATGGATCAATTCATTATTTCGTCTTTTCCAGCTTCTTTTATACTTATTTCTAACATTATTTCTAACCATGGGAGTTTCTGAATAATCATTTCCCAATATGTTTTCTTTTTCTATAGTTAACATGTTATCATCATTATACGCTACTTTAGCGATTACACAACCTCTATATAATTTAATATTTTTTCCTGTATTGTTTAGGAGCATCACTGGAAAGCTGAGATGTTTATCTAGTACTATTAACCCATCGGTGACTTCTAAGCCAAGTTCCTGTATTATTTCTCTCTCTAATTCCGTTATTTTAACTGTTTGTCCAACCGAAAAGTACGGATTTTTTTTTCATTTTTGCCTGTATTAAATTAACCGTTTGTGGTTTCAAATTCATGGTCGTTTTGACTCTAACTAGTGTCGACACATGCATATCCTCTTCTAAATCCACGTAAACATCTTGGAATTTTAATTTATGCAAATCAAAAAAAAGTCTCACCCCATTTTTCAATAAAAAATCTCTACCCAATATCATATTTCTATTTAAATCCTTGACCACATGGAACATATGCCTAACATTTATCCCTCCTAATTTAAAATTTATCATCGTTTGTCCAAGCACTTCTAATTTGTGTCCAGTTACCGAATGAAGATTCTCCTGAATTCTAAATATTTTACAATTTTTTAATATTCGATATAAAAATGTTTCTTTAATCACGCTAACTTGCGCTCCCGAGTCAACTAATGTTCTAATTTTATATTTCCCTATTTCTATTATACATGAACTAGGATCAACCATATTTAGTGACAACCGTTTTATCTCCCCAAGTTGAGGCCAGTTCTTATGTTTTTTATTTCTAAATGTCCTATTATACTCATCATTTGGGTTTTTAATATATTGATTCATCTTTTGGATCTTACTATCTTCCCCCCTACTGCCGATCCTGTTCAGTAAGCAGGATGCCAATTTCCCTGATTTCCTGACCTTCTAAAATTTCTCTGCACTTCTCCATAATTCCCATTTGCTGATCTACTATTTACAGTTCTATTCTGTGTACTAGTCTGAGCACCTCTATTATTTTGTGTATTCGATGGGACACGTCTGTTATCACAGAAGCGAAAAATGTGCCCACGTTGGTGGCATCCCCAACAAACCACATTTGTGTTATTTGTGTTACCTACCATGTTTCTTACAGTATTTCTCACTTGTCCTTCTCTACCTTGATTATATACGTTACTGTTTCCTTGTACCATCTGTATTTCTCCTCGTCTTCCTCTCCATCCATATCTATACTGTCCTATTTCCATTGGTTCTTCAATTCTATCTTCTGAACTACTACCTAACTCTCGTCCTACCCTCAATCTAAACCTTCTCCTCAAGCTTTCTTCTTGTATAGCGATATCTACAGCTTGTGACAACCTTGCAGGATTCTCTCTCAATAATTTAAATTTCAATCCATCTGACCTAATCCCATCAACAAAAATCCCCACCAACATCCGTTCCACTTCTTCAGCTCGTACATTCTGTCCCAAAAACGACTCTTCAGCTAAATTGATTAACCTATCACTGTATAGCTGTACACTTTCTGTAGTATTTTGTCTCGTCTGTAATTTCTGCATATTTATGTGCCAGGTCGTCTTTGAATTGTTCCCAGGTTTCACCTCCTCCAGCTTCTAGCTTTCTTCTTATATGGTCAGAAACAGGACTTGTACTAGTTCTATATGCTAAATTCTTTTTATCCTCATCTGTAGCGTTCACTAGATAAGCATGTTTCTCAATAGAAATAATCCATTTCTTAAATCGGTTCGCCTGTCCATTAAATCTCTCGACATCACTGACTACACTTTGCTGTCTTAATACTGCGTCCAACTTTGATATTGCTCCACCAACTCCACTCAGTACTTGAGAAAAATCCTGGGCCTCCATCCTAAAAAAATCTATAATGGAAAGCACCAAGCAATATAATATACTTAATATTTTAAGACAATATTATTTTAAAGTAAGCAGCAAGAAATATTCTGTTCAATTGAGTATGTTGTTAATTAACCTAAAATTATCCATTACCCAAACTTGATGAAAGAGGTTCCAATCGACAAACTTGATGAAAAAGGTTCCAATCGACAATCTTGATGAAAGAGGCTCCAATCGACAATCTTGATGAAAGAGGTTCCAATCGACAATCTTGATGAAAGAGGTTCCAATCGACAATCTTGATGAAAGAGATTCCAATCAACAATCTTGATGAAAGAGGTTCCAATCGACAATCTTGATGAAAGAGGTTCCAATCGACAATCTTGATGAAAGAGGTTCCAATCGACAATCTTGATGAAAGAGATTCCAATCAACAATCTTGATGAAAGAGATTCCAATCGACAATCTTGATGAAAGAGGTTCCAATCGACAATCTTGATGAAAGAGGTTCCAATCGACAATCTTGATGAAAGAGGTTCCAATCGACAATCTTGATGGAAGAGGTTCCAATCGACAATCTTGATGAAAGAGATTCCAATCGACAATCTTGATGAAAGAGGTTCCAATCGACAATCTTGATGAAAGAGGTTCCAATCGACAATCTTGATGAAAGAGATTCCAATCGACAATCTTGATGAAAGAGGTTCCAATTGACAATCTTGATGAAAGAGGTTCCAATCGACAATCTTGATGAAAGAGATTCCAATCGACAATCTTGATGAAAGAGGTTCCAATCGACAATCTTGATGAAAGAGGTTCCAATCGACAATCTTGATGAAAGAGGTTCCAATCGACAATCTTGATGAAAGAGATTCCAATCGACAATCTTGATGAAAGAGGTTCCAATCGACAATGGCAGTGGAACGGTCAGTTCAAATCAATTGAAACAAATTTGATTTGAGACAAGTTGAACATATTCGATGCCTTCACTTAGCTGAAGTGACTGTTGACCTTGCTTCGAGAAATTTACTGGTCCAGAAAGTGAAAATCGACCTTGATTCAACCTCAAACAGTCCAGTGAGCTGAGACCACGCTCATAAATTTTATGCTGATCGTTCGGCTGTAGACAGATAATTTATTTCCCGAGGTACAAGGTTAATTTACAAGTTGTAAGATGCATCTAGCGGTGACGACATCATTTAAAAATTTCGATGTAAAACAGCAATTCTTGACTTCAACAAAAAGCAGCGCATGTCAGCGATCAAGGCACTGTATATTGGTGAGTCAGGTATATCAAAAAATATCGGTCTCTCTATGAAACAAGATTAAGCAAACCTCCTGACCTTGACTAAGATCCACTTAGCAAACACCGGGAAATCACAACAACTACCCCTGGGCGGGCTTTCAGTTGCTGCGTCTCTCATAATCTACTTGAGAAAACCCATTACATCCGTCTCCAGACGCAGACAAAACAAATCTTCGCTTGAGTCAACAATCTCCGCGACGACCCATGTTGGAGATCTTGAGGTCGACGGCACCAAAACAGCCTGTATAACAGTACAGGTGATACGATAAGGCTGTGTATAGCGGATGGCTCGTGTCGATATAGTGGACAAGTCTCGTCTATTATATAAACATGCGTTTATTGGTTGAAATAATACATCTTCAAACTGGCGATGTTATTTACAGACATGTTTTCTGTTTACCTAGTTGAATCCCAAGTCCCAAGTGACGTGTGTGCAACCCCTGGATACTTCGACCCATTCGTGCACACACGTTCACCAACTATGATTTCCCACTAGTTAATGAATGCGCAGCATTCATTAACTCTCCACTACTAAGCTAACTCCCTTACTGTTATAGAAGCCAAAGAGATTGGGATGGCATTGGCTGAAAGTACCACCCTTTAGAACACCAGCTAATATCAGTTGCCACCTTCACATAAGACCAGAGGATGCCAAAGAGATTGGGATGTCATTGGCTGAAGGTACCACCCTTTAGTACACCAGCTAATATCATTTGCCACCTTCACATTAAGGGTCACCTGCAATGGATCTCCAGCGTTTTCTGTCTGTCACTGTGATAATATAATCTAACGTCTTTTTTTCAAATGCATCTCTTTATATCTTCAAATTTAACTATTGTCTTTTTCTAGTGCAGAGAACCTTGTATTGGTTTTCATAAAATGGTATGAGTGCTAGTCATTCAGAAAGCAATGGCAAATAACTGAATGTAAACTTGCTAAGAAATCACAAACAGCCAAAAAAATGCTCTGGTTGACTGTGATGTCCTGTAGTGGATATGTAACTAACTAACTTCCTTTAGCATATTTGCCTTCAACCTTTCCATACAGCATAATTTTCTGCAGTTCTTCTTCTGCTGCTGCCCGAAGTCCCCAGCTGGAGCATAGACCAACTCATACTTAGCCTATATATCCTCCCCGTATTATTCATCTGTCTTTAATTCTCTTCTCTGTGTGGTCTCCTTCTAGTTTGCCCTGTGGATTCCAGAGAAGGGACTATATAGTTATACTAGTACTAGGGTTTCTCAATGTGTGCTCTATCCAGCTCCAGTATCTCTTCCTCACGTCCTGATTTGCTGGAATCTGTCTAGTTATACTATTACCAGAGTTTCTCAATGTGTGCTCTGTCCACCACCAGTATCTCTTCCTCACATCCTGATTCACTGGAATCTGTCCAGTTCTCTCCCTTAACTCTGCACTAGTGACTCTGTCACACCATTTTAATCCCCCTATTCTGTGCATGCACTAGTTCATGAGTGTTTGTTGTTTATATGTAATTGTTTTAGTTATTCCCTATATTTCTGTTTCATACAGCAGTAGTAATTTAACGTTAAATTAAAGATTCCAATGTTGGTCCAGTTTTAATTTCTTTTGTCTTCCACACATATTCTAGTGCTGTGAAAGCTCCTCTTGCTTTCAGCAGTCAGATGTAGTGCATTGATATGCATTTTAAAATCCAATATAACAATATTTTTCCCTCTTTGGAATATACTTTTCACTTCTACTGAAATATGCATTTCGTGATCAGGATGGTGGTATATACATTCACTCATGCTCAGATGGCGGCCTCTACAATGCTCAGAGATTGAAGGCTAAGACCAAAATTAGGAGGGTACTGATCAGAGAGTTGCTTTTTGCAGATGATGCTGCAGTTACGACCCACTCTGAGGAAGAATTGCAATGTCTACTATCTGCATTCTCCAATGCTTGTTCTGAATTTGGTTTAACAATTAGCAAAAAGAAGACACAGATTATGTCACAAGGTGCACATGGGGTACCATCAATCTTTATTGACGACGCCGAACTAGAGATAGTAGACCATTTTACATATCTAGGATCAGTGGTAAATAGCAAATTATCCCTAGATCAGGAAATCAACATCCGGATTGGTAAGGCAGCAACAACAATGAACAGGTTAAGAAAAAGAGTCTGGGAGAACAGGAAGCTTACTGCCAAAACAAAAGTCCTTGTCTATCAAGCCTGTGTCCTTAGTACTCTTCTCTATGGCAGTGAAACCTGGACAACTTACTCACACCAAGAGAACAATTTAAACAGCTTTCATATGCGGTGTCTGCGAAGAATTCTTGGTATTAAGTGGCAAGACAAAATCACAAATACTGAAGTATTGGAAAGATCAGGTTGTGTGACAGTTTATTCCATGCTCAGTCTTCGTAGACTTAGATGGATAGGACATCTTAGGAGGATGGATGATGGTAGAATACCAAAGGATATCTTTTTGGTGAATTACAGATGGGTAAGAGATCTCAGGGTCGGCCTCTACTACGATACAAAGATGTGTGTAAGCGGGACATGATTGATACAGGCATTGATAATGCACATTGGGAGCAAGTCGCTGCTGAACGTGTTGCGTGGAGGGCAAATATCAGAAATGGAATAAAGTCAAAGGAGAAAATTATTGCAGAAAAGTCACACACCAAGCGTTTGAGACGTAAGATGGTGCATGATGGTGGAAATGACCACGTGTTCACATGCACCCAATGTGAACGGACATTTACAGCGCAAATTGGCCTTATCAGTCACACTCGCTACCGCCATAGTTAAAAGTTATTATGCCTTTTTAGAGCACAAACTATCGTCTGTCAAGACGGCAAGGTGCCAATGATAACAATATGATACAATAAACCAAAGACTGAAAAATAAAATATATGGAAAAAATGCAACACAGATTGCTTAAATATAACCATCATTACGGAAGCAGACTAGAGGTCTAATGTTTGTTCTTTATTTACAAATTGAGCGAGAGAGAACTAACAAATGTACCTACTTTTTCATTTAGATTTGTCTACATTATTAAAGATGTTCTCCAATTAAAATGCTCTAATTTAGGACCTGGTGCAGAGTGTTCAGTTTTGTGGAACACTATACCACGACTATCTGCCAGTCATCAAAAGTGACTTTGATTTGTGCACCAACATGTCGTCTGGCATTAACCACACCTTCACCATGGCTAGTCAAGAGCAGCCCAGCCTCTACGTCCCGTATCCCAAGGCTGGAATCTGGCATATGGTGTTTCGGGGAACCTGCTTTAATGGCAGCAGGTAGACAGTATGTGTGTGTCATGACAGTGTGTGTGTGTGTCATGTTGGCATAGGGATTTATGTACAGGCCTGTCATGAAAATGGCCCAGATTAAATGCCAACAGTAACAGGCTTACTTGTTTCAACCTGTGTGTCTCTGGGGTTGACCCAGCCTTATAGATTGGGTATCAGACAATTATGAGGATTTTCTGGAAATTGTCTGGGAAGGAAAGGTGGCATAAAGGTAACTGGCCAAGTCACCTCATGATATGTCAAGGATATGTGAAGGCATAAAGGTAACTGGCCAACTCACCTCACCAACTCACCTCATGATATGTCAAGAATATATGAAGGCATAAAGGTAACTGGTCAACTCACCCCATGATATGGTCAAGAATATGTGAAGGCCTAACACTGCGGGATAAAGGTAACTGTCAACTCACCTCATGATATGGTCAAGAATATGTGAAGGCATAAAGGTAACTGGCCAACTCACCCCACCAACTCACCTCATGATATGTCAAGAATATATGAAGGCATAAAGGTAACTGGCCAACTCACCCTATGATATGGTCAAGAATATGTGAAGGCCTAACACTGTGATAAAGGTCACTAGTCAACTCACCTCATGATATGGCCAAGCATATGTGAAGGCATAAAGGTAACTGGCCAACCCACCTCATGATATGGCCGAGAATATGTGAAGGCATAAAGGTAACTGGCCAATTCACCTCATGATATGACCGAGAATATGTGAAGGCATAAATAATGGTAACTGGCCAACTAACCTCATGATATGGTCAAGAATATGTGAAGGCATAAATAAAGGTAACTGGCCAACTCACCCATGATATGGCCAAGAATATGTTAAGGCTTAACACTGTGAGATAAAGGTAACTGGCCAACTCACCTGATAATATGGTCAAGAATATGTGAAGGGATAAAGATAACTGGCCAACTCACCTCATGATATGGCCAAGAATATGTGAAGGCCTAACAATGCACGATAAAGGAAACTGGCCAACTGAGCTCATGATATAGTCAAGAATATGTGAAGGCGTAAAGGTAATTGGCCAACTCACCCATGATATAGCCAAGAATATGTGACGGCCTAACACTGTAGCATAAAAATACATTGAAAAATGATGCATTCTTTAATTTTTCCCCCAGAATATATTCATATTTAAGGTTTTCATTTGAAGCCTTCTCGTATATCAGAACAGGACACAGAAAACTGGTCATTTTAAGTTGGTCCCATCACCCTTATGTACATAAGGACTTGCAGAACAGCCAAATATATCTGTCAAGATTGCCACATGTTTTATGTCGACTGCAGACTGAGAAATGGCCCGCAGAGACAAAACATTCACACAAAACTATGTCAGAATCTCACTGACAGCTGGACTAGTTTAGTTTAATTTAGTCACGGTTCAACACCACGGCACATGGGTGTAAATCATAAGTGCTCTGTTCTACTCATAACTCAAACCTGAGTTTGGGGAATCTCAGCTCAGTGCACGAACTCCATAGCACCAGTGAGAATTCTGAACTATTTTGGGAAGATTTTTAACTCAAAATTTTGCCCAGGCAGCGCCGTTAGGCTACTCTTTTTCGATTTGCAACTACCAAGGAATTTTTATGTGTGCAACAATACACACGGGTGTCCGATCTCACTACCCAGAGACCAGGGGAAATTTTGTTACTAGAAGTCCATGTGAAAAAACCCGGCCCTCACTAGGGCTTAAACCCGGGACCCCCAGCACTTGAGGCGGACACCATACTTTGAGACCACTCAGCATCCACCCCTAAGCTGGACTTCTTTTGTAGACTTTACAAGAACAGCGTACAAGAAGAAGAGGGAGAGGTCTGTGGTGAAGTAATCAAGCCGCCTACCTCAAGTCACATGGATTCTTGCTGGTTTCAACCTGTGTGGCTCTGGGGTTGGCCCAGGCTTACAGATTGGGTAACAGACAGTTATGAGGATTTTCTGAAAATTGTCTGGAAAGGAAAAGTGGCATATAGGTAACTGGCCAACTCACCTCATGAATCATGGATTTGTTTTCAGGCGCCACAGTTTAGTGCCTAAGTGCAATTTTTTTCAGAGACACTGGGGGTTGTTACTGCTATTGTAGTTTGTGCAAAGCTTTTGTCAGGGCACTCTGTGGAAAGAGATCGAACCATATGGGATAGAATCCGGTACAATGAAGTCACCCTCTAGCCTTTGACCTTTTAACAAGAAGAAGAAGAAGTAGATAATCCACTGTGTGTCATTTGATTAAAAAAAAAATATAAACCTAGCAATGTACCCCAGATATGCCACGATGACTTAGAAATGCATGTGTAATGGGTCTTGTGAAATATTATTCTAATATTTATTTACATATTCTGTGGCAGGTCTGAAATACCATGTCCTGAAGATACATATTTAATGATGATTTTGAGCATACAACCTTGTTGGAATAATGGCTGCACAGACAAGGGGTCTTGCATGTTGGGATCTATCACTTCAGACCTAATCTTCTATGCTGCTTGTCGGTGCGATGCTAGTAAGTAACATGAAAGTAATAGTCAAGCACACAGTGAAAAAGAGATTGGGGAGAGACTTCAGAAGCAAATCCAGTGAACAGTTGTTTTGTAAATTATGAATAACAATTTATGTGTCAGTTCTGAAATGTATATGTTAACTACACTAATCCACTGGCAACACCAAAATTCTGGTGTTTGAAACCTTAAGTATGAATAAGTTGCAAAGATCGAACCCTGGCTTGTGTTAGTAGGTGAGTGAATTAGCTGTTATGTGTTGGTAGTGGAGATCATTCAGGAGACACACTTTCCACATGAAAGATTTGTTGCATGTCCTATACAGGGTGTCACAATCAACCCCAGTGTTTACTGGCTGTTTGTAATTTTCTAGGCAATTTTACATTCAGTAGTTTGTCATGGCTTTCTGAATGACCCATACTCATACCATTGTGAAAATCAACACAAAGTGATCTGCTTCCAAATTGCCTGTGGCTTTCTTCGAACTCGGAATGTCTCGATTGTGAAACTGCATTCACAACCCCTTTGTGGAGGTCAGCATGGCCGAATTGATAAGAGCATAATTCCTAAACATCCAGTGTCCTGATGATGTGGTAGTGGGTTTACCCCTTACACCTGTCAGTTGGACTAAAATATTGAATTCTTGTCTTTGAATTGGGGATGTAAATTAAATGTATCTCAGAAATCAGAGTGGGTTCACCTGATGGCGAGGGACAATGGTAACAGGGAAAGCTAATCTACACGCAAAAATCAGCCGATTGCACTAGAAGTAGTAGCATGTTTGTGGACTACACTTGAGTTCAAAGCGAACAAAACAAAAACAAAACAAAAACTACCCTTTAGCTTCAGACGCAGTCTCAGCCGAATTACTGCACACATTTTTTAGCAGTCTCTGAGACTGAAGAAAAACTCGCAGACTGGAGAGGAGGATATCTGGTGAAGCTACCAAAGAAAGGGGAAACCAGCAGAAGTGCAAAAATTATATAGAAATAATGTTATTGTCATTTTCTGGGGAAATATTAAGCAAGATCGTTCTGGAGAGATTAAGAGATGCCATTGACAAACATTTAAACGATGAACAGACAGGCTTCTGAGCAAACAGATCCTGCACTGATCAAATAGCCACATTACACATATGAGTGTCTTATACACACATAACTTCTATTGCAGAAAGACAATTGCATAAATGCTCCTCCCATAGGTCACACAAGGAGTGTCTCAGCACAGTGTATGAACTCCATGGCACCTGTGAGCATCCAAATGTATGTGTGTGTGGATATTTCCAGAATCCACTTGCTGTAAATATTCATTTTGTAGGTAGCTTGTCTAATTTTCAAATTTACCATTGACAGCAACAAATCAGTCTCATCTTTTAAATTTCAAACTGCTAAGAGATTTTTAACCTGAGCATATGCATCCTCCGAGTTGTTCGCATTTGTCCAAAACAGTTAGATGTCCAATCTCTACCCTAGGATCAAAGAGGCAGAGTATATCATCCTTTTCTTATGTTCATAAAAACACAATCCAGATTGTGAAGTCAACCAGGTCTGCATGAACTTGAGGTGGACATTGTGACGTATATGCCACTCCACCCATATTGTGTTTAAACATCTTACTTGATGAGCTATTAGAGTTACATTTGTGAGCGAATTTATATTTGACTGTTAGGTACATTGTGTTATTATATTGTCTGTTTGCACAATGTGTCAAAAATTTGTATGCTAAAGGAGAAAGTAATTCTATTCATCTGTAAAGAAGGCAGTCTGCCTTTGCTTTCCTTCTTGGCAGTGACCAATCTGGATGATGACTGTATCCATTGTCTCTATAAAGAGATCCTTTGCTTACTGTTGTGAAACTTGAGACCATAACCAATAACTAACTTTCGGCTGCTATCCAGCTTCATCCACCACCTGCTCGCATGCTTTCATACTATCTTGGTCAGGGGTGTAAATGGGTACTCCACCTTGCACAAGGGTGCCTATTAGGCTAGCAGAGGGAAGGAGACACCTTGCTGTTCCTTTGATATGGGGGTCTCTGTAGCGAAGTGGTCAAGCCGGTTGACTCGTGTTCCGAAGGTTGTTGGTTTGATTCCGGGCCGCGCCCTTCGGTTTACGAGTTAAATGTTTCGGAGACTCCTGTGGGTCGTCGCTAAAAGCTACGGAGTTCGTGCTTTGTGCGACGCTTTCCATGCTACGGAAAGAGGCCGAGCCATATGGGATAAAACCCGGTGCAATGAAGTTGACCCTGTCGACTTTTTTGATATGGGATACCTTTTATCATCCCACCAGCTGATTGAAGACCTAGGTCATCATATGAAATGTTCAACCATGTTCAGTGGTTCAACTGTTCAAATGTTCAACTGCCCTTGCTTATTGGCGTGCCACATGATGATACAGGGCTGAATAAACAATCTACTAACATCCATTAACTGATGATTGTGTGTGGATTGAAGGACTCAAATCGCATGACAGAGTCAGTAATGCAGAGCTTATGGAGAGAACTAAACTCACTCCAGTGAATCAAAAGTTGAGGAAAAGATGCCTCTGCATCTGCACAATAGATTTTTCACTAAGAAAACATGATAATAGTATAACTGTGGAACCCACAGGTCAAGCAAAATAGAGGAAGTTGTAAAAATACATGGAGATGAGAATTAGAGATAAGAGTTGAATAATATGATGAGTTAATGGAGGGAACTGCAGGAGATAGCAACAGATTGGATGGCTTAGCATGAGTTGGTTGAAGGCCTGTGCTCCAATAGGGATTAAAGGGCAGAAGAAGAAGAAGGAGGAGGTAGGAAGCATGTGTTGTAGAGGTAGTATCCTGTTCAACTCTCTGAGTTATAATTGGGATATATAGTGTTTGTTTTTATTTCAGGTAATGCATTTTTTGATTGTTTTTTACATGTTGACAGTTTTGTTTCATGATTTCATTCTGCCCAGAATACCAAGGCTATGCCTGTACAGATGACACATATGCCGAGTCTATTTCAGTCCAGTTAGCTGCAGCCTGTCTGTTGACAATGTCCAATTTCTTCTTTGTTCCGGCTATCATCATTGCCTGCAAACGGCGGTACTTTGTTGAAGCTTTTGTTTATTTCTTCAACATGTTCTTCTCCACAGTAAGTTAATGCTGTTATTATTAATTTAATTACAAAGGTAAAGATAATTGCTTAGTAGATAGGGGCATAAAATGTTAATCCTTCACAAGCCATGGCTTAATGGGGTGTGGGGACCAGTATCTTATCCACTATCACCCTTCTTAGTTTCCAGAAAATTAGCTGGTACCAATTTGATGGAAGAATGAGGGGTCAGGAATGTCCTACAAAACATTCTCAGGAAGGCTAACTTGGTCAACAAATACTGGGAAGACGTGGGATGTATCAGAGAGATATATGTGTACAGACATCCGAAGGGGCTTCAAATGAAAACCTTAAAAGTGTGATAGAAATTACAGTAACCATGCCATTGTCTTGTAATAATGGAAATAAATATAAAGTATATAAATATATAAGTAAATTGTAAATATAACTACACAACTCATAAAAGATGTATAAAGTATTGTTTATTATCCAGTGAATTTTCAAACACATGTTTCATATTACACAGAACTGATGTGATGATCCACCATACACTGGTGGGGATGTTCAGAAGGCAATCTGAGAATCTATGGACCTGTCCTATGTGCAGTGATGATGATTATCACTAATTACTAATGATTCCAAATTGCTGTTATGTCAGCCAGAGTTGGGGTGAGAACCCAACATGGCAAAATACCCCCATGGCTTGTGCATTCATCACCTCTGGCAGCAAAAGTCCAACTCCAGGTTCTCACATGGCAGAACTGTTTTAAGTAACAGGAGAAGGGGTGACAGTGAGTCTCTGGTGCCGCAAAACCAGACTACTCTAGATATGCATGTATATGCGTACATACGCAGACACGTGAGTACATAAATACATATCTTAACTCGAGTAAGACCGCAGTCTACTCTAAGAAAGGACAGGTGCTGAAGATGCAACCAACAATCCAGGTGGTGCACCACAGAAATCAGGATGCCACCCAATCAAGCGAATGATAGAAGAAGAAGACTAATTACTAATGTATCATAATTGTATCAGATTTACACTAAATTTTTTTTTGGCGCTCGCTCGCTTTGAACTCAAGCGTAGTCCATACACACTACTTCTAGTAGTGCTAGACTGAATTTTGTATGTGGATTAGCTTTCCCTATTAACAGTGTCCCTCGCCGTCAGGCAAGCCCACTTCGACTTCAGAAGTACTTGTAATTTACGTCCCCAAGTCAAGGACGAGAGGTCAACATTTTAGTCCAACTGTCCAGTGTAGGGGTTGAACCTCTTACCTCACAGATGTTTATGAACACATGTTCTTATCCATTCGGCCATGCTGACCTCTTTTAACAAATTGATTTCATGCATTCACCAAGTGTCCATGTGGGATGTGTGGTACTAATATATAGTATCCTGGTTTTCTTATTCCCAGTTTTATCATGCTTGTGATGGTTCAAGATTAGACAAATATCGTTTGTGCATCATTGAATATGATGTACTGCAGATTTCTGATTTTTTCGGTTCTGCATGCTCTCTGTGGATTACTCTTGTGGCAATGGCACGGATAAGGTGAGTACATATTCGTAACTTTTGAAACATATTATTTTTGCAGACTAATTTACAATGTTTCTACATTTTCTTGTTAAAATTCACTACACACGATGTTTCAGGTTTAACCTTGGTTATGCCGACATATAGTATGGTTTCTCAATATTCATTTTGTGACATTGAAATTGTAAAATGATGTGTTTATTAACTCAGTGAGTTAATTACATGTTTTTATTACTGTAAATGGTAGTGGCTTACTTAACAAGATGTGCTTGTCATTTTATCTGACAAAGGGCATATTGTTATAGGTTTTCATTAGTTAGTCAGTTAGTTGCGGTTCCACCTTCACGGCAAAGGGTCGTCCCATTATGCTCCGTTCCTGTGCCAGTGAATATCACATAAAATGCACCTCTCTGCCCCATGTGAAAAGTGGAACAGACAGGAGCCTCAACAAACCAACATCCCCCACAGGCATACTGTGACACATACGGCCGCTGCCAGAATGCCAACACAAAAGTCCGCCATGGAAAATACAGTTCATTATTGATGGAAGCGGCAGTCACTGGAAAACCAACAGACGCACATTACTGCATAAGGCAAACCCAGTTAGTTCAGTGACTGACCAGCTGTCATTTTTCTGAACATGCAGTTCACGCTACAAACAATCATGGACAGATGTAAAAGTATTCCAAACAAAATTCACAGCTCACAGTGTCACTCCGTGCACTCAACTCAGTAGCTGAGTGTCGGAACCATCAGGGTTTTCATTATGCTACATCATATGTGTTCAAGTATTTGAGTACCTTGAAACATCAAATGGAAGATGTGTTAAAGAGTAGCCCAAGCAAAAGTAACATTTCACAGAATGAAGGATATTCTATGCTATGCATCTTTGTCAGTCTAGGTGATAATGAGAGTTCTTCAGAGCTGTATTGATTTAATCCTGATATAAGAAAGCCATCTAACCTTAGACTTGTACTGTAAACTCAAGCTGACCCAGTCTTATACAGTGAGTACTGTAGACTTGTACTGTAGACTCTGAGGCTGACCCAGTCTTATACAATGAGTACTGTAGACTGAAGCTGACCCAGTCTTTACAATGAGTACTGTAGACTTGTACTGTAGACTCTGAGGCTGACCGTCTTATACAGTGAGTACTGTAGACTTGTACTGTAGACTCTGAGGCTGCCCCAGTCTAATACAATGAGTACTGTAGACTTGTACTGTAGACTCTGAGGCTGACCGTCTTATACAATGAGTACTGTAGACTTGTACTGTAGACTCTGAGGCTGACCCAGTCTTATACAATGAGTACTGGAGACTTGTACTGTAGACTTTGAGGCTGACCCAGTCTAATACAATGAGTACTGGAGACTTGTACTGTAGACTCTGAGGCTGACCAGTCTTATACAATGAGTACTGTAGACTTGTACTGTAGACTCTGAGGCTGACCCAGTCTTATACAATGAGTACTGTAGACTTGTACTGTAGACTCTGAGGCTGACCGTCTTATACAATGAGTACTGTAGACTTGTACTGTAGACTCTGAGGCTGACCATCTTATACAATGAGTACTGGAGACTTGTACTGTAGACTCTGAGGCTGACCGTCTTATACAATGAGTACTGGAGACTTGTACTGTAGACTCTGAGGCTGACCATCTTATACAATGAGTACTGTAGACTTGTACTGTAGACTCTGAGGCTGACCATCTTATACAATGAGTACTGTAGACTTGTACTGTAGACTCTGAGGCTGACCCAGTCTTATACAATGAGTACTGGAGACTTGTACTGTAGACTCTGAGGCTGACCCAGTCTTATACAATGAGTACTGTAGACTTGTACTGTAGACTCTGAGGCTGACCCAGTCTAATACAATGAGTACTGGAGACTTGTACTGTAGACTCTGAGGCTGACCCAGTCTTATACAATGAGTACTGTAGACTTGTACTGTAGACTGAAGCTGACCCTGTCTTATACAATGAGTACTGTAGACTTGTACTGTAGACTCTGAGGCAGACCATCTTATACAATGAGTACTGGAGACTTGTACTGTAGACTCTGTGGCTGACCGTCTTATACAATGAGTACTGGAGACTTGTCATAATTGTATCGGAAGAAAAGGTGATGAGGAAGGGAAATGACACCTCACTTCATTATGACATGGCCTAGAACAGTGGTTCTCAACCAGTGGGGAATTCCTGACATGGGTCTATATTTAGACGCTTCAAGAGATGGACTGGAAGAAACCTGTGTCAGCATAAAGTGAAGACCCAGGAAAAAGAATAGTGGAGATTCATGACACCCGGCCTTCTATAGAGAGATGGCATCTTTATCATCTTGTGCCATGCTGAAAAGCATAGGCGGTCATGGTATGCCATCTCACACGATCACCAGAATCTTGTATCAGATCTGTGTTCTTGTCCTGATTATTCTTCTGGCACGTTGCTGTCTTGACATAGTTTGTTCCTGTGTGCTTCAAAAACAGGCATAATAACTACAACCCATGGTGGGAACCAGGGATGAAGTTATACCTCTCCATAGTACAAAGCCTCGGCTTAATTGTAGAGACCATGTGTTGCCCATGCAGCATGATCCCTCTCTCGTTCTGCCTAGTTTATTCCAGAGGAAAGGTAACACCACTACATCTGGAACAAGACAAGCTGCAATAGCTGGCTGATCAGCAAAGCAATACTCTAACTGTCCGCTTGTCGGAGCTTCCATCCTAGACCAGTTGCCAACCATCCGCCCTACCATGACATTTAGTCTTTAGGTTGCATTTCCTCGCACCAGGAAAAGGCTTGTACGCTCCCAATTGCATTCCTTCGCCTGAAGCCATTGGCACAATGTCGGGTGTTGAGTTTTGTGAGCTCCACCGAATATTCAGCGCTAACAAAAAGCAGGTAATAACGTCTACTGTCATACGGTATAGCTCAGTCATATCTGACACAGACCTGACATCAAGTCCTGATTATGCCATGTGATCAAACCATCCATATATTTATTTCTTTGCCTTCCCCTTGCTTGTTTCTCATCAGTATTGCCAGTTGTCACTAATTTTTCAAATGTATTTTTCCTCAAAATGTGCTAAAAAAATCTGGACTATCAATGTCTTTAAAAAAAGTCGCTTAAAAGTCGACAGGGTCGACTTCATTGCACCGGATTTTATCCCATATGGCTCGGTCTCTTTTCGCAGCACGGAAAGCGTCGCACAATGCACGAACTCCGTAGCTTTTAGCGACGACCCACATGAGTCTCCGAAACATTTGACTCGTAAACCGAAGGACGCGGCCCGGAATCGAACCCACGACCTTCGGAGCACGAGTCAAACGGCTTGACCACTTCGCCACAGAGACTTATCAATGTCTTATTTTGCTAATCAATTTACAGTTTTTAATTTGTATTTGAATGACTGTCTCATTCTTTTTTCTGTCCATCCATGGTATTCTTTGCATTTTCCTCACAAACCACAAATCATGATTCGACAACTCACAGAGATGAAACTTGCTGATAATGATTATATTAATGTTATTACCTTGCACATTGTTTTACATTGTTTGTTGTCCTGATGATGACAGAAAGATTGACCTAAGATTGTATGTTTGCAGGCAGCAATATCTTACACCACTGCTGCAAATTATGGGTCCATTTTGCCTTCTGATAGGCGTTGTTTATGATAAAACCAGCCTATGGGTTATAGCAGCCCCTATAATAAGTGGAGTTGTTGTCATAGCAACATCTTGGGTAAGTTCACTGTCATCTTTTTCAAGTTTTCAAATGTTAACTTTCTGAGCTTGCATGTAAATATTGTGTGCATCAACAGCAGTGGGGGGATCTGAAAGAAGAGGTGGGGTCACACAGCATGAAAATGGATACACGACATTGCAGACATCTTGGACATGAGGATTCATGAGGCAGGAGAAATGGCAAGAGATGAGAAACTTTTCAACAACCTATGTTGAGAATGACATTTTGAGATGAGAAACTTTTCACTGGGCGATGTTGAGAGTGACATTTTGAGATGAGAAACTTTTCACTGGGCGATGTTGAGAGTGACATTTTGAGATGAGAAACGTTTCAATGGACTATGTTGAGAGTGACATTTTGCCAAGGTCCTGCCTACATGATGGTAACCTATCAACTTGGATGCCATGGAGACATTGTGGTTAGTGAACTTGCCCTGCCAAACTGTTGTCCAGGATCAATCCCTAGAAGAGGCAAGAGTCTTTTTTTATGACCAGTATAGCTGAGGTGTTGACACAGCCTCACAAATGTGGGCAACAGATGGTATGGCTGAGGTGTTGACACAGCCTCACAAATATGGGCAACAGACAGTATGGCTGAGGTAACAGACGATATGGCTGTGGTGTTGGCACAGCCTCACAAATGTGGGCAACAGATGGTATGGCTGAGGCATTGACACAGCCTCACAAATATGGACAACAGACAGTATGGCTGAGGTGTAGACACAGCCTCACAAATGTAGACAACAAACAGTATGGCTGAGGTGTTGGCACAGTCTCACAAATGTGGGCAACAGACGGTACAGCTGAGGTGTAGACACAGCCTCACAAATGTAGACAACAAACAGTATGGCTGAGGTGTTGGCACAGCCTGACACATGTGGGCAACAGACAGTCTAGTTCTGGTGTTGACACAGCCTGACACATGTAGGCAACAGACAGTCTAGTTCTGGTGTTGACACAGCCTGACACATGTGGGCAACAGACAGTCTAGTTCTGGTGTTGACACAGCCTGACACATGTGGGCAACAGACAGTCTAGTTCTGGTGTTGACACAGCCTGACACATGTGGGCAACAGACAGTATGCAGATGTATCTGGAAATTATTTGGGACAGAAGAACGGCCAGGAAGGTAACTGGCCACCACGCCTCATTGACACAGCCTCAATATGTGGGTCCTAACACTTCACATGCCAAATTCAGTATCTGCCATGCAAGTACTTTTTTATCTATCAACTTGTGCAAGAAATTCATCATCTTTAGAGAATACATTTGACACTGGGAGCCATGGTAGCGCAGTGGCTAGCATGCTTACCTCCTGACCCAGCAGTCATGTGTTTAAATCCCCTTTGAGGCAGGGATTTTTCTCATGAACCTTGTAGCTACCAGGTCAACCCAGTCTAAAATGGGTGCAAGGAAATTATCTGGGAAATATGGACTGCTGTCATGGTATTGTCTACATACCCAGTGAGTACTGACTGATTTAAGAATATGGGGCTAGCTCCGTATATTCAGTATGCCTTGTGGTGTGAAAAGGGGTCCTTTACTTACTGTTTACACAAAGGCATTTTGGTGACCTGACGCACACTTTTCAACTGAGCCCATATTTTCTAGATACCTATACTCAGGTTATCTTCTCTTAACATATGTAATCATTGACTATATTATTCTTCCAATTTTGCTACATTCCTAAAAGCTACATTGTAAGTTTGCTTACAGAATAAAAATCTGGCCTTGATAAAGAGTTTTCATCTGCATAATAAGTGTGCATTGTACAAAAGGGTCCTTTATTTTTTTTTTAAATTCTGTTGAGGAAATCTGAAGATTATAGAAAAAAGGAATAAGATCAGCAATGATGACATCAGGAAGCAAACTGGCATCTTGATAGCAATGGATTATATACAAAGACAGAGAATCAGTTGGTTTGTTCCTTTAGCAAGACTATCTTCAAACAGTATATCACACACAGCATTCACATTTAAATGCATGTGATGCTGCTAGCCATGGATTTGTGAAGTTGTCAAGGCTGTGAGCACCACCTTGTATGCAGCCCACACAAGGGTGTTTTTCAGAAAGCTCTTCTTAACCTAATGCTAAATGGAATAACAGGGAAGAACCAACAAATTTCAGAGTTAAGCTAAAGTTAAAAAAAAACACAGAAAATGATTTAAAGCAATGCCGAAAAAAGACTATGGCTTAGGTACAATCTACACCATGAAGATCCACAAATAAGAGCAAGTAAACAAACATAAAAACCCTTTTATATGTCTTAAGACATATGGTGTTAGACCCAAGTTTTAAATAGACCAATCAGCACTTGGTGGGGGTGTGGTCAGTATCATACCAGCCACCTTTACCTCCCAAGACATTTCCTGGTGCCTGGTTTAGGCTGGGTCACCGTAGGAGCCCAGGTCAGTGTAAAAAATCCAGCCCCGTGCAGATTCAAACCCATGGCTACCAGACTGGCAGGAATGTAACTAGCCACTACTGTACCACTCCTGCACTACATTATATACAAAGGTTAACTGAGTATTGTCAAATAAAATGTTCTTTCAGGGCTATAAAATGTACAAGAGAAGGAAGCTTTATCCTTCCTGGCGACGCTATGTCTTTTTCTTACTGCCTGGCCTAGTACTTGCTGCCATAGGAGCCAGCGTTTTTTCATTTTTGGAAACCGAAGACAACTATAAATACGTACACAGTGTTTGGCACATGTGTATTGCCTTGAGTATATGTCTTTTTCTGCCTCCGCGGCACCAAGATGAATACGGTAAGAAGTTTATAATTTTATTCTGTAAGTTGTGTACAATGTCACTTTCTTTTAGAATTTTTATTTCTATAATTGTTAGTAATTATTTTATGTGCATTGAAAACATGCTGTGTAAACTCCTAATAATAAATGCACAGTGTGCCTGTGTGGGCTGTTGGTTTGTCGAGACTCCTGTCTGTTCCACATATCACATGGGGCAGTGAGGAGCATTTTATGTGATATTCACTGGCACAGGTACAGAACATAATGGGAACGACCTGTTGCTGTGAAGCTGGAACTGCGACTAACTAACTAACTAACTAACTAACTAACTAACTAACTAACTAACTAACTAACTAATTTTAAAAAAAACTATGTACCATGGTGAGGATATGTTACAAGCACTGTCGGACGAGAGCTCAATATCTGGGCTTGTCGTATGCTAAGCAAGGAAAAGATTGGTCATCTGTTACCCTGTGTATTCAAGCCTACAAAATGCAAATACCTTATCACATCACACACACATAGCAGAAAACTGCTTTGGGACAAATTAATTATTTAAATTAATGGAGAGGATAGTATAACTAGAAAGTCCCCTGCTTGGAACACACAGGGCGAACAAAATAATGGAAGATCTAAAAGCACACGGAGAAGAGAATTGAAAACTGAAAGGAATCATATGGATAAAACATGGAGAGAGCTGCAGGATATAGTAAAAGTTAGGATGGCGTGGCAGTGGAAGGCAGAGATAGATGTATGTGGAAAAGTGCAACATCGGAGCAATAAATAATAATTTAGGCCACTAAAACTGAAAACACAGTTCATTAAAATATCAGCTGACAAACAGAGAGGATTGGGGAATCATGATCACCAGTGTTGGAGATGGTTATAATCCTAGTTTCTTCTGTCATAGACAGTTATAATCCTAACTCCTTCTGTCATAGACAATTATGATCCTAGCTCTTTCTGTCATAGAAAGTTATGATTCTAGCTCTTTCTGTCATAGACAGTTATGATCCTAGCTCTGTCTGTCATAGACAATTATGATCCTAGCTCTTTCTGTCATAGACAGTTATGATTCTAGCTCTTTCTGTCATAGACAGTTATGATCCTAGCTCTGTCTGTCATAGACAGTTATGATCCTAGCTCCTTCTGTCATAGATCATTATGATCCTAGCTCCTTCTGTCATAGACAGTTATGATCCTAGCTCCTTCTGTCATAGACAATTATGATCCTAGCTCTTTCTGTCATAGAAAGTTATGATTCTAGCTCTTTCTGTCATAGACAGTTATTATCCTAGCTCTGTCTGTCATAGACAGTTATGATTCTTCTTCTTCCTCTTTTTCTGCATTCATCCAGAGTTTTTTTTCGGACGTGATTGCATTGTGCCTGTTTACAGCAGAGCTGCGTTCTTGCGCCGTTAGGCCGACACATCCGACTTCTGCGGGCAGTTATGATTCTAGCTCTTTCTGTCATAGAAAGTTATGATTCTAGCTCTTTCTGTCATAAACAGTTATCCTAGCTCCTTCTGTCATAGACAGTTGTGATCCTAGCCCCTTCTGTCAAAGACACTTATGATCCTAGCTCCTTCTGTCATAGACAGTTGGGATCCTAGTTCTTTCTGTCATAGACAGTTATGATCCTAGCTCATTCTGTCATAGATAGTTGTGAACCTAGTTCCTTCTGTCATAGACACTTATGATCCTAACTCCTTCTGTCATAGACAGTTGTGATCCTAGCTCTTTCTGTCATAGACAGTTATGATCCTAGCTCATTCTGTCACAGAAAGTTATGATTCTAGCTCCTTCTGTCATAGACACTTATGATCCTAACTTTTTCTGTCACAGACAGTTGTGATCCTAGCTCCTTCTGTCATAGATCATTATGATCCTAGCTCCTTCTGTCATAGTTTATTATTAGTTTCAGTTTATTATTAGTTTCAGTGATCATGTGAGGCATTATGTATGTGTCTAGATGTGAGGATGTGTGTGTGGGTGTGTATGTGAGGGATGCATGTGTGTATGGGTTGTGGGGAATGTATGTGTGGAGGGGTTTGTGTTGGGTGTGTGTGTGGGTTGATGCGTGATGTGTGGATGGGTGAAGGGATGTGTGGTGAGTGGGGGATGTATGTGTGTGAGGGATTGTGTGTCTGGGTGGGGATATTTGGGAGGTTGGTTGGAAGTATGTGAATGTTGGTTGGTTGGGGGTGTGGGTAGGGAATGTGTATTTGGGTGGGTGAATGGGTGTGTGGGAGATGTGTGTGGGTTGGGAAATGGGTGTGGGGGATGGGTGTTGGGGTGTGTCTGTGAATGGGAATTGTCTGTGTGGGTCTGAGTGTGTGAGTGTGGATGGGGTAAATGTGAGTGGGTGGAGGATATATGTGTGGGTGGTGAGGATGTTTGTAGGTGGGGGATGTGTGGGTGGATGGGGAGATGTGTGTGTGGGTGAGAGATGTGTGGGTGGGGATGTGTATGGGGAATGCATGTGGGGGGATGTGTGTGTGTGTGTGGGGGAATGCATTTATGGGTGGGGGTGTTGTGTGGGGGGATAGGGGAGGTGTGGGATGTGCAGGTGGATGAAGGATGTATGTGAGGATTGGGGATGTGTGTTTGGCTGGGTGGTTGGGGTGTGTGTGGGTGGGAGGGTAGATGAGAGATGCATGTGTTGATGGGTGGGTGGGTGATGTGTGGGTATGAGTGGTTGATGGATGAGTACTGAGTGGGTGAATGTGTGTGAGAGATGAGTGTATGGGTGGGGGATGTGTGTGTGGATGGGAAGGTGGATGTGTGTGGGTGGTGGGGTGTGTGTATGTGGTTGGTGTGTGTTTTTGGATGAGGAATGTGTTGATGGGTGAGGATGTGTGTATGGGTGGGGAGATGTGTGTGTGTGTGAGTGTATGGGTGGTGAGATGTGTAGTTAAGGGATTGTGATTGAGGATTGGAGATTGGGGGGGGGGGGGGGGGGGGGGGTTGGTTGGCAAGTGGGTGGGTGGTGGATGTGTGGGAGGGTGAGTGTGTGTAGGTTGGGAGTGGGAGGAGATGTGGGTGTGGGATGTGTTGGTGGGGGAGATTGTGAGGGTGGGTGATATGTGTAAGTGGGGGATGTGTGGGTGGGTGCAGGTTTTGTGTGTGGATAAGTGCAGGATATGTGAGTTGGCGGGAATATGTGTGTGTGGGTGTTGGATATGTGGTTGGGGGATATGTGTTTGGCTGAGTGGTTGGGGGTGTGTGGGTGGGTGGGTGGTGGAGGATATGTGGGTGGGTGAGTGTTGGTAGGTTATGGGATGGGTGGGGGATGTGTGTGTGTGGGTGGGTATGGATGGGTGGTTGCATGCATGTGTGCCTGGGTTTGTGTGGGGGATGTGTGGTGGGTGGGAGATGTGTGTGTGGGGGGATATGGTGTATGTGGGGGTGTGGGTTGGGGATGGGTGGACGGATGGGGTCATGTATGTGCCTGTGGATATGTGTGTGTTTGGGTGGTGGATGTGTGTGTGGGGGACAGCCGGATGGATAGGTTGGATTTTCTCATAACATGGTAACATGCATTGTTTCATCATCATCATCATCATCATCATCTTCCACTTCTGCCGTCAAGCGTCGTGGGGAGGAATAATTTGCGTTCCAGCGCCCGGTGGACAGCACTGGATAGTGTCATTCCGTGTGGTTGTACAATGTCTCTGATGTCGTCAATCCATTTTCTTCTTGGACGTCCTCGTGGTCTCGTCGCAGATGATCTTTGATGTAAGGCCAGTGATGGTAGTTGCTGATGTTGCATTCTAACAACATGGCCAAACCACTTGATCTTCTGTCTTTCAATAAATGTGGCACAAGGTGTTGATCCCACAGTCTGTCTGATAGTAACATTTCTTACTCGGTCTCGGATTGTTAAGTTGGCAGCTCTCCTCAGGCATCTCATTTCGCAGGTATTGATTTTGCGAAGGTGTAATTTGGATAAAGTCCAGGTTTGAGATTGGTAGCATAGGGTTGGTGTGAATATGCTGTTTATTATCTGTCGTTTTGCGGACATGGGTATGTTTGGATGTTTCAGTAAGGGTGACAGTTGATATGTAAGTGCACTAGCTTTTTGACATCTGATTTCAATTTCTCTGTCTAATCTGCCATCTTCTGTGATCATACTTCCAAGGTATTTGAATTCTTTAACTTGTTTCAGAGGTGTGTTATTTATCTGTATACTTAGTGGGCCTGGCGATCTGCTAACTTGCATTACTTCGGTTTTGGCTGTGTTTATACTCATATTGTATCTGCTGCAGGTTGAACTCAGATTAGTAATATGATTTTGTAGTCTGCCCTCGTCGCTGTAAAACAGGCACTGATCATCTGCAAATAGAAGTTCATTTATTCCCTGTGGGTCAGTTGTTTCATCTGGAGTAAAGAGTTCTAAATTTTCTGAATCTGGTCTGTCGAGACTTGCTTCTTTGGAGATTCTGTCCATGTAGATATTGAATAGCAGGGGAGAGAGCACACATCCCTGCCTCACTCCTGTATTGACTGTGAACATATCTGATATACCTTCCTGTGTTCTTACTGCACTTTGGCTCGAGTGGTACATGGCTATGATGTTTTCTAGCAGTTGCCCTTCTATCCCATAGTCTTCAAGGATGGTCCATAATTTGTATCTGTCTACTCTATCAAAAGCCTTTTCCTGATCTACAAACACAACATTCTGCTGGTCACTATATTCAATAGTTTTTTCACAAATTTGTCTAAGTGTAAATAATGCATCAGTGCAACTTTTACCTTTCCGAAAACCGAATTGTGCTTTGCTTAACTGTTGTTCAACTATTGGTCTAGCTCTTTGTTCCAAAAGTTTTGCATACATTTTCCCTATATGGCTTAGGAGTGATATACCTCTGTATGTTTCGCACTCTCTCATATTGCCTTTCTTTTTCCATATTGGTAATATTATTGCCTGTTGCCAATCATCTGGGACTTTTCTTTCTTCCCATGCTATATTAAAAAGTCTTGTTAGCCATTTAACTCCTGTTTCCCCACAGGCCTGAATAGCTTCTGTGGTTATTCCATCTGGACCTGGTGATTTGTTTTTAGGACTTTTCTGTATAACTGCTTTGACTTCTGCAGGTATGAAATTTGGTTCTTGCTGTCCCTGGCGTTTAGGCACAAAAGTGAGGTTTCCTATGTTATCTGTGGGGTTAAGTAGTTCTTGAAAGTATTCTGCCCACCTTGCTAGTCTTTGTTGTGGATTAAATATCGGTATACCTCTTTTGCTGTTTATGATGGTGGTTGGGTTGTAACATGCATCTCTGTTTCTCATTGTGGTGACACGTTTATAAAATTCTCTTGGGCAGTCTTTGCTAAGGGTCGCCATCTGTTCACCGTATATTCTCCAGGATTCATCTTTAGATGCTCTAATTGTTCATTTGGCATTACGTCGTGCTATTCTATAAGTAATATAGTCCTGCATTGTTTATGCTTACAATATTCATTTCACAATGTTTTTTTCCTATGTGAATGCACTATGCACTGATGAACGAAAGATGAGTGATTGGAAGGGCCAAATGTAAGATGGGCCTGCGTGCCCAATTTGTTACCCTTCAAAAATAAAGTCTGTTCGTTCGTTCATTCATTTGTATAGATAGTTATGATCCTAGCTCCTTCTGTCATAGATAGTTATGATCCTAGCTCTGTCTGTCATAGACAGTTATGATCCTAGCTCTGTCTGTCATAGACAGTTATGATCCTAGCTCCTTCTGTCATAGACAGTTATGATCCTAGCTCCTTCTGTCATAGACACTTATGATCCTAGCTCCTTCTGTCGACACTTATGATCCTATCTCCTTCTGTCAAAGACACTTATGATCCTAGCTCCTTCTGTCATAGACACTTATGATCCTAGCTCCTTCTGTCATAGACAGTTATGATCCTAGCTCCTTCCATCATAGACACTTGTGATCCTAGCGCCTTCTCTCATCTAGAGTTATGATTCTAGCTCTTGTCACAGACGTTTATAATCCTAGCTCCTTCTGTCACAGACAGTTATAATTCTAGCGTCTTCTGATTCAGACATGTGTTTCTGTTAAGTTGTAACTGCTTAGAGGAAAAAGCGTTCAGAAATGTCTACAACCAGGAAGTAATCAATGAAGCCATGGTGAGTTGCCTGGTACAGCATGAGTTAATTTATGTCTCTGACCCAGTGATCATTTGTTATTTTTACAGGTAACAAGTTAGACAGTCAATCCAACACATCCAGGGAACCCCTCACGCCAGCTGTCAACTTGACATTAGAAGACACCGGTGAGGTGACAAATCGTGGTTATGTTAATGAAACTCCGTAACTTCTGTCATGTTTCTGTATTTAGAGATTATTTAACCATGTTGTTTGTGTGTGCGTTCCCTGTATAGTTCTTTCAGTGCCTCTAATTACTATAATAAAACCATGGTACGTTTTTTAATTCTACATGCTGGCATTGAGGCTAATACAAATAGAAAGATACAAAATATTTATGTTTTTGCAGACCACTGTATTTACAGAATTACAGCAGACGACTTGTTAAATTATATCAGGAATATTGCATTATAATTGTAGTTAAATATATATTTTTCATGTGCAATACCACAGTATTGTATTTTGTGTATGTGCTGTCGTATAAATATATAGATTAGGTGGTTTTTTTATATGAGAATCAGTAAAACTTAATGTTGAGGGATGTGCCCAAGCCAGTGTACAATAGAAAAGGAGATCATGGAAAAGTGTATTAGTCGAGTTGTTAGGAGGTAGAAGAATCGCAAAACTCTTGGCACACTGCGGAGTTGAACCCATTTTTCCCCATTGATACCACCATTTTTTTTTAATGAAACGTCTGTTGGCCGTTTTTAATTGTTGTTACTATCTGTATCCAGATTTTTAAATCTGTTTTTGTTTTGTTAAGCTCCAGTCTTCTTCTTCTTCCTCCTTGTCGTCTTCTTTTTTTTTCTTCTTTCTCTACCTTCTCCACCCCCTTCTTCTTCTACTCTCTTACTCTGCTTCCTTCTCATTTGTATTCCTCTGCTGCTTCTAACTCTTTTTCTACTGGCATAGATAATTATACACATTCACTTTAAAATCATAATTGTTCGTGTTGTGAGTTCATTCATGTATAATTAATCCATGTACTTATCTTGTCAAAACATGTCACACATTTGGTATTTTTCCTGTTAGCCGTCCTGATTGCTCTGGTCATTAATCTTCTAACAAGTTTTTTTATAAATAATTCAAATATTTTGATTAACGAAGTTACAAACAATAGATTGCACGATGTAAGCCTGGCATATTTCACTGCATCTCATCAGGCACATACTGCGGAAATCACACAACATAAATTAAAGCCCTTCAAACTGAAATATACAACACACATATTCACACAGGAATTTGAATTGTCTACCACGGTAATTTTAAGCTGACTATCGTGTTTGTTAGCACAAAGTTGGTTTTTGTAAATTAATGGCAGTTGCCTCTGCCAGCTTTAATATGCAACAATTTTGTGTGTTAAACAACACACACAAATTACCATGGTAGATAATTCAAATTACTGTGTGAATATATGTGTTGTATATTTTAGCTTGGAGGATTTATGTAGTTACTTTAGTTTATTTTGTGATTTCTGCAGTATATACCTGACAAGATGCAGTGAAATATGTCAGACAATAAATTGTGCATTTTATTGCCTGTGTCTTCGTTACTCAAATTCAATATGGGAAAAAATTGGTTTGAATTATATATTTCTTTTTTAACCAAAGATTTGTATGTCGCCTGTTAATTCATGTTCTGACCTTTACAAACCATGTCAATTGTCCTGATTGCTCTCACCATTAATTTTCTTACTAGTTTAAATAATCACAGTAGTTCTTTTATTTTTCAAAACACCAAAGAATAATGTGCTGTCTGTTAATTCATGTATTTATCTTTTCAAACAATGTCAGACGTGATACCTATTGATCCTCCCGGGTTTTCTGAATTGCTCATTAATTTTGCTAGTTTTTATATTAATGCAAGTATTTTTCTTGTTGTTGCATAACATAATGGTATTTTGCTTTTTGTTTTCACATGCTTTTGAGCACTTTAATTATGTTTATTCAGTTATGATATATGCTTTTTGTTTTTGTTACTCTAATTTCACCCATATAATTTTTATAGTAGGCATTTACTTTGTCTTTCATTTATATGGCTTGTAGCTAGCAAGATTCCTTGTTTATTTCATACAAGAAAGCAAAACAAGAACTGGCCATATTACCATTAACTACTAAGTCAAATGAGCAGGATACCCATTGCTTTGTGTACTTAATTGTGTGTTATTTTCCTGTACCAAACAAGTACAATATAATACAACCTAGTCCATTTCATTGCCTGTTGGAGCCGTTGTGGTTAGTGCACTTGCTTGCCAAGTCAGTGGTCTGGGTTCATTCCCTAGTAGTAGCAGGATGATTTCTTCTAACCAGCGGGTCTCTGAAGTCGACCCACCCTCATAAAATTCTGGGATACCCAGGAAGGTAACCCAGCCAACAAATGCCTGAAGAAGTCAGATGTGTCAGCTGAAAGGTGCAAATATTGCCTCCCTGCTGTAAACAGGCACAACGCAATTATGTCTAAAACAACATTCCAGGCGAATGCAGAAAACGAAGAAGAAATTCTGGGATATTTTCTGGGAAGGGAGGAAAGGAACTGGTCCCCTAACCTTAATTTGCGTGGACTAAAACATAGTTTGGTTGGCAAAGGATCCTTTCGTTGCATACAGGTATCTCCATAAATGCTTCAGTATCCTCCCATAGATCACACAGTGAGAACCTCAGCCCAATCTTGGTAGCACTAGCAAGAATTTTGATGTGTGTATAGGAGAATGACACATCGTTCGCTTGTTTAGCATAGTTTAGTCGACGGATCAACATCACGGCAGGCAGGTGTAACCCATAAGTGCTCCATTCTACTCCTCACTCAAGCCTGAGTCCAGAGAATCTCAGCTCAGTGCATGAACTCTGTGGCACCAGTGAGGATCCTGAAATACTTCAGTTTGCAAGTGATAGGGCCATCACATTTTGTAGGCCTGATGGGATGGAGGAATACATGGCCAGTCTTTTCCTCGCTTAGATACCCAGATCTCAAACTTTTCCTCACTTAGATACCCAGATCTCAAACTTTTCCTCACTTAGATACCCAGATCTCAAACTTTTCCTCACTTAGATACCCAGATCTCAAACTTTTCCTCACTTAGATACCCAGATCTCAAACTTTTCCTCACTTAGATGCCCAGATCTCAAATTTTTCCTCACTTAGATACCCAGATCTCAAACTTTTCCTCACTTAGATACCCAGATCTCAAACTTTTCCTCACTTAGATACCCAGATCTCAAAGTCCCTTGTTTACTTTCCCAGAACTCTGGTGGTTATTTTTAGAATATGGGTCAGCCCCTAGAGCTGTACGGGTCAGACATTTAATTCTGGCATTACTGGGGATGTGCATCGATGTGGCCATTTTGTTTTAAAACTTGACCTCGGCTTTCAAGTGGACCCAAACCAAACTGGACACCAGAAAATGTTTTGGGAAGTAAAGGTAGTCAGTAAGATATTGACCACATTGCACATGTAGTGTTGATTGGTCCATAAAGATATGAGGCAAGCACCATATTGATTACAAGGTAGATAAAAGGGTCCTTTACATTTCTTCAACTGGGGATGGAACCCAGGGCCAACAACATTAGTAGGTGAGTGCCTTAACCACTGTACCACCACAGCTTCTATGATATCAAGAAACTGTATCAAATATTCAACATGGACTGCATCTAACAAGTGAATGTTTCTGATTTATTATGTAGCAAATAAACCACATGACATTCATTGGTTCATCTAAATATCACATCATCTTCAGAAATCTGTTGATAATGGGAGTGTCTGATCAGTGTAAAGTGATTTGGGTGGATCTTCTTCTTTTCTTCTGCTCTTTATCCAGCACTGGGGCATAGGGCCTCAACCAGACCACACCAAGCCGTCCCTATCTATTGCAATGTCCTGCTGCTCCCTCCATGTTCTCCAAAATATTGTTCATCTCTCTAATTCTCTTCTCTGTGTCTTTTTCATTTTCACCATTGGTTCCAGACAAGAGAGTGTCTAGTTATATTGTCCTCAGATTTTCTCAGTGCATGTCCTATCCAGTGTCAGCATCTTTTCCACACCTTTTAGCTCAGTGGAATTGGTTTAGTTCTCTCCATGAGCTCTACATTAGTGATTCTGTCACACCATTTTATTCCCACTATTCTGTGCAGGCACCAGTTAATGAATGTCTGTAGTTTATTATTATTTCTTTTAGTTGTTCTTCATGTTTCTGATCCATAAAGTAGTACCGATTTAACATGGGGGGTTAACAATTCTAGGTTTGGTGCTGAGTTTAACTTCCTTTGACTTCCACAAATGTCCTAGTGTTGTGAAAGCTCCTCTATTTGTGTGGTATAGAATGAGTTAATATTCAGTGAAGTGGACATCATATTCATGGCATATGTGCATGAAACAGACACCCAGTTTCTCTGTTCCACATCAGAATAGCCTGCAGTCTGACAATTGAGTTTTCAAAACTGTTGATGCCTAGTATTTATCTGACAACTGAGTTTGCAATACTGTTGATGCCTAGTATTTATCTGACAGTCTCAATCAATCAATCATGTGCCATGCCGGAAAGCGTGGGCGGTCATGACTCGCCATTTCACTCGATCACCAGTGTCGTGGATCAGCTCAGTGTTCCTGTCTCGTCCATGCCATGTGGCCAAGCCATCCAGGTATTTTCCTCTCGGTCTTCCTCTTGGTCTGTTCCCTTCGATCTTGCCAGTTGTCACTAAGTTCTCTAATCCATTTCTTCTCATAACATGTCCAAAAATTTTTGACTGTCTACATCTAATTTCTCTAATCAGTTTACGATATTCATTTGTCTCCTGTAGTACTTGGTCATTGGTCTTTCTGTCTGTCCATGGTATTCTTTGCATTTTCCTCATAAACCACATTTCTGCAGCCATCAGATGTTTTTCAGATGTTTTTCAGTCTGTTTGATTATTTAATTGTATGAAATGCATTTATTCATTTGCATGAAGCTTTCAGTACATTTGAACATAAAAATATCTACATTTTCTTCAAGGTGATGAATACCTAGTGATTCGGCGGTAAAGTATTGTTTATTGATTGGATTACTTTAGCATCAGACTGGATTATATTAGCATCAGACTGGATTATATTAGCATCAGACTGGAATATATTAGCATCAGACTGGATTATATTAATGTCAGACTGGATTACATTAGCATCAGACTAGACTATTATCTTAGCATCAGACTGGATTAGATTAGCATCAGACTGGATTACATTAGCATCAGACTAGACTATTATCTTAGCATCAGACTGGATTAGATTAGCATCAGACTGGATTACATTAGCATCAGACTAGACTATTATCTTAGCATCAGACTGGATTAGATTAGCATCAGACTGGATTACATTAGCATCAGACTAGACTATTATCTTAGCATCAGACTGGATTAGATTAGCATCAGACTGGATTATATTAGCATCAGAGTGGGTAATATTAGCATCAGAGTGAAATATATTAGCATCTGACTGGATTACATTTTATTATTTATTTTTTTAAATATTATTTATATTATTTATTATGATTTATTTATTTATATTAGCATCAGGATGGAATATATTAGCATCAGACTGGACTATTATATTAGAATCAGACTGGAATATATTAGCATCAGACTGGACTATTATATTAGAATCAGACTGGACTATTATATTAGAATCAGACTGGATTATATTAGCATCAGACTGGATTATATTAGCATGAGACTGGATTATATTAGCATGAGACTGGATTATATTAGCATCAGACTGGACTATTATATTAGAATCAGACTTGATTATATTAGCATCAGACTGGACTATTATATTAGAATCAGACTGGATTATATTAGCATCAGACTGGACTATTATATTAGAATCAGACTGGAATATATTAGCATCAGACTGGACTATTATATTAGAATCAGACTGGAATATATTAGCATCAGACTGGGTAATATTAGCATCAGACTGGGTAATATTAGCATCAGACTGGAATATATTAGCATCAGACTGGAATATATTAGCATCAGACTGGAATATATTAGCATCAGACTGGGTAATATTAGCATCAGACTGGAATATATTAGCATCAGACTGGACTATTATATTAGAATCAGACTGGATTATATTAGCATCAGACTGGGTAATATTAGCATCAGACTGGAATATATTAGCATCAGACTGGACTATTATATTAGAATCAGACTGGATTATATTAGCATCAGACTGGACTATTATATTAGAATCAGACTGGAATATATTAGCATCAGACTGGACTATTATATTAGAATCAGACTGGAATATATTAGCATCAGACTGGGTAATATTAGCATCAGACTGGAATATATTAGCATCAGACTGGGTAATATTAGCATCAGACTGGGTAATATTAGCATCAGACTGGGTAATATTAGCATCAGACTGGGTAATATTAGCATCAGACTGGAATATATTAGCATCAGACTGGAATATATTAGCATCAGACTGGGTAATATTAGCATCAGACTGGGTAATATTAGCATCAGACTGGGTAATATTAGCATCAGACTGGGTAATATTAGCATCAGACTGGGTAATATTAGCATCAGACTGGGTAATATTAGCATCAGACTGGAATATATTAGCATCAGACTGGAATATATTAGCATCAGACTGGAATATATTAGCATCAGACTGGAATATATTAGCATCAGACTGGGTAATATTAGCATCAGACTGGAATATATTAGCATCAGACTGGGTAATATTAGCATCAGACTGGAATATATTAGCATCAGACTGGGTAATATTAGCATCAGACTGGAATATATTAGCATCAGACTGGGTAATATTAGCATCAGACTGGGTAATATTAGCATCAGACTGGGTAATATTAGCATCAGACTGGGTAATATTAGCATCAGACTGGGTAATATTAGCATCAGACTGGAATATATTAGCATCAGACTGGGTAATATTAGCATCAGACTGGGTAATATTAGCATCAGACTGGAATATATTAGCATCAGACTGGAATATATTAGCATCAGACTGGGTAATATTAGCATCAGACTGGAATATATAGCATCAGACTGGGTAATATATAGCATCAGACTGGGTAATATTAGCATCAGACTGGGTAATATTAGCATCAGACTGGATATATTAGCATCAGACTGGAATAATTAGCATCAGACTGGTAATATTAGCATCAGACTGGTAATATTAGCATCAGACTGGAATATATTAGCATCAGACTGGGTAATATTAGCATCAGACTGGGAATACTTAGCATCAGACTGGAATATATAGCATCAGACTGGGTAATATTAGCATCAGACTGGATAATATTAGCATCAGACTGGAATATATTAGCATCAGACTGGGTAATATTAGCATCAGACTGGGTAATATTAGCATCAGACTGGGTAATATTAGCATCAGACTGGGATAATATTAGCATCAGACTGGGTAATATTAGCATCAGACTGGAATATATTAGCATCAGACTGGAATATATTAGCATCAGACTGGGTAATATTAGCATCAGACTGGAATATATTAGCATCAGACTGGGTAATATTAGCATCAGACTGGATATATTAGCATCAGACTGGAATATATTAGCATCAGACTGGGTAATATTAGCATCAGACTGGGTAATATTAGCATCAGACTGGAATATATTAGCATCAGACTGGAATATATTAGCATCAGACTGGGTAATATTAGCATCAGACTGGAATATATTAGCATCAGACTGGAATATATTAGCATCAGACTGGGTAATATTAGCATCAGACTGGAATATATTAGCATCAGACTGGAATATATTAGCATCAGACTGGGTAATATTAGCATCAGACTGGTATATATTAGCATCAGACTGGAAGTATATTAGCATCAGACTGGAATATATTAGCATCAGACTGGAATTATATTTAGCATCAGACTGGAATATATTAGCATCAGACTGGACTATATTTAGCATCAGACTGGAATATATTAGCATCAGACTGGAATAATTAGCATCAGACTGGGTAATATTAGCATCAGACTGGTAATATTATGCATCAGACTGGACTATATATTAGCATCAGACTGGAATTATATTAGCATCAGACTGGACTATTATATAGCATCAGACTGGTTATATTAGCATCAGACTGGGTAATATTAGCATCAGACTGGACTATTATATTAGAATCAGACTGGAATATATTAGCATCAGACTGGGTTATATTAGCATCAGACTGGAATATATTAGCATCAGACTGGGTAATATTAGCATCAGACTGGAATATATTAGCATCAGACTGGACTATTATATTAGAATCAGACTGGAATATATTAGCATCAGACTGGGTTATATTAGCATCAGACTGGAATATATTAGCATCAGACTGGGTTATATTAGCATCAGACTGGGTAATATTAGCATCAGACTGGACTATTATATTAGAATCAGACTGGAATATATTAGCATCAGACTGGAATATATTAGCATCAGACTGGGAATTATATTAGCATCAGACTGGTAATATTAGCATCAGACTGGATTATATTAGCATCAGACTGGAATATATTAGCATCAGACTGGAATATATTAGATCAGACTGGATATATTAGCATCAGACTGGTATATTAGCATCAGACTGGTATTAGCATCAAGGTATATTAGCATCAGACTGGATAATATTAGATCAGACTGGATATATTAGCATCAGACTGGATATATTAGCATCAGACTGGTATATTAGCATCAGACTGGAATATTAGCATCAGACTGGTATATTAGCATCAGACTGGAATATATTAGCATCAGACTGGATAATATTAGATCAGACTGGATATATTAGCATCAGACTGGAATATTAGCATCAGACTGGAATATATTAGCATCAGACTGGAATATATTAGCATCAGACTGGGTAATATTAGCATCAGACTGATATATTAGATCAGACTGGAATTATTAGCATCAGACTGTATATTAGCATCAGACTGGAATATTAGCATCAGACTGGTAATATTAGATCAGACTGGAATATATTAGCATCAGACTGGAATATATTAGATCAGACTGGAATATTAGCATCAGACTGGTATATTAGCATCAGACTGATATATTAGATCAGACTGGATATTAGCATCAGACTGGGTAATATTAGCATCAGACTGGATATTATATTAGATCAGACTGGAATATATAGATCAGACTGAATATATTAGCATCAGACTGGGTAATATTAGCATCAGACTGGGTAATATTAGCATCAGACTGGATATATTAGCATCAGAGTAAATATTAGCATCAGACTGGATAATATAGAATCAGACTGGTAATATTAGCATCAGATGGAATATTAGCATCAGACTGGAATATATTAGCATCAGACTGAATATATTAGCATCAGACTGGGAAAATTAGCATCAGACTGGTATATTAGCATCAGACTGGTATATTAGATCAGACTGGAATATTAGCATCAGACTGGGTAATATTAGCATCAGACTGGTAATATTAGCATCAGACTGGAATATATTAGCATCAGACTGGTATATTAGCATCAGACTGGATATATTAGCATCAGACTGGATATATTAGCATCAGACTGGATATATTAGCATCAGACTGGAATATTAGCATCAGACTGGATATATTAGCATCAGACTGGGTAATATTAGCATCAGACTGGTATATTAGATCAGACTGGAATATATTAGCATCAGACTGGGTAATATTAGCATCAGACTGGTAATATTAGCATCAGACTGGAATATATTAGATCAGACTGTATATTAGCATCAGACTGGGATATATTAGCATCAGACTGGTATATTAGCATCAGACTGGAATATATTAGCATCAGATGGGTAAATTAGCATCAGACTGGAATATATTAGCATCAGACTGGTAATATTAGCATCAGACTGGTATATTAGCATCAGACTGGATATATTAGCATCAGACTGGAATATTAGCATCAGACTGGTAATATTAGCATCAGACTGGAATATATTAGATCAGACTGGAATATATAGCAATATTAGCATCAGACTGGAATATATTAGCATCAGACTGGAATATATTAGCATCAGACTGGGTAATATTAGCATCAGACTGGGTAATATTAGCATCAGACTGGAATATATTAGCATCAGACTGGATATATTAGCATCAGACTGGAATATATTAGCATCAGACTGGAATATATTAGCATCAGACTGGAATATATTAGCATCAGACTGGAATATATTAGCATCAGACTGGAATATATTAGCATCAGACTGGAATATATTAGCATCAGACTGGGTAATATTAGCATCAGACTGGGTAATATTAGCATCAGACTGGAATATATTAGCATCAGACTGGGTAATATTAGCATCAGAATGGAATATATTAGCATCAGACTGGAATATATTAGCATCAGACTGGAATATATTAGCATCAGACTGGGTAATATTAGCATCAGACTGGGTAATATTAGCATCAGACTGGAATATATTAGCATCAGACTGGGTAATATTAGCATCAGACTGGGTAATATTAGCATCAGACTGGAATATATTAGCATCAGGACTGGTAATAGTAGCATCAGACTGGAATATATTAGCATCAGACTGGAATATATTAGCATCAGACTGGAATATATTAGCATCAGACTGGGTAATATTAGCATCAGACTGGAATATATTAGCATCAGACTGGAGTAATATTAGCATCAGACTGGAATATATTAGCATCAGACTGGAATATATTAGCATCAGACTGGAATATATTTAGCATCAGACTGGAATATTAGCATCAGACTGGAATATATTAGCATCAGACTGGGTAATATTAGCATCAGACTGGGTAATTATTAGCATCAGACTGGAATATATTAGCATCAGACTGGAATATATTAGCATCAGACTGGAATATATTAGCATCAGACTGGGTAATATTAGCATCAGACTGGACTATTATATTAGAATCAGACTGGATTATATTAGCATCAGACTGGGTAATATTAGCATCAGACTGGATATATATTAGCATCAGACTGGAATGATATTAGCATCAGACTAATATTAGCGATCAGACTGGGTAATATTAGCATCAGACTGGAATATATTAGCATCAGACTGGACTATTATATTAGAATCAGACTGGAATATATTAGCACTCAGACTGGACCTATTAATATTCGTAGAATCAGACTGGAATATATTAGTCATCAGGACCTGGGTAATTATTAGCATCAGATGGGACTATTATATTTAGAATCAGACTGGAATATATTAGCATCAGGGACTGGGTTATTATAGGCAGAAGACTGGAAATTATATTAGCATGCAGACTGGGTAATATGTACTCAGACTGGAATATATTAGCATCAGGAATGGACTATTATATGAGAATCAGAACTGGAATATATTAGCATCCAGACATGGGTTTATATTAGCATCAGACTGGAATATATTAGCATCAGACTGGGTTATATTAGCATCAGACTGGGTAATATTAGCATCAGACTGGACTATTATATTAGAATCAGACTGGAATATATTAGCATCAGACTGGAATATATTAGCATCAGACTGGGTTATATTAGCATCAGACTGGAATATATTAGCATCAGACTGGGTTATATTAGCATCAGACTGGAATATATTAGCATCAGACTGGACTATATATTAGCATCATGACTGGGTAATATTAGCATCAGACTGGGTAATATTAGCATCAGACTGGAATATATTAGCATCAGACTGGAATATATTAGCATCAGACTGGGTAATATTAGCATCAGACTGGGTAATATTAGCATCAGACTGGAATATATTAGAATCAGACTGGAATATATTAGCATCAGACTGGGTAATATTAGCATCAGACTGGGTAATATTAGCATCAGACTGGAATATATTAGAATCAGACTGGAATATATTAGCATCAGACTGGGTAATATTAGCATCAGACTGGGTAATATTAGCATCAGACTGGAATATATTAGAATCAGACTGGAATATATTAGCATCAGACTGGGTAATATTAGCATCAGACTGGGTAATATTAGCATCAGACTGGAATATATTAGCATCAGACTGGAATATATTAGCATCAGACTGGACTATTATATTAGAATCAGACTGGATTATATTAGCATCAGACTGGACTATTATATTAGAATCAGACTGGAATATATTAGCATCAGACTGGGTTATATTAGCATCAGACTGGACTATTATATTAGAATCAGACTGGAATATATTAGCATCAGACTGGGTTATATTAGCATCAGACTGGAATATATTAGCATCAGACTGGACTATTATATTAGCATCAGACTGGATTATATTAGCATCAGATTGGAATATATTAGCATCAGACTGGATTACATTAGCATCCGACTGGACTATTACATTAGCATCAGACTGGAATATATTAGCATCAGACTGGAATATATTAGCATCAGACTGGAATATATTAGCATCAGACTGGAATATATTAGCATCAGACTGGAATATATTAGCATCAGACTGGATTATATTAGCATCCGACTGGACTATTACATTAGCATCAGACTGGAATATATTAGCATCAGACTGGAATATATTAGCATCATTGTATAGTTTATTTATTGGAATACATTATCATCAGAATGAAGTTGGTGAGATCCTAACCGTGATTGTGGAAAAGTATAGTTTATTGATTTAAAAGAATTAGCATTAGGATGAAAGTGATGATACCCTGGCCATGATTGTGATAAAGTATAGTTTATTGATTGGAATATATTATTTACTACAGATTCAAAGTGAAGTTAATCATATCCTAGTCATGACTGCTAAAATATAGTTTAGTGATTGGAATACATTAGCATCAGGGTGAAATGATACCCTAGCCATGATTGTGGTAAAGTATAATTTATTAGAATACATTATTTACTACAGATTCAGAGAAGTTAATAATATCCTAGTCATGACTGTGGTAAAGTATAGTTTAGTGATTGGAATACATTAGCATTAGGGTGAAGTTGACCGTGACGTCTTGCAAAGGACATGAAACATATGTAAAGGGGGATTACTGTTATAGCTACCATCAGCACAGTTGAAATCGGGAGGGGGAGGGGTGTGTGTGTGTGAGAGAATTGTTGATATTTTTGTTGGGACATATTTTATGTTGGTAATTATTAATCATTCAAGCTTTACCAGTCACCAACATCTAACAAAATCCTTATATTGGCCCACAGTTTGCCACTTCCATGGCAAAATTCAAACAATTACAAACGCTACCCAAAAAAGCTTTTATAGCATGTGAATCTTGTATGTGGATGTGTCAGGTAAGTGCCTCATTATTTTACCAAGAATACATCTGTAGGCATCACAAGGCTAGGTTTGTGATCTTCATATGAGTCTTTCGATTGAATAATTTGTCAGTGACAGTTTTGCTGTTGAATTAAATAAGTGCAGAATAAGCTGACTAATTCAAAATGTCCTGATATCAAAATCTGTAACAAGTGTAAATCAGTGCAAGTTACTGTGATCTCATGTTAATTTTTTTTCTTACACCTTTTACAAACAGTTTGGGAAATTGTTTACCTTTGGTTTTTATTTCATACAAAACCTGATTGTCTTTATTACTTTTGTTTTTCTTAATTTAGGTGGTGGGTGATGAGGAATAGGAAATTATTGAATCAGTTACCGGGAAGGTTAACCCGGTCAACAAATGCCCGCAGAAGTCGGATGTGTCGGCCTAACGGCGCAAGAACGCAGCTCTGCTGTAAACAGGCACAACGCAATCACATCCGGAAAAAAAAACTCCGGATGAACGAAGAAGAAGAAGAATCAGTTAAACCGTTAACAGTAATGGAAAGATCATCATACAGTAAGCTATCAAGTGTTGTTTTTTAAAGCCAAAGAAAAACACAAACAGATATGTGGACAAATGTCACCAGTATCATGGAGAAGAAGCAAATATGTTAATAATAATTTGAGTGTGTTGTACTGCATTCTGAAATATCACTGAAACTCTCAACATGTCTGTTATTTCTAAATGCAGCAAGGGTTGTAAGCAACGATGATAAGATTTGTATTGCATAAATATGTGCAGAACAAATTCAAAGTAAGGGTAAACATTAATTAAGGAAGTTGTACAGAAAGGGTCCACAACTTCTAATTTTAGAGATGTGTGGTAGTATACCAATTTGGATGAAAATACTTACGTTAAGGCAGTTAAGGCGAAGCAAAAGTAAATACTATAATCAGTATAATATAATAATAAAGAGAGAAGTCACTGAGGCATTAAAGGACATGAAAAGGAAGGAATAAAAATTCAGAAAGGTGTGTAACGACTGTTTTACACTGGAATCAATAGCAATAGTTGTAATTACATGGCTTTCTTTACTAAGCTTGGCAGAACTGTCTGAATAACATGGCTTGATCTTTTTCTCATTTTCTTATTAGCTAATGGTTAAGTTTATATTTACTTAATATACACAGTTAGTACATATGTACACCTTCTATATATGTGTGAAATTGTTTTTTTTTATTTGAATGTATTGATGACAATATATGTAAAATGTTGGTGTATTTCACAGTGAAAGGTTACATTACAAATGAATCCCTGATCACTTTCAGCACCCAAGAAATCAGTTTTATTTTTCTTTCTTGTGTCACATATAAAACAGGGCACAAAAATAAACAAGGTTGAATAGCATCCAATTACATACAGTAATATAGAGCATATAGTCTGCACTGAAATAGTGTTCAAATAGGTTGTGATTGCATGTATAGGAATTGATGTAAAACAAGTAATTTAGTTTCTAATATGTATTACTTTAGCAGTATCTAGAATGGGAATCCAGATTACACTGCATCTTAGGTTCCATTCAAAACAAATATTCAAGGAAGTCAAAACAATCAAACTATGATTGTAATTTTTAACATTTTGCGAGCCGCTTTAAACCTGAGAATAGTGTCACTGAAAATGGTTTTCACTGGAACTCATGGTGCAAAAGAAATTAATGGAAACCTAAAAGCACATCACGATGAGAACTAGAAACAGATGAATGATATAGGGTATAGGGAGATCATGGTGCAAGCTGCAGTAGATAGCAAAGCTTCTTTTTTTCTTCCAATTAACATTAAGCAGTGTTAAGAAAGGATGTCCAGATTTTTAACAAATGTAGTCCATTAAGGTAAAAGAGGATTGCTATTTACTTTTTGTTATCACTGTTACAATTTACAGCAAGAAGCCGGTGTACTTTCTCATGTTTATGTTTTCTTGCGTCAACATTTGAATGTTTCATGTACATGATTGATACATGTAATGTTTTTCCATTATTCTTTGTACAACAGTTTTCACTGATTTACAGTATTGTATTGTTTCTAGGACTTGCCGAATTGATTTCTTGTGATCCTTGTGATATGATTAATGCTTTACATCTCTAAGCTTTATGTAATTTATTTGTAATATAATTGATTGATGCTTGGTTCGACACAAAGTTGTGCCCATTTTTACCGCAGGCTTGCATATCTGTTTGAACTGTTGTCTTGTTTGAACTGTTATCTGTTTTGTTTACACCAATCCCATCATTCCATTCATATTTGAGTCCCAAACAACATGTGATATGTGGTTGGCTTTCCCCCTTGAATCCCAACCATTGCATGTTTTCTTATTTTTTACATCTTTTCAGAGCATATTAAATATTGTCTGTTACTGAGTCTCATAAGAGGAGCTAAGAATAGTAACCCTAAAAAAAAATTCACTTAAAAGTCGACACGCGGAAAGCGTCACACAAAGCACGAACTCTATAGCTCCAGCGATGACCCTCAGAAGTCTCCAAAAAATGCCCAGAATCGAACCCACAACCTTCAGAGCCCGAGTCAGACTGCATCGCCACGGAGACTCCCATAGTAACACTGTAACCTACCATTGGGAGCGGCTGGCCGAATGGCTAAGAACTCCGGCTTCTCCTCCTGGAGACCCAGGTTTGAATCCTTAGTAAGGTGTGGATTTTTTTCTGTCAGGGGCAAAAAGAAAATCCTAACTTGCACAGTTCACGGCATCTGCACTAGCCAGGTGGCCTTAATTCCTCAGGCTTAAGACAACCCCCCCCCCCCCCCACCACCCGCGCTCCATACACCGCTAGGTACTATATTGGCAGTAGATGACAGTATCCTATCAAGCACGTGGTAAGAGGTGACTGAGGAAGATTGGCATGACACTGGTTACCTCATATCATAGACCAGTGGTTCTCAACCGGTGGGGAATTCCCCCATGGGGGGAATTTTAGAGTTTCCCAGGGGGGAAAGGGGGGGAATTAAGATTATTTTGAGATCGCATTAATACAAGTACCGATTACTTGATATTGTTTTTTCCTTCCATACTTTACAGTTCTGTACTTCTTGCCCTTCAGAAATTTGTTTTATAATGTTAGAAGACCCGCAAATCACGTTTTATGTAGACATCTAGACTTGTTCTAGTATGTGTTATTAAACTTAGCTTCCATTTTATGTATACTGTGTAAGGGGCTGGGGAAATTTATAGGGAGGAAATACAAAAGAGGGGGGAATGACATTCTGAACATATGGTGAAGGGGTGCATGGACCAAAAAGGGTTGAGAACCACTGTCATTAGACCATTCCAGCAATCCCACACACACAATTAGTGCATGGAGATTGTGGTAGTGAATTAGAATGAGGTATAGACCATTCCAGCAATCCCACACACAATTAGTGCATGGAAATTGTGCTAGTGAATTAGAATGAGGTATAGACCATTCCAGCAATCCCACACACAATTAGTGCATGGAAATTGTGGTAGTGAATTAGAATGAGGTATAGACCATTCCAGCAATCCCACACACAATTAGTGCATGGAAATTGTGCTAGTGAATTAGAATGAGGTATATAGTTTTGTTTGTCTTCACTCAATTTGAAACCAAGCGTAGTCCATCCATGTCCTCTACTTCTAGTGCTCTGGACTAATTTTTGTGTGCAGATTAGCTTCCCCTATTACCAGCGTCCCTCACCATCAGGCTAACCCATTACAACTTCAGAGATAATGAGCTATATAAACATAGTCTACATGCCAGAATGTTACACAAACTAGTCTGTTATATATATAGGAACACAATCACAATGAATAAACTCATTTAAATCTGCCATTTGGTTTAGCTTTATTGGGACTTAAAATGTCTGAACTCTCATGTAAATTTATATTGGAAGAATCACTTAAACATAACCTTGTCTGTTATTTGTTGATAAACTCGACTGCACCCACAACTAGTTGATTGTCACAAAACCAATTTCTTTAAATATAAGGCTGTTTTGTTGTTGTGGCCAATGTTGTATAAAATACTGGCCGTTGAATATTCATAAATTGTGTTTAACATACAAATGTTACTGGAAAGTCAATCAGCAGCTCATGTTTGATGTATTTGTTGAAAAACTTGGATAACTTACTGTTACTGTGATCATGTTATTTATTACACTGTATTACAAATTGTTTTGAGTTTTTACCAGTAATCTAAACAAGAACTATCATGGAGGTATTTGTGTCACAGCTAGTTTTAGCCTTGGATTTTTCAAAGGTTGGGTATTAAAGACATTTGCCAAGGCAGTCGCCTTGTAGTGCACAGGCACATATTTCTGTTTCATGACATCATCATTTCTTTCAGCTCTTAGACAGATATGACTGAGTGACTGTTTAACACTCACCAAGCCCAACACCCCACATTGTGCCAATGGCTTCGGGTGGAGGAGTGCAATTGGGAGGGTACAAGCCTTATCCTGGTGCGAGGAAATGTAACCTAAAGGCTAAATGTCGTGGCAGGGCAAATCAGGCCTTGGTCAGCAACTGGTCTAGAATTGAAGCTCTGAGAGAGCATTGTTTCTGCAGCTTGTCTTGTTCCAGACGTATTGGTTAATTTTCCTCTGGCGTAAACTAGACAGGCCGAGAGAGGGATCATGCTGCATGGGCAACATGTGGTCTCTAAAATTCAGCCCAGACTTTGTGCAAATGAGGGGTATAACCATTTGCCATTATCAAATTCAAAACAATGTTTTCCCAAGTGAATGTAAATAACGAAGACACAAACAATAGATTGCATAATTTATTGTCATCTTCGTCGTTTTCTTCTTTCATTTGCTTGAAATGTGTCTATATCTACAATGTTGTCTCTTGTATGAATTTTGCTGTCTTATTTTAGTTCACTCAGTGGTAGATAGAGTTTATCCTTCACAGCTGTTTCTCTAGGCCAGAAAGTGTGCCTATACATGTCATATTCGAGGAAATCTTAGAATATATAATCTGATGTCAGTAGTACCAATCCAGCTGTGCAAATGGCAGTTCACCAATCTTGAATTTATTGTCATCTAAAGTAACTGGCCTTAAAATTTGGCACTCTATATTAACGTCACATATAGTTATGAAGGAAGTGAATTTTTATAGTCTTAATCATCGGTAAAGTGGAAAAGTAAAAGACTCTTTGAAGTATATTGAGTATATGGGTCTGAAACGGCCAAACTCTTGTCATCATCATTAAATGCCTTGTCAGCTGGCGTGGACGATTATGCTGCTCCATAAATTGCGATCTCTGACGGCATGGATCAGTTAATGTGTTGACTCCCTTCTGTACCATGACACAAGACTGTCGAGAATTTTCTCTTGTTGTCTTCTACTATCTCTCTTTCCACAAATCTTTCCAATTGTCACAACATGTTCCTTTTTGTCTTCTCATAATGTAGCCAAAAATGCTGACTGCTTCTTTGTGATGTTTGTGAAAAGTTGTGTTTGCGACTTAGCTTCAATCAAAATAACCAGATTGCTCATTTTGGCTGTGCAATTAATGTTCAGCATTTCTTCTCTTGTATAAACATGTATTAGAAGAATCACTTGAATGTAAACATTATCTGTTGCTTGTAGATGAATTTAACTGCAGCCACAGCTGAAGGTTGTCTCAACACTGTTTACTTTAGTGTAAAGTTATTTTGTTGTTGTGATCGGTAGTATATACAACAATGGCTCTTGCATATACATCTGTTGTATATCCAGCTGTTGCATATTCAGCTATAAAAAGAAACAGTTTTGCGCATCCATTACAGGACATCGCTGTCAACATCAGCATCTTTCAGCTGATTGTTGATTTCTTTGGCAAGATTACGCTCAGTAGTTTGCCATTGCTTTCTGAGTGGCCAGCTCATTTATCCCGCAAGTCCCAGCGCGGGTAGAACCGCTTCCAATTCTCACGCGCTGCGAGACCCTGCGTGGATAAACGGGATTATGGAGAAAGTCTTGTAACCCCTCGGCCAGAGAGACCGGCTATTCAGCTATCAGCTGTTGTATATTCATAAACTGTGTTTAAAATACAAATGTTACTGGCAACTCACATAATCAGCAGCTCATGTTTGATGTATTTGTTGACAACTCTGATAACTTACTGTTATTGTGATCATGTTACATTTTGGTACAGTTTTACAGATGGACATTATCCCCATTTTGTTTATACAGGCATGCCATTGGTGGTGTGGTCAGTCTCACACCGGTCACTTTCACTTATACAGGCATGCCATGGGTGGTGTGGTCAGTCTCACACCGGTCACTTTCACAGGCATGCCAAGGGTGGTGTGGTCAGTCTCACACCGGTCACTTTCACAGGCATGCCAAGGGTGGTGTGGTCAGTCTCACACCGGTCACTTTCACAGGCATGCCAAGGGTGGTGTGGTCAGTCTCACACTGGTCACTTTCACTTATACAGGCATGCCAAGGGTGGTGTGGTCAGTCTCACACTGGTCACTTTCACAGGCATGCCATGGGTGGTGTGGTCAGTCTCACACTGGTCACTTTCACAGGCATGCCAAGGGTGGTGTGGTCAGTCTCACACCGGTCACTTTCACAGGCATGCCAAGGTTGGTGTGGTCAGTCTCACACTGGTCACTTTCACAGGCATGCCATGGGTGGTGTGGTCAGTCTCACACCGGTCACTTTCACTTATACAGGCATGTCATGGGTGGTGAAGTCAGTCTCACACCGGTCACTTTCACAGGCATGCCAAGGGTGGTGTGGTCAGTCTCACACCGGTCATTTTCGCTTATACAGGCATGTCATGGGTGGTGAAGTCAGTCTCACACCGGTCACTTTCACAGGCATGCCAAGGGTGGTGTGGTCAGTCTCACACTGGTCACTTTCACTTATACAGGCATGCCAAGGGTGGTGTGGTCAGTCTCACACCGGTCACTTTCACTTATACAGGCATGCCAAGGGTGGTGTGGTCAGTCTCACACTGGTCACTTTCACAGGCAGGCCATGGGTGGTGTGGTCAGTCTCACACCAGTCACTTTCACGGGCATGCCAAGGGTGGTGTGGTCAGTCTCACGCCGGTCACTTTCACTTATACAGGCATGCCAAGGGTGGTGTGGTCAACCTCACACTGGTCACTTTTCACTTATACAGGCATGCCAAGGGTGGTGTGGTCAGTCTCACACTGGTCACTTTCACTTATACAGGCATGCCAAGGGTGGTGTGGTCAGTCTCACACTGGTCACTTTCACTTATACAGGCATGCCAAGGGTGGTGTGGTCAGTCTCACACTGGTCACTTTCACTTATACAGGCATGCCAAGGGTGGTGTGGTCAGTCTCACACTGGTCACTTTCACTTATACAGGCATGCCAAGGGTGGTGTGGTCAGTCTCACACTGGTCACTTTCACTTATACAGGCACACCAAGGGTGGTGTGGTCAGTCTCACACCGGTCACTTTCACTTATACAGGCATGCCAAGGGTGGTGTGGTCAGTCTCACACCGGTCACTTTCACTTGTACAGGATGCCAAGGGTGGTGTGGTCAGTCTCACACTGGTCACTTTCACTTATACAGGCATGCCAAGAGTGGTGTGGTCAGTCTCACACTGGTCACTTTCACAGGCAGGCCATGGGTGGTGTGGTCAGTCTTACACCAGTCACTTTCACTTCCCAGACCATTTCCTGGTGCCCATGTGTAAGCTGAGTCTCTTAAACAATTTGCTTCTGTAAGGATTTGAACACATAACCACTGGGCCACCAGGCAAGCACTGTGCTACTGCAACTCTCTAGTTGTCATCATTTAATAATTAATTTGTTCGGAGGCAGTTTACTTACTGCTGTGGGTAGTGATGTAATAGGGCCATCAAATTGTATAGGCCTGAATGCTTGGAGGAATAGTTGGCCAATCCTTCCCTCACTTAGCAGGTGATGAACCCTTGTCTGACAATGCTCATGAGTTTTCATCATGCTGCCTATAATTTCTATAGTGTCTGCAGATATCACCACCGAAGCTGTATTGTTCCGTGCAGCCATGTCTTTTTTTTTTCTTTGATTCTAATGTTGTTTTGTTATGTAACCCCTGCCAACGAGATTGATAAAAGCTCTATTTTATGTGTGATTTATAGTTTTGTTATAGAAGGTGTTGAATATTGTTTTAAATTGTTTTTAATGAAGTCTCAATTTAAAATTGCATAATTTAATAAATAGGCAGATTATTTCACATTTGTTGTGGATATTTTACATTGTTGTTTTGTCTAGCACTGCAGGTATGTGAACTTTGTTTGTTCCAACATTTCAAGTATTTGACCTATATTTGTTCCAACACTTTAAGTATTTGATATTTCTTTGTTCCGACACTTCAAGTATGTGATCTTTGTTTTTTCCAGAGTTCAGATTTGTGATCTTTGTTCTAACACTTCAGGTTTGTGATCTTTGTTTGTTCTAACACTTCAAGTATGTGATCTTTGTGTGTTTCAGCACTTCAGATATGTGATCTTGTTTGTTTCAGTATTGCAAGTATGTGATCTTTGTTTGTTCCAAGACTTGAAGTATGTGATCTTTGTTTGTTCCAACACTGCAAATATGTGATCTTGTTTGTTCCAGCATTTCAAGAATGTGATCTTGTTTGTTCCAACACTTCAAGTATGTGTGATCTTTGTTCCTAGACTTCAAGTATGTGATCTTTGTTTGTTCCAGCATTTCAAGTATGGGATCTTTGTTTGTTCAAACATTTGAAGTATTTGATCTTTCTTTGTTCCAACACTTCAAGGGTGGGATCTTTGTGTAAGTAATGTTATCTTTGTCCAAAATTTCCAATCAAATAATTATTTTTCAAATAAAAAGTGATTTTATACCACTATATGATTTGGTTTCATTTTGCCATATATTTTGTTTTTGTTTTGTGTGTGTGTTAAGGTTGTAGATTACTGTGATCAAGGTGGAAATAGCAAGGGATGGGCCAGACATCATCAATGTGATAAGAAACACTGGATGAACAGATGACTTTAAGAGCACATGTGAATCTGCTTCCTTGTCCAAAAGTGCGGGAGACGCGAATGAAGAAGGAAACCGCAAGTCACAAATATTTTGTTAGGAGCACCAGACATTTAATTAACCAACACAGAACTGGTGCAATCAGTCGATATATACTGGTGATGTTAAGGAGGTGTGAGCACCCATGGACCTGTCCAGAGTATGACGATGATGCTCCTCCCATCTCTAAATGGTGTCGCGTCTGGTGCTGTGGACCTGTGCGGGACATGATGGTACTTGAAAACTTTCACAACAATATCAGGTCATAGTTTGTAGACGGTGAAAAGGAAACCACAGATTGTAATGTTATCTGCACAAGTCCAAGACTTTTTTTTTGTTGAGTGCTCACTTTGAACTCAAGTGTACATCATACACATGCTACTGCTTCTAGTGCACTGGACTTATTTTTGCGAGTGGATTAGTTTTCCCTTTCACCGGTGTCTCTGGCCATTAGGCGAACCCACTCCAACTTCTGAGGTACTTGTAATTTATGTACCCAAGTCAAAGGCGAGAAGTCAACATTTTAGTCCAACTGTCCAGTGTAGGGGTTGAACCGGCTATCTTGGCATCAGTTTACCAGAGGTTTAAGAACCATTCAGCCACGATGACCTCCAGTCCAAGATATGTTATCAGGTGGAGGAGGGGGGAAGGGGGCAACAACCCGATAATTACTAATCACCTTCAACATAACTTACAACAAGGGGGGGGGGGGGGGGGGGGGGGGGAGGAGAGAGAGCAAGAAAGAGAAGAAAATACCTGGATGGCTTAAACACGTAGCATGGTCAAGACAAGAACACTGAGCTGATCCACGACTCATGATCGAGATGGTGAAACATGACCACCTACGCTTATCGGCATGACATATGATGATGATGATTATTGTCAAAGTCTAAGTTTGAAACCACACCTTTTAAAAAGGACCTGGGTGAGTAGAGACACTATGCTGCCAAACAAGGATTCCTCCCACACCTTTTTAAAAGAACCTGGGTGAGTAGAGACACCATGCTAGGATACAAGGATTCCTCCCACACCTTTTTAAAAGAACCTGGGTGAGTAGAGACACCATGCTGCCAAACAAGGGTGACATTCTGCATCATACTGTCAAACAAGGATTTCTCCCACACATGTTTAATGTATTTTCTCTGCCAGCACTGGCTTGTGAATTGTTCTGCTCTCTGGAATTCCTCTTTCTCCCATTGTCTTGTCAACAACTTTACCAAGGTGGACCGTAGATATCAGATTAACCAATTTTTTGTATCGTGCCAAGTGACAGCCATGGTGCCTTCATCTTTCACAGCATGGGAATTAAAAAAGGGAGTCATCCTTTACAGGACGTCGCAGTCAGTTCCAGCATATGTTTGTTGTTTCTGATTTCTTGGCAAGTTAACATTCAGTAGTTTGCCATTGCTTTATGAATGAAAAAAAAAACACTAGAAGCAAATCAGAAGGAGAAGACTTTCTCAGTTGTCTTTGACATGCTATTCATATTGAGGAATAACGTTCAACTCAATGTGTTCATTCCTCTCTGGTGCCACAGAGTGAGTGCACTGTGTTGGGGAGGAGACTGAAGCAGTTTGGTGAACGTGGCCAAACATTCAGTGCTAACAGAAAGCAGGTACTACTGTCATACTGTAGCTCAGTCATATCTGACTAATTTAAGTAATACACTGGTTATAACCACATTTCCTTGCTGTAAACACACTTAAACCACACTCAAGCATAATTGAATAGGCTGATTCATCTGTTACTTTTGCTCTTTGTGAAATGCTTTCAGTGGGCCGCCCTGCCAAAAGGGACTGAGCCATATGAGATAACTCCCGAGGCAATAAAGTCGATCCTCTCGACATTGAATACAGTAATGTGTGGCTGCTGGTTTTCTAGTGACTGCCGCTTCTATCGACGATGAACTGTATTTTCCGTAGAGGACTTTCATGTTGGCATTCTGATGGCGGCATTATGCAGAGTGTACCTGTGCGGGCTGTTGGCTTGTCGAGACTCCTGTCTTTTCCACTTTTCACTTAGGGCAGTGAGGAGCATTTCATGTGATATTAACTGGCACAGGAACGGAGCATAATGGGGACAATCTGTTGCCGTGAAAACTAACTATTTGTTACTGTGTCTTCAGCTATTGTGTCTATAACTAGCAGTCATCCATAAACAGTCTTCAGTCATTGAAAATAAAAAAAAAAAAATATCATCAGCAGAATTGTTTTTAAATATCCTTTATTGCATTATTTATCAGTCACAAAATTATGGTTGAATGATTCCACCAACTGATTATAATGAATTTAACTGTCTCACAATCAGATTTCCTCCCACGGCATTCTCTTTACTTTCTCTCTCATGATAATATAAAATATTTGTTTAATGACAATACATGTAAAATAGAACCTAAGCATTGTCCAGAGATGTTTGTACAACTGTCTCAGTCGTTGAATCTGGACTTCTTCTTTGCTGTGAACAACAAAAAGATAGAAATCCCTTTATCACTATTTAACATATAATAAGTTATATAAATGTTATTCTAATAACATTGTCTTTTAATGGTGGGACTGTTCTGTCTGCCAAAACTTTTGAAAGCTTTCAATATCCACATTATTCCCATCTAAGAAAATATCTATTTCTGATTCTGTCAAAGACAATCTATTTTTCATTCAAGAGCAATATATTTCTTGTTATCACCAAGGATGCCTTTAAAAACAATCTATTTTCTGTTTCCACCAAGGACAGTTTATTCCGTTTCCATCAAAGACAATCTATTGCCTGTTTCCACCAAGGACAATCTATTCCCTGTTTCCACCAAAGACAATCTATTCCCTGTTTCCACCAAAGACAATCTATTCCCTGTTTCCACCAAAGACAATCTATTCCCTGTTTCCACCAATGACAATCTATTCCCTGTTTCCATCAAAGACAATCTATTTCCTGTTTCCATCAAAGACAATCTATTCCCCATTTCCATCAAAGACAATCTATTCCCTGTTTCCATCAAAGACAATCTATTCCCTGTTTCCATCAAAGACAATCTATTCCCTGTTTCCATCAAGGACAATCTATTCCCTGTTTCCACCAAGGACAATCTATTCCCTGTTTCCACCAAAGACAATCTATTCCCTGTTTCCACCAAAGACAATCTATTCCCTGTTTCCATCAAAGACAATCTATTCCATGTTTCCACCAAAGACAATCTATTCCCTGTTTACGTCAAAGACAATCTATTCCCTGTTTCCACCAAAGACAATGTATTCCCTGTTTCCACCAAAGACAATCTATTCCCTGTTTCCATCAAAGACAATCTATTCCCTGTTTATACCAAAGACAATCTATTCCCTGTTTCCACCAAGGACAATTTATTCCCTGTTTCCACCAAGGACAATCTATTCCCTGTTTCCACCAAAGACAATTTATTCCGTTTCCATCAAAAACAATCTATTCCCTGTTTCCATCAAAGACAATCTGTTCCCTGTTTCCGCCAAAGACAATCTATTCCCTGTTTCCATCAAAGACAATCTATTCCCTGTTTCCATCAAAGACAATTTATTCCCTGTTTCCATCAAAGACAATCTATTCCCTGTTTCCATCAAAGACAATTTATTCCCTGTTTCCATCAAGGACAATCTATTCCCTGTTTCCATCAAGGACAATCTATTCCCTGTTTCCATCAATGACAATCTATTCCCTGTTTCCATCAAAGACAATCTATTCCCTGTTTCCATCAAAGACAATCTATTCCCTGTTTCCATCAAAGACAATCTATTCCCTGTTTCCATCAAAGACAATCTATTCCCTGTTTCCATCAAAGACAATTTATTTCCCGTTTCCACCAAGGACAATCTATTCCCTGTTTCCATCAAAGACAATCTATTCCCTGTTTCCATCAAAGACAATCTATTCCCTGTTTCCATCAAAGACAATCTATACCCTGTTTCCATCAAAGACAATCTATTCCCTGTTTCCATCAAAGACAATCTATTCCCTGTTTCCATCAAAGACAATTTATTTCCCGTTTCCACCAAGGACAATCTATTTCTTTTCCCCATCAATGACAATCTATTTTCTTGTTTCCATCAATGACAATCTATTGCTCTTGTTTCCCATAAGACCACTGGTCATGGTCAAACAACCTCAGATGCTAGTTTGTGTTAAAAGAGAGATTTCAATTGTGGCGTGACTATACCACCGGCAATGCAACTGACCCAGGTGGGAGGCTTGTCTTCGCAATGTCTAACTAGTGGGGGGAAACACATAGTGCATGTTTCTTTCATTGTTAGGCAGACATCATCAGACAGACAAAGGGATAGCTAGTTAGAGGGACTAATAGTAAGTAGAGAGGCGGGTAGAATAGATAAGCAGACAAACAGAGGGATATCTCGAGACTAATGGTAAGTAACTGAACAGGCAGAATAGATAAGCAGGTAGAATAGACAGTGAGACAGAGGCATAGCTAGTTTGAGAAACTAATAATAAGTAGAGGGGATGGTAGAATAGATAAGCAGACAGAGACAGACAGAGGGATAACTAGAGACTAATAGTAAGTAAAGGGGCAGATAGAACAGATAGGCAGAGAGATGGACAAAGAGATAGCTAGTTTGAGAAACTAATAGTAAGTAAAGGGGCAGGCAGAATAAATAGGCAGGAAGACAGACAGCAGGATAACTAGAGAGGCTAACAGTAAGTAGAGGGGCGGGAGGAATGAATAGGCAGGAAGACAGACAGCAGGATAACTAGAGAGGCTAACAGTAAGTAGAGGGGCGGGTAGAATAGGCAGGCAGAGAGAAAGACATATTAATATAGAGACAGGCACACAGGTGAATAAACCAAGACAATCGTGAAGTGTATAGAAAACCAGGGGTTATATAAGCACAACATGCCTTTAAGTGGAGGGGACAGCATTCACACTTACGTTTATCATCATCTCTTGTCTTCATGCGCTGTATGAAGCCATGGCTTTTATTTTTGCGGAACTGCTCAAATGGATCTCGCAAGTCGATACCAATTCCCTTATGCATATCATTGCGGTCTCGAACATCCGCTGCCTCCACTGGGTCAGTCATGCCTTGCTCTTCAGCACCCAGCCCCCGACCACCCCAACCTACATTAGAAAATAGACACAAAAACGGCATCTACCCGCAACTCTTAGCACAGCAGCATTATTACTGCTGCTTCATTACTAATAATATAACAATGGAATCCAATGAAGTTATACTCTCCTCAATCTGTTCTCTGGGTAATGTGGATCAAATGCTTCTTGGGTGTTGTTCATCATAGGTTTTTCCTCTAAGCTTTGCATATCATAAAAACCCTCTACTCCCTCCCTTCTGAGTCAGTCTCTCCAGACCTGGATACCCAATGTGTTCACCCGCACTTTCCACCTTATCTCAGAAAGTCTTCGCCACATCACCTGTATCACATACCTCTCTGCCCAGAGGGGCAGTAGCAGCTAATCAAAGATATGTATATCATCATCAAAGTGCCATGCCGATAAGTGTGGCGGTCATGGTACGCCATCTCACACAATCACCTGGATGTTGGATCAGGCTGTGTTCTTGTCCTTATCCAGCAATGTGGCCAAGCCATTAACTCTTTGCCTTCCTCTTGCTTTTTCCCCCATCAATTTTGTTATTTGTCACTCAGTTTTCATAATTCTCCTCGTAACATATCCAACAAATCTTGATGATGTCTAAGTTTTCTAATCAATTTACAGTTTTCATTTGTTGTTTGTAGGACTTCCACATTTATTTCTCTGTCTGTCCATGGTATTCTTTGCATTTTCCTCCAAAAAAAAACCACATTTCTACCACCACCAGATGATTCTCAGCCTGTCTGCTTATTGTCCATGTTTCACATCCATATATCAGTATAGCACTTATATAGCACTTCAGCACTCTTTTTCTTATCTATACAGAAAACAAGTTTGAGTTGAGCTACCTTTCTATAGTTGGCTACACTCTTAGCAAACCAGACAGAGCTGTTTGTTATCCTACAAGATGCCACTAACAATGGCTGTTGCTGACGCTTTCCCCGTTCACTAAGGACAGGAAATAAGTAATAAAGACTCTTATTTTCCCACAATGTTTAACACTTACCCATCTTCTTCAATAGTTGGTGTCCTTTGTTCTCTTCTCCCAGTCTCACATCAGGAATTGGCTGGGAAAAGGAGGGCCTGCAATAAATCAATGAAATGCTCTGCTGAAGTGTGTTGTCAATAATAGTTGTATGATTTTACAACCAAATATGATGATAATCAGACACAATACAAGACAACTATACAATCAACTCATTTGTTAACTAAACACACTGACATGAGAATCAGACACTATACCATCAACTCATTTGTTAACCAAAATTACTGATATGAGAGTCAGACACTATACCATCAACTTATCTGTTAACCAATCACACTGACACTAGAATCAGACACTATACCATCAACTCATCTATTAACCAATCACACTGACATGAGAATCAGACACTATACCATCAACTCATCTATTAACCAATCACACTGACATGAGAATCAGACACTATACCATCAACTCATTTGTTAACCAAACACACTGACATGAGAATCAGACACTATACCATCAACTCATTTGTTAACCAAACACACTGACATGAGAATCAGACACTATACCATCAACTCATCTGTTAATCAAACATATTGACATGAGAATCAGACACTATACCATCAACTCATTTGTTAACCAAACACACTGACATGAGAATCAGACACTATACCATCAACTCATCTATTAACCAATCACACTGACATGAGAATCAGACACTATACCATCAACTCATCTATTAACCAATCACACTGACATGAGAATCAGACACTATACCATCAACTCATCTATTAACCAATCACACTGACATGAGAATCAGACACTATACCATCAACTCATTTGTTAACCAAACACACTGACATGAGAATCAGACACTATACCATTAACTCATCTGTTAATCAAACATGTTGACATGAGAATCAGACACTATACCATTAATTCATCTGTTAATCAAACACACTGACATGAGAGTCAGACACTATACCATCAACTCATCTGTTAATCAAACATATTGACATGAGAATCAGACACTATACCATCAACTCATCTGTTGACCAAACACACTGACATGAGAATCAGACACTATACCATCAACTCATCTGTTAACCAAACGTACTTACAGGGAACATGTTCCCATGTTCATACTTACATGAATGAAGGCGGTGTTGGGCTCCTGCCACGTGACAGGGGACGTCCATCTGGTGTCGGGGAGCGACTTGACCGCAGATAGGGAAGAGGTGACTGTGACCTCGATCTTGACCGACCCTGGCGTCTTCTGGGGCTACGGGACACAGATCTTGAGTGGGACGGAGATCTTGATCTTGACCGGGAATTTGATCGAGAATTTGACCGGGACCTGAACATGCTAAAAATAATAAGTGTGTATATTATACAGTTGTAAACCTATGTTTCATGAGACAGAGGTTCTAAAGCAATCAATAACATCAGTTGTCTTGCCAACTGGTGTAAACAATCATGTTTCTCTGCAGCCCCATTTTGTCATGCAAGCATTAATTCATATGCTCATATCTTTCCATGCCATGAAGCAAGATGGCCCACAGTCTTCTTTCACAGTCTTTCTATATCTCTTTGTCCACTAGTCTTACTAGTTAATACATTATGCTCTAGAGTTTCTCTTTTCATGAAGAAAATATGTTGGCTGTCTTCTGATGTCTATGACATGTTTCATGCGTCTTGACAGAAAGAAAGAAAGAAAGAAGGAAAGAAAGAAAGAAAGAAAGAAAGAAAGAAAGAAAGAAAGAAAGAAAGAAAGAAAGAAAGAAAGATTTTGGTATGCAAAGAGGGCTTAACACCACCTTATCTGGAAGCTAATATACATCCTTTTCCTGAAAATATTGCCCTCTGACTTGATTCTACACCAGAACTTTGGAGTTAGAAACATTCGATTTACCCCCAAGCAGCACTTCCGGCGACAACAGAAATTACCATAACTGTCTTAAACCCAACATCTTTCAATACCAAGCGTAGCCGATTCACGACTGAAGCGGCCAACAGAAAATTTCTCACTGTCTCATCAATTGATTTATGAAAATTATAGTCTAGTTGCCATCGTATGTATACGTGTATATCAAACGGCGGTCTGAATAAACTTTTCATCCTGATGGGAGTATGTTATCACATTGCGTATAGAAAATAGGTCATATTATAGTTAGAAAAGGCTTGGAGAAATTAGAATATTGGTCATATTGTGTGCATTACTTCTGGTTTATATCGACTATGCCTGTATGTCTGTCTGTAATAATCTTTGTCTGTGTGTCTCTGTGTTTGCACGTGTGTGTGTGTCTGCCTGCTGGCCTGTCTGTGTCTGAATGTCTTTGTTTCTGTGTCAGAATGTCTTTGTGTCTGTGTCCAAAAGTCTTTGTCCAAATGTCTTTGTGTCTGTGTCCAAATGTCTTTGTGTCTGTGTCCAAACATCTTTGTCCAAATGTCTTTGTGTCTGTGTCCAAATGTCTGTGTCCAAACATCTTTGTCCAAATGTCTTTGTGTCTGAGTCCAAATGCCTTTGTGTCTGTGTCCAAATGTCTTTGTGTCTGTGTCTGTAACATAATTGTTTCAGACGTTGACATTCCCAGTCCCTTTACATTTCTCAATACTTAGTAGTTAACCACAGTAAGCCGTCTTGATACCCTAACTAAAAATAGAATCGAAGATTCTAGTTTAGGGGAAGGAAGATGAACGGTGGGGACTCCATTTGATTGGGTAACCCTTGGGCTGGTAACGCTCCTTAATACATAATTAGCCCACCAGTCGAAGCATTGATTCCAACCAGTAAAGATGTGTTCAGGATGCAGTGGTAAAACTTGCCCAAAAGCATTCTCTAAGATGTAGTCATCTGCACTTCAGGTACCTAAATCATTTAATATGTTATGTGTAAACCTGATGATAAGTGAGAGAGACGAATGGCAGAGTATTTTCTTGAGAAAATGTGAAATGAAGACAGAACTTCGTTGTACAGTGACTCTAAAACTGCCGCTCAAAACCTGACATGTCTACCGCAGTGAAACATTCTTACCATGTCTATTGTCTGTCTGATTTGATGATTTGCATATGCTTATGACTGTAAACTACGCTCAATGCATATTGCAAAACCTTTGTGCGCTCTGAACATTCATTGAGTGCCTATCATGACCATTCTTAACCAAACTGTACATTGCTCTTGAGAGTTACCTTTGGCAGTTCTGTTTCAGAATGTGATGCAACATGTAATTTCTCCCTTATAATGGCTGAGAATGTTTGAGTGAATGAGATGGTAATTATATAATTAACTTCTCATATTTGTAAAAGTAAAGACGCTTATTATATCCATGTTTGCAGGACTGCATTGCACTGTAGAAATTACAAAGTTCATGTAATGTCTGGTGACTGTATTACGGTCAGGAAAATTGTCAAAAGCATTCATATAGATTTGCCTAGGATGCAATTTCTCTTTGACGTTATGCACTGGTTCTTTGCAACAATGGTTTAGGTTTATATGAACTACATTCCAACAGGGAGCAACATGTGTTCGAACCTATGGTGTCTAGTCAGATGAATACATGGGAAGGCTCATGCTATTTGTCAGGGAAAATTCATGTTTTCTTTCATATGTGCATTCCACGTGTGAAAACATTACTTGTGCAATAATGCTTGGTACCAACTGCAGTAGATATTGCTACATTTTTAATGGGAAAAGAGCACAACAAGATGATGATGATTTCACAATTTGGGGATCAAAACTTGGGAAACGATATCACCCCAAACCACCAAATAAAATTGCACTTCATCACCAGTGAGGGGCGGGTGTTCGAATATCACACTCCCTTTCCCCTCCCATTCCTCTCTGAATCTGTAATGGTACTACATAACCATGCCAATGGTTCAACAGATGTAAAACACATGTTGTGCTTTGTTTATTAACAGAGAATGAGGAGGATGGGGAGCCCTTCAATTACCAGGACAACTCCAGGGAAGTCCTGAGCTCTGACTTCAACTCCAGCTGAAAAGTCAAACTCCAAAAAGTACCACATGAACAACAGGTTGCAAATGTTCAGCCTGAATCCACTAATTCTGGCCTATACAGATGGCACTGAAGAAATAGTCTTTATGAAAAGCTAGAACAGGGATACTCTCCAATTTTGTAAAAGTTCCTGGCTATATCTTCAAGAAAAATTCAAGAAGAAACCTTAAGAGGAGAGATTACCTGGTTTTCAGCATGTCACTACTGGCTAAGAGTGGACATTAAAGGTGCACTTGGAGCAGACTATATCACAGCTTATTATTAATATTGGCTGAAAGCTAAAGGAGCAGAAGTTAATACATAGAGCAAATTCCCAAAAATGGATTAGTGATAAGTAGGTGTGGTGATTCAGTTCCATCACAAATCTTAGGGGAGATAGACTGAGAAGGAAGAATGCTGGGACATATTTGTTTCTTAGATCTTCCTCTATTGGAAATGTAGAAAATAGTCCTAAGTGTCAACTTCATGAACAGTCAACTCACCATTGAAAGGATAGGGCTGTAAACTTTCTTCAAACTGTGACAGCAGGGAATAGCCTGAACTGGAAATCATCATGGGGAGAACTGCAACCTGAGCTTGTCCAACACCCATCATAGGTGCTAAAAGGATTATACAGATCAGTGGAGCAGAATGTCCCTATGCTTGCCCCAAACTATGGCTTATCCTGTGTTTCCCTCATTTACAGTAGAAGAAATGATAGAAGTCTAAAGTGTTGTGGTGTAGGATAACCTATGGATGTAGAGATGTGAAGGAGGAGGGTTTATTTAGATTAATGTTTCTGTGGGGATTGGGTGTTGTATTTAGGGTTCATAATTATGTCAATTATATTACATATAATCTAATATTTTGAAATGTGAATGTTGACAATATGAAGCCTGAGTCTTCACTTGACCAAGAGGTCATTAATAAAGTATTAGTAGTAAGAGAACAGTTTTGAGATACATGTCTCTGTGATTGTCTTGTACATTGTTGAGAAAGAAATGTCCAACTGGTGTCAAGCATCTTCATGGTGACTGTTACTCTACTGTTGTGGTTGGTTACAGATATTGTGGAAGTTCTGTGTGGTTGTTGTCAAGTATCTTCCATGATGTATGACTTGTCTGATCTGTTGGTGTGATCATTCCTTTGTGGATGTTTGTCCAACTGTTGTCAAGATCTTCTCATGTTGATGTCTTGTTCAACCAGTGTAAAGTACAGTTGTTGTTGTTTATGTTCACTACAATGGTACAATTGTCAATGTGATCATTTGTCCAAGTGTCTTGTGTCACTTGAAATAATTAACGAGATCAAAAATGAGGTTGGCGATCAGAGCACAGTCAGCTGGAAGATGAGAGAACTGCTTTCATTGGTTACTGTGGCTAACTGCCAAGATCTCTCTCTATATATATATATGGCCTAGAAGAGAAATCATCTATAAATAATTCTGTGTAGAACTTAACTTAGGTCTAATTTCTCACAGTGGGGGTACTCGATGAGCCAAAATACTGAATGGTTTCTCTACATGGGTTATGCGAGAATAAATATCAATACCTCTAGACAACACTTGCTGTTACTAACCTGTATCTTTTATAGAGAGATATACTTTATAGAACTTCACTCATTAGAACTTCTGTAATTCTCTATAAACCCACAAAAAAACCTCACAGTGTCCAAATGTCTTTGTGTCTGTGTCCAAACATCTTTGTGTCTGTGTCCAAATGTCTTTGTCCAAATGTCTTTGTGTCTGTGTCCAAACATCTTTGTGTCTGTGTCCAAATGTCTTTGTGTCTGTGTCCAAATGTCTTTGTGTCTGTGTCCAAATGTCTTTGTGTCTGTGGCCAAATGTCTTTGTGTATGTGTCCAAAAATCTTTGTGTTTGTGTTCGAATGTCTTTGTGTCTGTGTCTGGATGTTTTTGTGTTTGTGTCCGAATGTCTGTCTTTGTGTCTGGATGTCTTTATGCGAGTCTGTGTGTCGGTAGGTAGGTAGGTATGTATGAAGGACTAAATGTTTGTTAGTGTTTTGGGATTGGGAATGGGTATATATGTGTGTGTGTGAGGGAATGAGTATATATGTGTGTGAGGGAGTGTATTTGTGAGTTACTGAGACAGTGTATAACTGTGAGTGTGTAAATGATGTATGTATGTATATAGGTATATATGTATGTGTGTGTGTGTGTGAGGGAATGAGTATATATGTGTGTGGGGGAGTGTATTTGTGAGTTACTGAGACAGTGTATAACTGTGAGTGTGTAAATGATGTATGTATGTATATAGGTATATATGTATATGTGTGTGTGTGTGAGGGAATGAGTATATATGTGTGTGAGGGAGTGTATTTGTGAGTTACTGAGACAGTGTATAACTGTGAGTGTGTAAATGATGTATGTATGTGTGTGTGAGGGAATGAGTATATAGGTATATATGTATGTGTTTATGCATGTGTGTAATATCTCGGGTAGCGGGGTAGGGGTATCCCCTATCAAAGGAGAAATAAGGCGCCTCCTTCCCTTCGCTAGCCTACGGGACACCCTTGGGCAAGGTGGAGTACCCGTTTAGCCCCCCGATCAGGGTTACGTGAAGCCATGAGTGCAGGTGGTGGATGAAGATGGAGAGCAGCCGACAGATAGTTGTAGGTTATGGTCTCCACCTTCACGACGGTAGGCAGAGGATCTCTTTTTTGAGGAGACAATGGCTACGGTCACTGACCAGTATGGTCACTGCTGGGAAGGAAAGCAATGGCAAACTACCTTCTTTACAGATGCCAAGAAAATCATGTTGTGTTCACTTATCGATAATCAGAGAAACGGCGTAAATGGGTGCTCCATAGGAGCAGCCTCGCCCGGTAGGGATAGTCATGCGCACCAGGTGACTCCAGACCGTCAACAGGCTACTAGGTGCAAAAGATTAATATCATTGAAAATAGGTACTTGGAATGTTAGAACAATGAATGCAGATGGAAAGTTAGAAGACATCAAAAAAGAAATGGAGAGAGAGAAGATTAACATATTAGGAATATCGGAAACGAGATGGAGAGGAGCATGGATAAGGACAGGAGAGGATTGTAAGATTATTTACTCTGGGGGAGAAGAACAGCAAAGAGGTGTAGCCATTATGTTAGATAAGCAAACATCAAATTCTGTCAAAGAATACTGGGCTGTGTCAGACACATTAGTAAAATTAAACGGAAGACCTTTTAAAATAAATGTCATTCAAGTATATGCCCCAACAAGTGAAAGCAGTGAAGAAAGCATAGAGGAATTTTATAATGACATTGAATCTGCTTTGAAGAACTGTAAAAAATCAGAAATAAATATCATAATGGGTGATTTCAACGCAAAAATAGGAAAGCAAAGCGATGGATGCAGTGTAGGCAACCATGGTTTGGGAGAGAGAAATGAAAGAGGTTAAAGACTTGTAGAATGGGCAAAAGAACAAGAAATGGTGGTAGGAAACACCTGGTTTAAACAACATCCTAGAAGATTATGGACATGGAGGAGTCCAGACAGCAGGATTAAAAACCAGATAGATTACAGCCTGATTGCAAAAGGTTTCGAAATGCGTTAACAGTTGTAAAAACAGTTCCAAATGCAGACTGTTACAGTGATCACAGATTAATTACTGGCACATTGAGGGTTAAGTTAAAGAAAGTCAAGTATACAGCAGGAAACCCTAAATATGACTTGTGCAAATTGAAAACTGACAAAGAAATACAAGATAATTTTAACATAGAAGTAAAGAACAAATTTGATTTATTGTCTGATCTAGAGATCCTATTTCAAGATGTAGATGATCAATGGGAAATGCTGAAGAATTCAATCAGTTGTGCAGCAGAAAAAACTATTCCAAAAGTAAAGAAAGTGGGCCGTAAGACATGGATGACTGAAGAAATTTTGCAACTAATGGAAACAACAAGACAGAACAAAAATAATCCTGCCAAATATGAAGAAATTCACAGAAAAGTCAGAACCTTATGTAAGGAGGCAAAAGAAACATGGCTTGAGAAAAATTGCAGAGAAATTGAAAAACAACACAACAGTAAAAATGCGAAACTAATGCACAAAAGAATTCAGGAGCTTACCAATCAAAGAACACGTACATCAGCAGGCTGCCTAAAGACAAAAGATGGAAGAGTCATAATAGAAAAAGAACAGATTTTACATGTATGGTCAGATTACGTGAAAAACCTTTATGACGATAACAGAGACGAACAGTATGATGTTCAGAATAATAATGAAGGGCCAACAATTTTGAAGATGGAGGTTCAGAATGCTCTTAATCATATGAAATCTGGCAAGACCCCCGGTCCAGACAGCGTCACAACAGAAATGATTAATGCTTTAGAAGAATATGGAATAGATAAAGTTACCAGTCTGCTTAATACAATATATGATACTGGAAATATACCTCAGGAGTTATGTAATTCTGTATTTATTGCAATCCCAAAGAAATCAGGAGCCTTGGAATGTGATCAACATCGAACAATTAGTATAATGAGTCCCATCACGAAGATTTTGCTAAGAATTATCATGCAAAGAGTGAGGAGGAAAATACAACCTGAAATAGGAGAAGAACAATGTGGATTTGTAGAAGGCCTACAGATCGTCAGATCTCTGCATAATAGCCCTTTGAAGGGAGTGCGAGGCGTTGGTCTCCCTTGAAATTAATATCAATTAATAGGGGATTTCCCTAGAAATGTAGTGCGGGGCGGAGCTATTCTAGTTATTTATAGAAAAATCTAGAATGTTCCCTCAAGTGCGTACGTGGGAAATAGCTCTAAGTTCACAAGTGCTTCAGGCAGCACGGGTTGGTGGAACTTATCGTGACTCTGGTTTTCTTCATGAAACATGAAAGTCACGCGGCCCGTGTAGGCGAGTGGAAGGCGCACTGACATTGTCGTGGTCAGTCGCCCACCAAATCTCAGCGTGAACAGATCGCAGCCAACCGGCTGATGTAATTTGGATGTCTATATTCGCGGCCAGTGCGGACATCTGCAGTCAAGGTTGTGATTCTTCAATCACAGGTTAGTTGAATACTTATTCTATTATTTAACTGTTGTCGTGATGCCGTGCTGAGTTCCCGGAATGAATTAATTGCCGTCGCAAAATTGAGTGCGTAGCGTTATCCGTTACAGTTGGCGGTTTGCATATTTAAGTAGGCTTTATCGATCAGCGATGTAATGTGTTACCTGACGGAACAAGCCGTATTCCACAGCGAGTGGTGTGTACATAAAATAGGCCGAACGATGTGCGTTACAGTGTGTAGCAGTTACTGGTTTGGTTTATTAATTACGCAGGCAAGGCGACAGTTTGTCAGTCATTACATCAACATGCATGACGCTGTAAATGATAAGGTAGAGCTTATTATTAGAGATGTTGAATGTGCTTCGTGACATTAGAATTGTAACTTAATTGTTCTATCAGTGGTGGTGATTTTTCGAGGAATCAAGGTGAGATCAGCAGTGGTGTATTTGCTGTGTGCAGATAGCCGTGTTATTCCGCGTAAGCCGAATGGTGTTGCATCGATAGGATAACAGTTGATAGAAAGTATTCCTGATACTATAGTTACTGCTGGTTGTCATGTCCGTCCGCTACGATGACCGTGCATGTTCCATCTTACGTTTGTCTAGGCAGCGGGAGGTAGGCCGGTACCCCCAACCCGATAGGTAATAGGTCCGACCCAATGCGATCGTGCAGATCCGAAGAGTGAACATACCCGATCGAGGGTGAAGCGGCACTCCGTAATTCGAGGCCGTGGTGTCTAGATAGATCGAGGTTTGAACCTAACCGTGTCTGTCTCGAATATTCTACTCTTCTGGAACCCTGATTCGGTTCATGGAGTACTTGGAGTACTGCCGTGAAGTAGTAGTATATGAGAAGAATAATCCCCCCCCCCAAAAGGTGGAGTCAAAGTTTGGTAGTGGAGTCTGGAGGTTTGCTACATTGGATGACGTGACTTAAGTCGTCACGGGACAAGGTACACGGGACCCACCAGTAGCTGTGGGAAAGTGTAATGGTGGATGGCCACCACAGCTGTGCTCGACCGGCACAGGTATGACTGACCTGAAAGATAGTCAGTGAGTACAAGGGCAACTCAGGATCTGGGGCAGGGATCCCAGACCTGACACTATGGCTGTGATATGATTTTGTTATTTAAGTGTAACAAGTCATGAGTTCTCCTTGGTTAATGCTATAGTAATGAATTATCAGGAGTATAATTCATTATGGACATATAGTTATTAATGTGTGTAATTGATCAATCCATGGGTTAAGGGATTGATGAATTGATGAGTCTGTCAGGAAGGAGATGTCCGGCTGGACACCTTCTCGATACAGTAATCCCTACACTGAAAGGAAAGTAAGTGTATATGTTGATTGATGATGGAAGATGAAACCGGATTGGACTGGCACCAGGCGAAGGATGCTTGACAGAGTCATACAGTCGACTCTGGTGCTAGGGGTTATATGTAGCCCAGAAGTGTTACTTGACTGAACAGGTGTGCTATTGCTTTTTCTACCATCATTATGCCTATATATTATAGTGACTAAGTAGATCTATGATGTGATGATTTCATACTCATGTTGGTAGACATGAGGAATGTCTGAGAGGCAGGTGACGGGGTGGAGATGCTAGTAGTCTTTGTTGTAGTTGAGTACTCACACCAACCTCTCCGTGTTTCAGGATCTGTTAGTACTATACAGAAGAAGATTCAAGAGCTGCACCATGAGCTCTATGGGCCCACTCATTCCAGTGCCTATCCAGAAGTTGATTGAGGCCATACTGGGAGTGGTCGTCTGATTCTGCGAGTTCAATGTTGGAAGAAGCTGAGTGCTGAATAAGTCGGTAGGTCTAGGTTAGGACCTCCGTCAAGAGTCCGACGAGTGTCATCCGATCCTGAGAGGATCCAACACTGAAACGTCTGGTGATTCAAGCCAGTGAAGCACTGGTGACATTCAACCTCTGTGTAAACCTTGGTGATTGCAAGGTAGTGAACTTTCCAGTTGAGCAGAGTGATCATTGATACCGGTCACCATGGCCTGTGTAATATGCTTCTGACCCGGCTGGGTTATGGGACACCATGTATCAATTGATGCTTAAATAGTGTTTCTACATTGGTTACCTTTATGAAGCCAACATGTGGTCCAGTGACCTAGGACATTGATTACAACATTGGTGGGAACACCAGAGTGACATGTTTGTTAAGGTAGGGAGCTACCTCATGCCAACGTGATGAACTATTGACAATGTTTGTGAAGGTAGGGAGCTACCTCATGCCATCGTGATGAACTGTTGACAGTGTATGCTAGGTTGTGATTTATACCCAATTGATCAGGGTAGTTACATGATACTGTGTGAAGATCTATTTGTCCAAGGACATGGAACTAAGGTGAAGTGTTTAGTCACCTGATAGACTTTACCAGTGACATTGTGTGTTCGTGTGGAGCAACCGCTCATTGTGTAGGTGACATATCAGTGTGTGGGTCACTTATGAGATAGAAGAGTGACCTGGCTCTTGTGTATTTTGAGACGGTGCTACATGTACTTTTTCTGCAAGTGGGAGACCGCTAATATGCTAGGGTCGGCCCAGACTTCATCAGGAGTGTGACGAGTGAAATAGTACGACAGCAAGGAAGGATCCTTGTTCATCGGAGCAGTGTCAGTCAGGCAGTGGTACTGCGCTTGATCAGCCCTTGCTTGGTTCTCTGTGTGAAGAGGGAACTTTGGAGAGGCAGCAGACCTTGGAGTTCCAGTCCACTGGAGGAGCCTGGGTGAGTCGCTACCACGACTGGACAACCGCACGAGCTATCGTCCGCCTCCATGATGATGAATACTCATCTGCATCTCTGATATTGTACATAGTTCTTCTAGTCTGGCTTTCAGCCATCCTTCTCTGTGTTGTGGTTGACGTAGTTCAGAATTAAATTTTTGTTCTCTTAGCTATGACTTTGTGCAGTGATATGACTGGTGTCTGGTCCGAGCCCCCTTGGGGTTTGGAACCCTAGGTGAGGGAGGGAAGGTTAAGCTGTCCCGGCTTGTGTGGGGCCTGGTAGATGTAGAGTGCTATTGAGGTGGTTGGAGCAAAGGCAGGGGATTGTATCTATCGTGGCAAACCAGACCAAGCCCCGGCGGTCTTGTCACAAGATAGAGTGGGGGCCCGTCCGGGATCTTCTCTTTGTTCTGACATCTCGTAGGAATAGGTTATAGTGTCATCTGTCCTATACCTATTGTCTACTTGACGAGTAGGGCTACTGATACCTTTCTCTTCGACGTGGACAGACATTTAGTTTAGTTAGTATAGATACATAGTTACAGTGTTGGTTGGAGAACAGTTAGCATTGTGATTGAGTATTGCATATCTATACTGATACTAAGTTACACTAAACATGGCTACTCGTACTTTAGATTTAGCTAAGGTGCGGGCATCTGCAACTGAGATGGGATTGGACGGTGAGGAGTTCAAAGCCTATGTACTGGAAGTCGAGAGAGACTTCAGAGCAGAAGAGAGGGAGAGAAGAAAGTCAGAAATTGAGCTTGAAGCTCGAAAGGTAGCACTTGAAGAGCAAAAGTTGGTGGCAGACCAACAGGCACAAAAACTGGCAGCTGACCTAGAGTCTAAGAAATTAGATGCTAGGAAGTTGGAAATGGAACATGAGTTCCGTATGAAGCAACTTGAGGTAGAGGCTAAATCTGTTGGTGAGTCTGAGGGAGCAGTAGGTGGAGTAGCTTTACCTAGCTCATCAGTAGCCAGCAGACCAGCTTACCATGCTATGAAATGGCCGTTTCCACCATTTGAACCGGACCAAGAGAAGATAGATCAATTCTTAGAGAAGTTCGAGGCAATGTGTAAAGCTATGGGTTTAGAGCCTGAGCGTTGGAATCTTAAGCTTTCACAAGGACTCCGTGGCACCGCGTACGAGGTGTATGCGCGTCTTCCCCCAGGGATGGAAAATGATTATCCAACCCTGAAATCGGCTCTTTTGAAAAGATTCGAAATGACAGCCCATGCGTACAGGCGGAGGTTCAGAACTTCCAAGAGAGAACCAGGTGAGATGTTCTCGGCCTATAGTGTGAGGCTGAATTCCTACCTGTTGAAATGGATGGCCTTGGCCAATTTCAAAGAGGATTATGAGAGTCTGAGAGAGTTGATGGTGGTGGATCAAATGAAGATGCAGATGTCCAAGCCTTTAAGGAATTTCTTAGGGGAAAATGGGGCGGAAAGGCTAGACATAGTAAATAAGTTAGCTGAAAGGTATGTGGAAGTCTATGGTGAGACTGGGGATTCCAGTCAGACTGATTCACAGAAAAGGCAGAAGGGGCTTGATCAGAAGCCCAAGACCAAAGGTCCCAAAGAATCATCCAATGTAGCAGATCCTGTGGTAAAAGACTCTGGTAAGAAACCCGATAAGCAAAGCCCTCCCGCCTCCCCAAAACGGAAGTGGAGTAAGAGGTGGTGTAAGCACTGTAAGTCTCCTTCCCATAATACTGTAGATTGTCTGAGGAAGCCAAAGGACTTGCACTTTGCGTGTCTCGCCTCTACTAGAGGTAGACCTAGCGAGACCACACCTAAGGGTCGGGAGAAACCAAAGTCTGAGAAATCACCTGTGATCGAAACGATAGAGGTGAATGGGAAGCAGGTGGAATGTCTATACGATACAGGATTGCAGTTTGAAGCTGTAATCTCATCCCACCTTGTGAGCCCAGGGCAGCTCACCGGCGAGACAAGAGAATTTCAGCTGGCCATGAGGAGCTCCGTAGCTATGGACTTGCCGATTGCTCGGATTGACATTCGGTGCAGGTACGTTACGGGTAGCATCCAGGCGGCTGTGCTGCCTGATCCTATTTACCCTTTGATCCTCGGTCGTCCGCATGTATTCCTGGGGGACCCCAGGGAACATTGTCTAGTGAGCGCTAGGCAGGCCAGGGCTAAGGATGGAGAAAGGCAGTGTGGTAAGGAAATAGACCATTCTCTTGCGAGGTTAGTGAGCAGTGCTCAAAGTAGGGACCAGACTTTGCGTCCTTACTTACTGGAGGTGTCCCAAAGCTCTGTCCCGCCAACTCCGGGTCAGTTCTATGTAGAAAACCGGTTGCTTTATCGTAGAGCCGGGCAAGGGGATAGCCAGTACGGTCAGATGGTAGTCCCTACTGACTACAGATCCCGCTTGATACATAGAGTGCATACCTTATCCTTAACCGGACATAAGGATGTGGGGGCAACAGTCCAGTGTCTTTCCAGCCACTACCACTGGCCTGGAATGACGGGCGACGTGCGGAGATATATCCGGTCGTGCCAAACGTGTTGTCTGGCAGCACCAAAGCACAGGACCAGAAACGGTTTATCTCTGCAGATTGGAGATAGGGTTCTCGCGCTTCTCCCAATCGAGGGGGCGGAATTCGAACTCGGATGGCAGGGCCCTTTTCCTGTGGAACGGATAATGTCCCGATCCACGTATGAGGTGAAGGTCCGCGGGGAATTGCGTAAGTTCCATTGTACTCTCCTTCAGAATTTGGAGAGGTCCGAGGTAGTTTCTCCACAAAGTAGTGCGACTACCATTGCGCTAGATTCGGTTCTGGGTCCAGACGAGGGCGAGGAAGACTCAGTCCTACGCAGTACATCCTGTGGGGAGGGTCTGCGGTCTCCTGAGCGTTCAACCGTGGTTAGGGCGAACAGGCTCCGTCGGGAAGAGGCCCATGGTGTTAAGCACACTGGGAATCGAGGTCGGACAGGCGAAGTCACATCTGGCACGACGGGATCGTCGGGTGACTCGATACGCCGACAGGCTCACTGTCCTTACTCGCGGGAGAGAAGGCAGGAGCAAGGGTACTCCAGACGAACCTGGAGTAAGCGACCATTCATTTCGGTCGACATCCGCGAACAGTCCACGAGGGTGATGCCTAGTCGGGATAGGAAAAATCCTATTGTCGGAAGGGACGAACGAACCCTCAGTAAGGTAACCGATGGCCTACACCAGGTGGATGCGGTACAGTCCAGTGTAGGCAGATCCTGTAAGCCAATCACCAGGCCGTTACGTTTCGGGCCTAATCGCTGGAGATAACGTATGTTTGAGGCGGTGGTTGGTGATCCAGCATCCATACCATTCTGGTGGATCTCCCCAGGGAAAGTGAATGTTATGGAACGTCTTTTCCTGGGAATCCAATCTTGATAGAGTAGAGGTTCAGAGTTCAGACCGATCTTTGTCTAGTGAGTTCGACAGGGTCGACCATCTTAAGTGGGGGCCTATGTGACGAAACGCCTACAGATCGTCAGATCTCTGCATAATAGCCCTTTGAAGGGAGTGCGAGGCGTTGGTCTCCCTTGAAATTAATATCAATTAATAGGGGATTTCCCTAGAAATGTAGTGCGGGGCGGAGCTATTCTAGTTATTTATAGAAAAATCTAGAATGTTCCCTCAAGTGCGTACGTGGGAAATAGCTCTAAGTTCACGAGTGCTTCAGGCAGCACGGGTTGGTGGAACTTATCGTGACTCTGGTTTTCTTCATGAATCATGAAAGTCACGCGGCCCGTGTAGGCGAGTGGAAGGCGCACTGACATTGTCGTGGTCAGTCGCCCACCAAATCTCAGCGTGAACAGATCGCAGCCAACAGGCTGATGTAATTTTGATGTCAATAATCGCGGCCAGTGCGGACATCTGCAGTCAAGGTTGTGATTCTTCAATCACAGGTTAGTTGAATACTTATTCTATTATTTAATTGTTGTCGTGATGCCGTGCTGAGTTCCCGGAATGAATTAATTGCCGTCGCAAAATTGAGTTATCCGTTACAGTTGGCGGTTGCATATTTAAGTAGGCTTTATCGATCAGCGATGTAATGTGTTACCTGACGGAACAAGCCGTATTCCACAGCGAGTGGTGTGTACATAAAATAGGCCGAACGATGTGCGTTACAGTGTGTAGCAGTTACTGGTTTGGTTTATTAATTACGCAGGCAAGGCGACAGTTTGTCAGTCATTACATCAACATGCATGACGCTGTAAATGATAAGGTAGAGCTTATTATTAGAGATGTTGAATGTGCTTCGTGACATTAGAATTGTAACTTAATTGTTCTATCAGTGGTGGTGATTTTTCGAGGAATCAAGGTGAGATCAGCAGTGGTGTATTTGCTGTGTGCAGATAGCCGTGTTATTCCGCGTAAGCCGAATGGTGTTGCATCGATAGGATAACAGTTGATAGAAAGTATTCCTGATACTATAGTTACTGCTGGTTGTCATGTCCGTCCGCTACGATGACCGTGCATGTTCCATCTTACGTTTGTCTAGGCAGCGGGAGGTAGGCCGGTACCCCCAACCCGATAGGTAATAGGTCCGACCCAATGCGATCGTGCAGATCCGAAGAGTGAACATACCCGATCGAGGGTGAAGCGGCACTCCGTAATTCGAGGCCGTGGTGTCTAGATAGATCGAGGTTTGAACCTAACCGTGTCTGTCTCGAATATTCTACTCTTCTGGAACCCTGATTCGGTTCATGGAGTACTTGGAGTACTGCCGTGAAGTAGTAGTATATGAGAAGAATAATCCCCCCCAAAAGGTGGAGTCAAAGTTTGGTAGTGGAGTCTGGAGGTTTGCTACATTGGATGACGTGACTTAAGTCGTCACGGGACAAGGTACACGGGACCCACCGTAGCTGTGGGAAAGTGTAATGGTGGATGGCCACCACAGCTGTGCTCGACCGGCACAGGTATGACTGACCTGAAAGATAGTCAGTGAATACAAGGGCAACTCAGGATCTGGGGCAGGGATCCCAGACCTGACACTATGGCTGTGATATGATTTTGTTATTTAAGTGTAACAAGTCATGAGTTCTCCTTGGTTAATGCTATAGTAATGAATTATCAGGAGTATAATTCATTATGGACATATAGTTATTAATGTGTGTAATTGATCAATCCATGGGTTAAGGGATTGATGAATTGATGAGTCTGTCAGGAAGGAGATGTCCGGCTGGACACCTTCTCGATACAGTAATCCCTACACTGAAAGGAAAGTAAGTGTATATGTTGATTGATGATGGAAGATGAAACCGGATTGGACTGGCACCAGGCGAAGGATGCTTGACAGAGTCATACAGTCGACTCTGGTGCTAGGGGTTATATGTAGCCCAGAAGTGTTACTTGACTGAACAGGTGTGCTATTGCTTTTTCTACCATCATTATGCCTATATATTATAGTGACTAAGTAGATCTATGATGTGATGATTTCATACTCATGTTGGTAGACATGAGGAATGTCTGAGAGGCAGGTGACGGGGTGGAGATGCTAGTAGTCTTTGTTGTAGTTGAGTACTCACACCAACCTCTCCGTGTTTCAGGATCTGTTATTACTATACAGAAGAAGATTCAAGAGCTGCACCATGAGCTCTATGGGCCCACTCATTCCAGTGCCTATCCAGAAGTTGATTGAGGCCATACTGGGAGTGGTCGTCTGATTCTGCGAGTTCAATGTTGGAAGGAGCTGAGTGCTGAATAAGTCGGTAGGTCTAGGTTAGGACCTCCGTCAAGAGTCCGACGAGTGTCATCCGATCCTGAGAGGATCCAACACTGAAACGTCTGGTGATTCAAGCCAGTGAAGCACTGGTGACATTCAACCTCTGTGTAAACCTTGGTGATTGCAAGGTAGTGAACTTTCCAGTTGAGCAGAGTGATCATTGATACCGGTCACCATGGCCTGTGTAATATGCTTCTGACCCGGCTGGGTTATGGGACACCATGTATCAATTGATGCTTAAATAGTGTTTCTACATTGGTTACCTTTATGAAGCCAACATGTGGTCCAGTGACCTAGGACATTGATTACAACATTGGTGGGAACACCAGAGTGACATGTTTGTTAAGGTAGGGAGCTACCTCATGCCAACGTGATGAACTAGTTGACAATGTTTGTGAAGGTAGGGAGCTACCTCATGCCATCGTGATGAACTGTTGACAGTGTATGCTAGGTTGTGATTTATACCCAATTGATCAGGGTAGTTACATGATACTGTGTGAAGATCTATTTGTCCAAGGACATGGAACTAAGGTGAAGTGTTTAGTCACCTGATAGACTTTACCAGTGACATTGTGTGTTCGTGTGGAGCAACCGCTCATTGTGTAGGTGACATATCAGTGTGTGGGTCACTTATGAGATAGAAGAGTGACCTGGCTCTTGTGTATTTTGAGACGGTGCTACATGTACTTTTTCTGCAAGTGGGAGACCGCTAATATGCTAGGGTCGGCCCAGACTTCATCAGGAGTGTGACGAGTGAAATAGTACGACAGCAAGGAAGGAGCCTTGTTCATCGGTGCAGTGTCAGTCAGGCAGTGGTACTGCGCTTGATCAGCCCTTGCTTGGTTCTCTGTGTGAAGAGGGAACTTTGGAGAGGCAGCAGACCTTGGAGTTCCAGTCCACTGGAGGAGCCTGGGTGAGTCGCTACCACGACTGGACAACCGCACGAGCTATCGTCCGCCTCCATGATGATGAATACTCATCTGCATCTCTGATCTTGTACATAGTTCTTCTAGTCTGGCTTTCAGCCATCCTTCTCTGTGTTGTGGTTGACGTAGTTAGAATTAAACTTTTGTTCTCTTAGCTATGACTTTGTGCAGTGATATGACTGGTGTCTGGTCCGAGCCCCCTTGGGGTTTGGAACCCTAGGTGAGGGAGGGAAGGTTAAGCTGTCCCGGCTTGTGTGGGGCCTGGTAGATGTAGAGTGCTATTGAGGTGGTTGGAGCAAAGGCAGGGGATAGTATCTATCGTGGCAAACCAGACCAAGCCCCGGCGGTTTTGTCACAGTAAATGCTGTGTATATACTGAGAACCGTAATCAAACGTTCTATAGAAGTAAACAAAGATCTACACCTTTGCTTTATTGACTACACAAAGGCTTTTGATAAAGTGAGACATGTCAACATGATAAGGGTGCTTGAAGATCTACAAATTGATGGGAAAGACCTTAGACTTGTAAAAAACATATATTGGAAACAACAATCTGCCATAAGAGTTGATAATGAAGTAAGCCAATATCAGCCTATTAAGAGAGGTGTGAGACAGGGATGTGTAATGTCTCCAGATCTGTTTTCCCTGTACAGTGAAAATATTTTCAGAAATATTGAAGATATGGAAGGAATCAACATTGGGGGACGATGCATCAATAACATTAGATATGCAGATGATACAGTCTTGATTGCAGACAATGAACAGGACCTGCAAAATTTAGTAGATGCGGTTGTTACACACAGTGAACAACAAGGGTTAGAATTAAATTGTAAAAAGACACAGATTATGGTCGTCACTAGGAAGAACGAAATACCACAGTGTAATATACAAGTAAATGGGAATATTCTTCAACAAGTGAATAGGTACAATTATCTCGGAACAGTGATAACATCTGATGGGAGATGCCTGGAAGAGATTAGTAACAAGAATCGCCATGGCAAAAGTAGCCTTTAGCAAGATGAAAAACATACTGACCAATAAAAAGATGTCAATTGAAACGAGAAAAAGAGTGTTGAGGTGCTACATAGAACCTGTACTTTTATATGGATGTGAAGCTTGGACAATGAGCAGCCAGGCTGAAAAACATCTGATGGCTGTAGAAATGTGGTTTCTGAGGAAAATGCAAAGAATACCATGGACAGCCAGAAAGACCAATGAACAAGTCCTTCAAGAAACAAATGAAGATCGTAAACTGATCAGAGACATTAGACGTAGACAGTCACAATTTTTTGGACATGTTATGAGAAGAAATGATTTGGAGAACTTGGTGACAACTGGTAAGATCGAGGGAAACAGACCAAGGGGAAGACCTAGAAACAAGTATCTGGATGGCTTGGCCTTGTGGCATGGTCGAGACAGAAACACGGAACTGATCCATGACTCTGGTGATCGAGTGAGATGGCAGAACATGACCGCCCACGCCTACCGGCATGGCACATGGTGGATGGATGGATGATGCATGTGTGAGTGTCTGTATGTGTGTATGTGTCTGCCTCTTCCTGCTTGTCTCATAACATGGTAATATGCATTGCTGGGCCTGCGTGTCCAATATGTGACTCTTTGAAACTAAAGTTCTTTCGTTCATAATAAAACACAATTGTTCAGCAAAACCCCTGTATGAACAAATTTACAAAAGACTTTTTCTGCAGCAAAACTCAGGTATCTATCTTATTTCACCAAATTTCTCTTCAACTCTACACAAGTTTGCCAAACAATGAAATAACTACCTTTGTCGTCGCTCCTCACTGTTAAACCTCCTTCGAGGAGGACTGTTTTCCTGGCGACCTGGTGAACCTGATGGAGAACATGACCTTGAATCCCACCCTTGCTCCTTCATCCTTCTAGCCCGCTGCTTGGCTCTGAAGAACTCATACAGCCCTAGCTTCTCCCACCCATCTCTATAGGCAAAAGAGAACAATACAAAGTTAATCACAGGTTCACATGATATCCCAGAGGCAGACATTAATCACAATAAAACAAGGATTTACTCTCTGTTGTGTGTCCACTGTGAAGTGGTAGAGGGCTTGTGTATTCCAATGACCTCAAGAGCTACGGTAGTAGGGGCTCCCATGACGGACAGCTCCAGGAATAGGGACCAGATGAATTGATACACAAACCTGTTGCTTTATAGCTAGACTGGGGGAATTCACAGACTAGGGAAGGAAAACCCCAAAAAATGCTTGTCGGAGGTGAATACACTGAGCCACATGCTTGAGGAAACACAACGATGCAACATGCTCAGCAATGTCACAAACAAGGATTAAGGACACAAACTTTACTGACATTAACTCAGAGACTGTGGGGTCTATGCCCAATGTTTGTATGGCCCGCCTGTACATCATCATCGTGAGCCCTATAAAGTGGCTTAGGCATGTATGTCTCTCCACAGATCTCAGCCCTATATGTTCTGGATCAATTCCACTGATATTTCTCCATGTCATCATCTTTGATCAAGTTTATGGCACTCATAAACTTATTCTTGAGAAAACAATGTACTGGTTTTCCCTAGACTTCCACATACTTGAGTAGTTTGTGACTGCCTCTGACAGCAATATATGGCTGTTAGAACAAGTGAGTTCCCTGCTCTGCGCAGGTGCAGAGCTGTCCACTTAGTCTGGTGGATACTTAGTCCCTGGAACTGTGTTTCCCACATTTTTGTCCATCCTCTACCACTAGGAGATGGGGGTTGGGTGTTTCCCTTCATTGCACTGAGACCATAATGGCATTTCACCAAAATATAACGAGGAAGCTAAACAGAATGAAGGACACCCACAGATACAGTTATGGGTGCAAATATGTCTTCATATGTCTTGTATAAAGTGTGTCTGCTGGTGTGTATTTGTGTATCTATGTATGTATACTGATGAACACACACACGCACGCACTATCTCTCTCTAGGAATTAAGATTGATCCCATTTACTTGGACACTGTATGGTGGCATTTAGATGTATACAATCATCATCATCATCAAGTAGCCTGTTCTAAGAAGAACTTTGTCCCCATAAGTCTTTCTCCGTAATTATTTGGACTGCTAGTTTTCTAGACATATGTAAAGAAGGTAATCTGTTATTACTTCCCTGCCTACCAGTGACTGTAGCCATTGTCACCATAAAGAATCATATGCCTACTGTCATGACTTTACCATATTAAACAAACATAAGAAAGAAAGTCCTGTATTAGCAACCTGCTGTGAGTAAGTGCAGTGTTAGTACAAATGTATTTTTTGTCTGCAAGTGCATGGAGAAACAGGCGGCTAGTCTTTCCCTGCCACAGCAAACGACAAAAGCTGGCATCGAAACCTTGCCCAAACACTCTCATGCCATTGTCAGCTTAACACCATCATCATTTCAAGATGCCTGCTAAACTTTGCCAAAACCAACAACTATTTCTCTGCTCTCAAGTTAAGTCCAATACCTGCTGCCATGGTTTTGCCGTGATGTCTACAAAAGTGCTGTCAAAAATAGCGGTGTGAGATATCTCCAGGGTAAAGGCTACTTACACATCTCTGGGCCGTTCTCTGGACGGTGGCTGATAGAATGCCTCTACAGCAGCTAGCAGTCGCTCTGTGGGAGGCATTGGAGGCGGCAAGCGAATATCTTTTGGATCCAGCGGCCTGTAGTCAAAATCTTCCAACTGCAACAGGACACAAGTGCATGTGGTGTGGTAAAATAACACATTATGTAGTAAATGCTTAAGTTACTTGTTTTCAGTTTTAAAATATTGGTGTAAACATATTCTAAAATTAATGGGAATCGAAAGAACAAAATGTAACTGAAGTTTGACAAAATGGAGGAAAGACAGATACATGTGAACATTTCATCATGGTCTTTATCAACGAACAAAAGAATTTACGTTTGTATTTGTGTGCTTGCATTGTGTGATTGTAAACAAAATCACAAAAAAAATTTTTTTTGGAATTTGGGCCCCAG